>VXAU01004964.1:69211-95286 GCA_013399695.1 Formicarius rufipectus
CGGCGCCGCGTTTTGCCCGTGCAGCAAGTGCCGAAGGAGGAGGAGGAGCGGGGGGGGGGGGAGGAGAAGGAGGAGCCGGTTTTCGGCCGGGCCGCTCCCGCCCCTCAGCTGAGAGCCCGCAGTCAGCGGGTGCGAGCCGCAGAGCAGAGCGGAGCCGAGCGGGGATGCGGCAACCGGGCATGGGGTAGCCGCACTCCCCGCCATGTAGGCGAGCCCATCGCTGCCCGCACCGCATCGCTCCGGGCCGGGGGGGACCATGCGGAGCGCCCCGCTCGCCGGGCTCCTGCCGCTGCTCCTGGGGCTGCGGCTGCTGCTGGGCGGCCGCGCCGCCGCTCAGTACTCCAGCGACTTGTGCAACTGGAAGGGGAGGTGAGGCGGGACCCGGCGGGGTCGGTGCCGGGCACCAAAGGGAGACCCTCCGGCTGCGGAGCCCGGCCGGCGGTCGGGGGAGGCGGCGGGGAGAGCGGGGCTGGGACGGCTCTACCTCCCTTTCCTCCCCGGCGGGCAGCCCGACCCTCTCGGAGGGGAGAGCGGAGGGATGGAGGGGCAGGGGTGGGCTGGGCTCCCCTGGCCCGGCGGCGGGATGGCTGGAGGGGATGCAGGGGTTGGAGGGGATGTAGGGGCAGGGCGGTGCCCGGCCCGCCGCGGGGAAGTTTCTNATCCCCTTCTCTCCCTGCCTGTCCCCCGCTCCTCGCTCAGCCCCCGCGGTCATTCCCCGCTCCCGGGCACTCGTCCCGCGGAGATGATGATGATGAGGAGGATGCGGAGGAGGAGCCCCGGGAGCAGGGGCTGACACTGCGGCCGCGATCCTGATTTATTCTAATTGCCCCGGTTGAGAAACCTCTCCAGTTCTCAAGTGTTTATCTCCCAAATTATCTTTCCTTTAATTGCTGGTAATATGTTTAACGTGTGTGGTTGGGTCTGTGACCTTCTCCACTCCTCTTAGGTTTAAAAAAACGACTCTGCTCGACCAACAAGTATTGCTGAGTCAGACTTCGAGAGTGAAGTGGTTCAACTCCAAGATGCTCCTCAAATCTGACTTTCTTTAACATAAAAGTTTGCCTGGCCTCTATCGGTGGAGTGGTTTGGAGTGGGGAGAATTTGAAGTGGGGAAACAGCTGGGCTGCCTTTCAGCACCATAATTTCTTATCTGTTGTCTGAAACATGCAGATGCTTGGTATTGAATGTTTGGGTTTGTTTGTTTGTTTTTTATTTGTTTTTCTTGACAATTGATATGTAGTTAACAGCAGTGAATCCACCTGAAAGTGAGCCTGTTTGATAGAGACCAAACCTTTTAGTTCTGTGGCAAAATCCTAATTGTATAATTTTTCTTTACCAACCACTCCCCACAAAAAAAGAAAACAACCCTGAAGGTGCTTTCATCCCCGAGCATCCCCAGCTGCTTGTACTTACCTGGACCTTACCACATGGTACCACAGCGAATTCTTTAAAAGAGTGCTGACAACCCCCTGAAATCCTGCCCTGCTTGGCTCCAAGTTTTGTCCTGTTTTCTTAGAGCAAGCAGTGACCACTCGTGTCACCTCCCCAAGGCTGGAGTCAGCAGTGACTGGGGTGCAGCCAAGGGGGTGATGCTGGGAGGGGGGGAAGTGAAAGCTCATTTCCTGTAGCTGAGGTTGGGCTGAGCTGGTGATGCAGGCTGGGATTCACTCACCTGTTGGTCAGGAGAGCCACAGGGGTGACAGCTCTGGGCTGATGCTGCTGGAAAGCCAGGGAAGGAAAAGCACAGTTCAGTCTGGATGGTTTCACTTGTGTGAGAGAGTTCTGGAGTCCAGGTGGACTGGAGTCTTGGAAGGGGATAAAATAACCCAGGCTGACTTTGGCCTTACTCGTAGCAAACAGGTGCTGTCAGAAGTGCTGGCAGCCCTAAGGCTCTTAAGGATCATCTGCTTCATCCTAAAAGAGTAGCAGTTACAAAGTAAAGTTATTTGCTGTACCAGTAAATATGATTTAATTAAATATTTCAGTGTGGATACTAATAGCTAGATGGACTAGAAAGGATTTTTTTAATGTAGAATTTCATATTTTTGAGTCATGCGATGCTTTTTACCTTAACTGTTGGAAAAAGCTGTGACTGCCAAAATAATCTTTCTTCCTACAGTGATGTCCTAGCTTGTCTTGTCCTGGTGGATTTGAGACTCATGTCATTTCCTGCAATAAACCTGAAGGTCTTTTCTCACCTTCATGTGTATGTCTATATTGAAAGAAACAATTTTAGAAATAGAGTATTCTGGATATATTTTTTTTCCACATTAGCTGTGGAGAAGTGATGAGCTTATACCCCTGAGTAGGATGAAGAGCTTCACTAGGATTCCTACAGCTCTCCCTCTTGCTTCCAGGGAAATCTGATGCAATGCACAGCTTGACACCTGCAATTTAAGTACACTCAATAGGCCATAGAAGCATCTTAATAAATAGCTTGGCAGCGAGTTTCCAGGAAGGCTTTGTCCAGGAGAAAGCAGAAACTTCACTGTGGTGTGTCTGGTTATTACTTTTGCTGGAAGTTCAGGGGTTTGTGCTGCAATGACCTCTCAGTCCTTTGGGCAAAAGTGGTTCAGTGACAGGCTGAGAAAACGCTGGGCTGGTGTGTTTGACTGGAGGCTGCAGAGACAGAATTCAGCTCTGATGTGGCTGCTTTGTGTCCATTGATCTTGCCCTTGGTACTGGTGGGTGCTCTGAGGAATTCTTGATGCTCTCTAGGTTGTCATCTTTAATTAAAAACTCCAAGTTAGGAGCAGAAGTTTCCTGCATTCACTGTGTGGTGCAGGGAGGACATTGGTACTTCTGGGGCTCTTCAGCACATCTGCAATAAAATAAATAAAATAAATCACTTTTTTTTTTTTTTTAAGTAACAGCTGTTGCATGTTGCAGCACAACATCTCTGCAGCTACACTGTAACAGGTCTTTAAGGGCAAACATAAGGGGTGGCTGAAGCCAGAAAGGAGGAAGAGTGAAGAGACAGGTACAGTGATTCAGGGTGTCCACATGGATTAGTATGAGGAACTGGTGCTCCTTGTAGAAGCACCTCCCTTTAAACAGCACAGATTTAAAAGGGGTGATGGATGGCTCATCCATCACTGTAACCGTGAAACAGCTACCTTGTCTCCTTGCCATATAGCAAAAAAAAAATCCCCAAACCAAAACTCAAATGAGTTTGAGGGGGGGAAAAAGGCTCCTGGATCTCCAGTGCTGTATGGCCATGGTGTGTGTGATGCCTGGCTAGTGAGAACTGAACCTGGGGTTAAACCCCCTCTGTGTGCTGACACCTCCTTTTGACTCAGAGCAAAGTGGCAGGTTTTACTGGCTGCTGGTGGCTGCTCTTAAGTAAATGTGAGCAAGTATTTTGAAATCTGCTTAAGTTTTGAGTCATCCTTTATTATAAGGCTTAGTGTGTACAGGTACTTGTGCTTGATGTATCTGTCTCATGGCATCACTCTTGCCTGTGGGATATAATTGGCTTTCAGAAGATAATTTCAGAGTCCACCCTGTTTTTTGTTTGAACAAAATTAATGCTAAGACTTTTTTGTTTTGGTTTGTTTTTTTTTTTTCCTCTGGCAGAAATGCACTGCCTCAGTGTTGTTGGGATGACTTGCAACAGCAGTTTCACTGCATGAGTTCAGTGCTTTGCCCCTGGTGTCTCCCTGCTCTTTAAGCACTCGGGTTGGAATGTGCCAGGATAAGTCCTGCAAAACCTCTGCAGCTCGTTTGGGTGTCTCCATGTGTGAGGGCAACTTTCTGCTCCTTTGCTGAGGGATAAGCTTGACACTGTTTAATTTTACTTATTCACAGCTTGCACATGAACAGACTTCTGTGTTTTCTGTTGAGTGGCATCATGTGTGTGCTGTGGTGAAAACTGATTTTGTGGACCAGATGTGGATTTACAGTCAACTTGAAATATCCCATTGCAAGTTGAGTTTCCTGAATGTGTTAAATACTACTGAATTTGAGGGCAAAAGACTAAAGGTTAAAAACTTGTCCCTCTTTTCTCCTCATCTGTGTTCTTGATGTGGCTTTCAAGATTATTCAAAAGCACATGTTTGAAGCCTCTATTGTTAAATATGACTTTTTTCTTTCTGAGCTTCCTCACATAACCTCTATCAAGTGGGTCACACCAGCACTCACAATAATGAGTCACATCAACAAGTAAATGCAAACCATATGCTTGGGTTTTTTTTCCTTTTACACATTGCTTGTAGTTACTTTCTAAACACTGACCTGAATTTAAACCCAGTTCAGTACCTGAATATATCTTTGCTATGAGGAACTGTGTATTTGGGAGGTTTCTGCTTAGGAACCAGAACTTGATGTCATCACTTACACTATGCTAGAATATGTTTTTGCCACAGGTTTCCTGCCTAACCTCAGACGAGTCACTTAATCCTTTTCAATTATTTTTTTTTTCATCTGCCTACAAGTGGGGGAGTGTTGTGAAACTTCCCAAAGTCCTGCAAAGCCCAGACCCGTGAGCTGTGATGAAGAGGCTGGTTTTGGGTAGTGCTCCACAGGCACGGAATGAAAGATGCAGAGCGTGGGAGGGGAGACAAGCTTGGTAGTGAAGTGGTTTGTGACAGGACAGGGACTGGCACCAAAGGAGTTTTGTCTAGTGGCCCAAACGCTGCAGCCAATAAACCAGACCTGCCACAAGCTGCTCTCCTGACTGCAGTCACTGCTCCTGCAGTGTCGTGTCAGTGCTGGGAGTCACATCGGGTGAAGAACTGGTGGGGTTGGTCCAGCCTCGGGTTGTTTGGAGCTGCCCTCAGCTCAGGCCGTGGGGATTTGGGAGTCATCCTGCTCACCCACGGGGGGTTTGCTCTCCTTGCACAAGCAGCTGGCCCTGGGACCCCCGTGTTGCCCTCGTGTCCCATCTCTGTGGTCTCTGAAATGGTTGTTGGGGTGTTAATTTTTGCCCGTGGTGCTGGGACTGGTGGTGGCCACGTGGTCTCTCTTTTGCTGAACACCCAGAGCTGTGTCTGCTTGTAGCCCATCAGAGCTGGACAGTACAAGGATAAACCTCAGACTGGGAAGTAATGGGGAAACAAATACCTAGCAAAGAAAGCAGCAAAGTGCTTCCCCAGCTGTGACTGGGGAGTGCAGTGTCCTCTCTCCTCTCCTCTCCTTGCCTCCCAGTTTGGAGACTGGGGCTGCCCAGCTGGGCCAGGGGTATCAGTAACACCCAGAGCATTGCTGTGCTGCGGTTCACAGGGTGAGCTTGGCAGCCCTCCCAGTTTCAGATCCATTGGGAATATAGACTTGGAAGGGGAACAAAGTACTTGGAGAAAGGTGGAGTCTGATCTGTGAGGCTGGAGGACGTGCTGGTTGGAGCCACCAGGAAGGAGTTGGGGTGTTGTACGTGTCCTGTTGGTGTGTGCCAGGTCATTTGCCACAGCTCAGCTGATGGGCAGTAACTGAGGCTGCAGTAATTGAGTTGCTTTTGATCATGTGCTTATATCCTATTTAATTCTGAAGCCTGTCACTAGTGGTTTGACTTTTTTCTTTTGGGAGATAATTGAAAATTGTCCTGTAATAATAAAGTTGAGGTGTTGGAAGAGACCTGCATTGCTGAGCTGGATGAGCCAACGCTTGGGGCTGTCCTGGGCTTCCTGGGTTTGTTGATGTGGATCTTTGGAAGTTTCAGGTTTTAGACAGTCACACTGCTGGCTCTGTCATTTCTTTAACTTTCTCTTTCTCCCTTCCCCCAGTGGCTTAACCCACGAGTCTCACAAGAAGGATGTGGAACAGGTCTACCTCCGCTGCTCCGAAGGCTCCATCGAGTGGATGTATCCCACGGGAGCGCTCATCGTCAACCTGCGACCCAATATTTCACCTGCCTCTTACAAACACTTGACTGTTTGCATAAAGCCCTTCAAGGACTCTGCAGGAGCCAATATTTATTTGGAAAAAACTGGAGAACTGAAGCTCTTGGTGCGGGATGGGGAGCGCCGCCCCAGCAGGGTGTACTGCTTTGGCTACGACCAGGGGGGGCTCTTCGTGGAGGCCACTCCCCAGCAGGACATTAGCAGGAAGATCACGGGCTTCCAGTACGAGCTGATGAGCAGGGGCATCGCAGCCCACCTGCACACAGCCTCTGGTGAGTTGGGGCACTGCTCAGACCCCGCTGCCTGCCGGGCCAGAGGGGCCGGGGCTGACTTCTCTGTGCTTTTCAGGGCATGGTTTCTAACCAGGCTCTTGCGGGAGGGGTGGTTTTTCTCCGTTGCTTTTGTGTTGTTCTGTTGGGGTTTGGGAGCTGCAGGGCTGCAGTGGGAAGGGTTCTCCCCTTGCAGGCGTGGGGTGATTCACAGGAGCTGCCTTCACACTGAGCTCCAGCTCAGTGGATGGGGCTTCCCAGCCTTGCTGGAACACTTTCCTAACTACTTTTTAACTGAGTTTTTAAGATCCCGCTGCATGTTTTGAATAATAAACATTTAAACAAGGAGGAACTCCTTCTAAGTGGAGGGTTTTTTTCCCCCTTTGCAACTAAGTGCTACTTGCTGACCTAATTATTGCTCTTTCTTTTTATTTTTTTTTTAAACAAGGAAAATGGTGTGTTCCTTCCTCAGCTCTGCTTATTGCACTCTCCTGAGCATTACTGGGCTGTGGCACTTCAACACCATGACAATACTTTACAAGGCCGGTGTTGTCTTCTCTCTCAACCATTATGGAAAGCAAGTTTGGTAGGGAGGAGTTTTACTTCAAGGAAAAGTTTATAGGAGTGGACAAACTGAAAGAGCTTACAAGCCTGTAAAGTCTGACACTAAACAGCATTTGGGAGCAATGGCTGTAGGTGTGACCTAATTGTGCTGATCAATTAGTTTGAGAAGAAAAACTGGCCCTTGTGGAAGATGACTGGCAGGGAGAAGGGGGAATTCCCTTTAGATAGCCCTGTCTGCTTCATGCTTCTCCTCCATTCAGAATTGCCTCTGGCTTTTATCCCCAAAACCAAGGAGGGGAAATGTCCAGAACAGCCTGAGGAGTGGCAGATCTAGGGTAGCCTGTCTCAAATGACTGCCAAGGTGCTTCAAGGTTCAGATGTTTTAAGTGGGGAACCAGACTTGCAGCAGTTGGGTTTCTCTTTGGAAATTTGGGCTGCCCTCACTCAGGAGGGGGAGAAGAGTCCCCCCAGCACCCTTGGGGTGACTCAGCCCGGGGCCAACCCTGCTGTGAGCTGAGGCTGGGCTGGGGCTGCTTTGCCTGACATGCTGTTTGATGGGCAGTGCTGTGGCTGATGGAGCTACAGCTGCATCTCTGAAGCATTGCATCCCTCATCCCTCATCCCATTCTGGCCTCAGTGAGTGCAGAACTGGTCCCTTCCATCCTCTGTGGCCTCACTGAGTGCAGAACTGGTCCCTTCCATCCTCTGTGGCCTCAGGGAGTGCAGAACCGGTCCCATCCTCTGTGGCCTCAGTGAGTGCAGAACTGGTCCCTTCCATCCTCTGTGGCCTCACTGAGTGCAGAACTGGTCCCTTCCATCCTCTGTGGCCTCAATGAGTGCAGAACTGGTCCCATCCTCTGTGGCTTCAGTGAGTGCAGAACTGGTCCCATCATCTGTGGTCTCAGTGAGTGCAGAGCTGGTCCCTTCCATCCTCTGTGGCCTCAATGAGTGCAGAACTGGTCCCATCCTCTGTGGCCTCAGTGAATGCAGAACTGGTCCCTTCCATCCTCTGTGGCCTCAGTGAGTGCAGAACTGGTCCCATTCATCCTCTATGACCTCAGTGAGTGCAGAAGAGGTCCCATCCTCTCCCCTGCCCCTGCTCCCTCCCTCAGCAGGGCTCTGCCTCTGGCTGGGTGTGTATCTGCCCTGCCGGGGTTCACATGTTGTCAGGCTGGGGCTGTGTTTTTGTGCTGAGATGAGCAGTTCTGGGCTCAGCCCGCTGCAATAACCCCGGGGACTGATAGGTGGCGGCTTTGCCACTGAAACAAACAACCCAAATTTTAAGCACAACCCAAATTTTAAGTCACCGTCTTCGCTTTTGCCACGTTCCCAACCGGTGGCTCATCGTGGAGGGTTCTGCTCTGCCTCTACATCGTGCCAGTGCTGCAGAAGTGGGGTGTCTCTGCAGAGCTGCTTTCCCAGTAAGATCATTTCTGCAAGGAGGAATATGCTCTGCAGAATGTCAGCTATGTAGTAAAATTCCATTGCAGGAGACATTAAAAACATTGTTTAATCAGTTATTTGGAGAATGTTCCCAGATTCAGTGTGTCTTGCTTTGGCAGCTGTGAGGGTGAGGACACAGGCAGACTAGTGAGAAGTCACTTAAATTTAGCAAGAAAAGTCATACTTCTTTTTTTTTTTACTGAAAAAAAATTGAAATTTGCTTTTGGTATAGTAAATGCTGTGAGGGAGACACTGCTTGCCACTGCTGGGTTTAGTCTGCACAGAGTTTCTCCTGGGCTTGGCGAACATCAAGAGGATTTGCTGCTGACATCCTTTGCCATCACGAGCCAGCCCGAACTTCTGTGTGTCCAGAACTAAGTGCTCTTCTTTCCACATAAAACTCTGGAGGTTTTTAAAGTTGATGGGAGTGTCTTTCAGAGACTTTCAGAAGTCTGACAGAGAACTGAATCCAATTACAGTCTTTCTCTTTGATAGGCACATTAAATCACTTTTTTGGTGACTGCTGTATTTTGGGCTGTAACAGAGACTGGTTGAATTTCAGTGCTGTCTTATGAAACAATGTGGTGGGGAATCTGCCCCATGCTCTGAGTGTCTTGTTTGGCCAGAAGCAGCTTTTTAATAGTTCATCAGCAGAGCCTTCAGGACAAACTAGGGCTCTCTATTGTATTTTAAATTATTTCTCTTGCCTTTTTTTTGGATCCCTAGACTCTGGGGAGGTGCTGTGGGGGGTGCAAACACGATGAAAATGCCATACATGACTCTTTCCACTACTCATTTAGATGAGCACTTTTATTCTCCTATAAATATCTATATGTCTGGGAAATCTGCCAAATTGCTGCCTTGTGAGGCTTCCACAGAGCAATATATTTGAGGCTCTTTGCAGTTCGTGGACCTGCTTTCTTCTGGAGCTGCTTCTCGTTTTCCTGTGAAGCCTCAGCAGAAACGCCCTTTGCAGAGCTGGTTATTTGGAGGGGAAGTTTACGATGAAGTCACTGAAATCTCTGGAGATGTAGCAGAGAGGAGGTTCAAGCCAGAGGCTCCTAAAGGAGCTGAAAACCGGGTTTAAGGGTCTGACCTTATTTCTGTCTGACCTCACCTCTGTCCCTGCGGTGTTTTTTGGCTGCTCCTGTCTCAGCTGCAGTTTGACAGAGTTGGCAGAGCCGGCAGTAGGTGTGAAGAGGTGATAGGGCTGTGAGATGCTGCTGGAGGTTGGGGGCTGCGATGTGTGGGGCAGAGGAAGTGTCCGATGGCCAAGGACTGAGAAATCACAAATATTGCGTTATTTTCTGGCGGCTGCAGAGTGGGAAGATGACTATCATAAAAGAGCCAGGTGTGGAGCTCAGCAATCCAGCCCTTTCCTTGGGCAATAACTACTCGCTAACAACTTCTCCCCACTTTCCCTAATGCTGTGTTTGTTTCCTGGTGATAATTGTTGTACTCTGCCCTTGAGTTTACTCTCTCTTCCTAATCTGGCACCCCAGCCCTGATTAAAGGCTGTAAGTCATCTGCTTAATACTTTAATGACCTGTTGTGTCCTCAGAGTCCTGACATTGCAGGGTGCATCAGCAAATCAACAATGCTTGGCAGGGTGCCTGTGGTTTAATTAGAAAACCTCAGGTTTTATTAGTTTACAGCCATTCTTTCCCACTTCATCAGAGTCTAGCAAATAATTCAGTAGAAAACATGTGCAGGTTCTGAGTTGGCCTTCCCCTTTTCTTGGGAAGGTTGAATCACACAGGGCAGTCTGACAATTCTCCAGATTTTGGTGGTTTAACCCTTTTCTTGGCTCTGATTCTGCCTTATTCTCTTAAGATTCTCTGAGACACTGAGGGAGGTATTTGTAGCATACTGCAAGGTTTAATTCAGATTGCTGAGGTCTGGCACGAGGAGTTTTTTACTGTAACAGTCCAAAAGTGCATTTTGGGGGTTGTGGCTTCTTAAACTGGGAAGACGAGTGAAGGCAAACATTTAATGGGTGCAGTCCCTAAGAAGGGTCACCTTGACAATTCAGGCATCTTGATGAGTGTGTTCCCCTGGATAGCCAAAGGATGGGTGCTTGGAAGTGCTTCTGATTTCACAGTAGGGTTTGGGTTGCACCCCTCTATCACTCCATCCACACTGATGCTCCATTGCCTTCAGCCCTTGCCAGGCTCTGAAGGTGTTTGCCCAACTGAAGAACTGCCCAAGGTCAGCTGAGGATCAGCAGAACCTGTTTAAGTTGTTGAATTCTGTTGATTCTCATCTTTCCTGCTTGTGCTGGAAGAGAACACTCTGAGTGTCTGCTCTACTGCCTGTGCTGGCAAGTAGGTGGAGGTTTTGGCAGAAGTGTTGTTGGCCCACGCAGCTCTGGAAGCTTCCTGAAGGTGGTGGTGACCCACGTGAGCTTCTCAGCTGTACTCTAGGTTGGCCTTGCACCACGGCAGGCTGCTTGGATTAAACTCCTGTGGAAAGTGAAGGTCCCTTGAAAAGAGTCATTGGCTTTCTCAGCCCCTCAGCATCTGCTCAGCTAGTCTGAAACAAGAGTCTGGAGGTTTGGCCAGAGGTTGTGGAGGGGAAGGTGATTCTTCTTCCCCTGTCCCATCAAAGGGCCTTGATTTTGTTACCTTTGCAAGGGTGTTTGGTGCATCTCCGGGTCCAGCTTTGAGTTAGCTCTGTGGTTTGCTTTGCCCATTTCACACTCTTGGAGATGTTTGTAATTTGGTTTGTTAGAGGCAAATTGAAAGGCCTTTCATTAATCACCCACTTTTGTGTAGTAAAGTAGTCAAACTTTAACAAAACCCTCCCTTTATCTTGATGGCATCTGCTGACTTGTGCAGCTTCTGGTAACTGTTTTATGTGTTTTCTTTATTAATGCTGGGTACCTGGCTGAGAATATGAATAGACAGGAGGTATAGCACTCGGGTGGGTATCTGGAAAACAAGGCAAAACTGGATAAATCCAGTCAAGGCATTAACAGTATTCAGTTATTTTCTGTATGCTGTTACTTCACTGGCCTGAGAAAACAGATTGGAAATTCAGAAAGCTCATAAGTATTTGGACTATGCCAGTGTTTCTGCAAATGGCTTTTTGGAGCACCCCTTTTAACTTCTGATCTTTATTGCAGTGTGGGTTTGGCAGAGATGGGGCACCAATCTGCCCTATCTGCAGGCATCCTCCCAGGGAGAGCTCTGCTGTCATCCCAGCTCATGGAATCCTCATCTCAAGCTTTCCCCTGGTTGCTCCCAGATCTCTTTTCTCTCTTTGTTTCTTTGTTTTGTTTTCTCTTTTCCTGGAGGCTGGATAGGTTGCTCGGCTTTGTAACCTGAAGCAGCAGATCATTGAATCACAGAATGGTTTGGGTTGTAAGGGACCTTAAAAGTCCATCTAGTCCAAACCCCAGCAAGGAGCAGGGACATCTCCCACCAAAGCTGTTTGGAGCACCATACAAGCTGGCTTTGAATGTCCCCAGGGCTGGGACATCCACCACCACTCTGGGCAGCCTGTGCCAGCATTTCACCCCCCTCACACTGGTGTGGTTTCCACTTCTTGCCAGAGTGGAGCTGCTCTGGTGTTGGTGAGCAGAGGCCGTGCCTGGTGTGCCCACTGTGCCCATCGCTGCCATGGGCAGGACAGGGATGGAAAGGGCCACCTGGAACACTTCCACTGCGAGTCCCCATGACCTGCCTGCCCAGCATAGGCTCTGCTTGAGTCATTTAGGCCAACTGAGATGTTGGCACTGTGCTGTGTGGCAGGGTGGGAGCACCCCTGGGTGCTGTGGGGTCTGTTCCAAAGCCCCCCATCGGATCAGAACAATGCCTTGCTTTGTACCTTTTTCCCTGTTAAAAGGGGATAAAACCCTCATTCCTCTCGGGGTTGAACTGTGTTAGGGGGGTGGAACTCGATGGCTTTCAGGTCCCTTCCAGCCCCAGGCATCGTGTGAGTGTGATTTGCACAGCACAGGGTGGTACCACACTGCTCCCGCGGGGCTTTGCTGCTGAAAGGCAGGAGCAGCAGCAGAGCAAAGTGGAGGGGGCTGTTCTGGGAGCTGAGTGGCAGCTCAGGGAGCCTCACTGCTACACCTACAGCTCTGCTGATTTATTTGCCTTTTCTCTCTCTGAAAGGTCAGCAGCAAGTTTTAAGAGGAAAAAAACCAAACAAAAAAACAATCAGAAAACAGCCTTTAATGCAATTGTTCAAAACACTTCTCAGTTACTGGCCTAATAAGGGACCCTTCTGACACTCCTAGTTCAGGACACCTTATTTTCAAATGGTGTTTTTGTGTCCTCTCCCTCTCCTTGCAGGAGGTTCTGCCACAGGAGCTTTGTCTTTCCCACAGTGAAGGGTGATACAAACCTTGGTACAAAGTAACTACAAAAGTGTAAGCAGCATTCCCCAAACCTTATATATGCAGGTGAAAAAGCACATTTAAAGCTCGTTTTGGAGGGCATATCACTGAGCTGGGTGCAATGGGTGAGGCTGGCTGCTGTGTAACACTGCCTGCAGTGGGATTCATTTTGAGAAGCTGCTCCAATTATTCCTGTGCCTGAAGTGGTCAGGTTTGCAGTGAATGATTGACTGGGTGGGAGAGTTTGAGAGCCAAGTTTGAAAGTTTCTTCCTGCGTTAAAAGGTTTCAAACGGCAGTTCCGCAGCTCGGGGAACGCTGTTACATCATCTTCAATCCAGTTGGGGACCTGAGCCTCAGGAAAGGGAAAAATGTCGGACTGAGAAGTCTTCACCTAAAAAAAAATTAAAAAAAAAAAAATAAATTGGAGGGCTGCCCTGGTTTAATCTCTCCTTCCCCCAAGACAATGGCTTTGCCAGCATCCCCTCTGACCCTGCTTGTCCTTTGATGTCACCAGTGCAGGAGCTGGTTTTGCAGTGGGCAGAGGAGGTGACAGTGGGGCTGTAGTGATAAATACACAGCTGCAGGGGAGAGGAAGGGGGAGAAAAATAGCTTCTTTTTGCTAGACTGGCCATGAATGCCCTTAGCTTATTTGTCAACTCAGTGGGCAGTCAGAAGCAATCAGCAGTCAGGTGTATTGTCAGCTGGGGCGCCGCTCGCTGACCCCTCCGTGGTGAGGAAGATGCTCCCACCAACAGGCCTGCAATCCAGCCCAGTTGCTTGGCAGTCTTTAATAATGCTCTGTGCTTGCTCTGCAAAACTGTTTAGTTTGCTAATTCCTGAGGCTGTAGCTGAAGAAGGGATGGGAGGGTGGGGGCGATGCATTCCTCTTCCCACTCACTGGAACCCAAACCTTTCCAGTGCTGGGGTCTTGATTTGCAGGACAGAGAATCTTTCACCTTAATCTGGGCTAGAAGCCAGAAAATATTCACTGTAATGTTGCACAGATAGTTGGAAGGTACTCTGGACCTAAAGCTGTGATGGGAGTTTAGTACTTGGAGAAGACTCTGGACCAAAAGCTGTGATGGGAGTTTAATACTTGGGGGATACTCTGGACCTAAAGCTGTGATGGGAGTTCAATACCTGGTATTAAAAAGCTGCTGCTGTGAGATCCACAGCCTTGCTCAGTTAACCTGTGCTGCTGGTTCAGAGCTGGGGGTGGGGATTTTTTGGTATGGGCACCTCCTGGCTCCTGTCTGGGATCTGAGCATTGACTCCTGCAATGGGTACAAACTCAGGGCTTTGGTATTGAAGCCCTGGGAGATTTGTGGTGATCCTGAGGGCTGGGATGTGCACAGGGAGCCTGACCTGGCTGCCCATGGCACCACCATCCACCACCAGGTCATCCTGTCCATACAGGGTGCACCTCTGTCCCCCTGGAGCTTGCAGTGGCTTCACACCAACTTCATCAGTCTGCACGTGGGTGTGAGACATTTAAGAGAAGGAAAAAGTTCCTGTGGAGAACAGGTGAATGCTCTTCATAGGACCAAGAACTTTGCACTGCTAAGTACAAAAAGGTGATATATCTTAAAGCTTTCCCTGTTACAAATGGGAAACGTTAAGTAACATTTTTTGGTTTAGGTGAACTGAACAGTGTTGCAGCATCCAGGCACTTGCTGGCTGAGGTGTTGCCCTTCCCCAGCCCTCCCCAAGAACAGGCTGATCAAATAAACAGGGGTTTAGAATGAAAACTGGCCTTGTTCCTTCAGCGCTCTCCCACACACCAAAAAGAATTTGACTTCTAGAAACAGGAAGGAGCAGCACCTGTGTGGGTCTGAGTCCACATATGCTACTTTTTTACATTTTTATTTTAAAAGACTCACTTAATCTTTGATCTGCCATTATTCCACTCTCAGGGTTTAACTTTAACCAGCCACTTGTTACTTAATTCTATTCCCCTGCTCTGAAGTCGTGAAGGGAGGGAGGGCTCTGTGTCCCTGGCAGGGGTCCAGCCTGGCAGTGGGTGCTGCTCCAGCCTCTCCTAAATCCCTGGCAGGGGCAGAGGGAAGCACAGTCCCCCCAGGGCATGGGAGTAAAACACACCTCCCATTTTCATGTTCTTCCTCACCAGCACTGCTGAGGGCTGTGTTAGCAACTGGAGGCAAAGCCCAACAGGACACCCAAAATGTCCTTTAGAACTTTGTTTTCCTGGCTCTGACTCGTGTGTGCCTTCACAAGGCTCTGGAATGGAGCTTCCTTGAGATGAGAGAAGAAATGTTTTCAGAGTGAATTTTAGGAGGGGATGAGCCAAGCCATGGAGCTTTGAGGGTTCTGAGGCAGCAGAGTCTTTGCTTTGGTGCTGTGGGGAGGTGGATGGGCAGCTCTGAGGGGTGATGCTGCAGCTGCCTGTGCTGGCAGGTTCTTAGGGAGGAACAAGTCCTGCCCCAGCCCCTCTGCTGCAGCTCAGAGGGCATTGGAGGAGCCCCTCGACCATCTGGAGGCACCTCTGACTTCCAGCAATTTGTTTGTCCTCACCTTTCCCACTCCTAATCCCCCTTGGGCAGCGCTGGTAGGTTTGAGGAAGGAGAGAGATAATTTCTGTGAGATAAACAAATAGAGCTGCTTTTTTTATGGCTTTATAGTGGTGTTTGGTGCTTGTGCAGCAGGAGGAATTCCCAGCAGTTACCTGGCTGCCAGCTTTTCCCTTTAATTGCAGTTAGGGAGGGAGAGAGGGAGAGCAAAGGAGTGGCAGATGTGCTGCTGGCCCAGGAACGTGGGCTGGGGCACTTGCAGAGATATTTCTTTGCTGGGCAGTGCAGAGGGAGGAATTCAACTGGGCATCTGATCTGCTGAGTGGGGCTTTTGGGACATCACACATTGCAGGCTTGAGTGTAGCAGGGTTTTTACAGAGCTGTGATGCAATGGGTAAGTGTAGGAGCTGGGCTGGGGGTTGGCACTCATCAGTCACCATTCCCTGGCTGCCCAGCCCAGCTCTGGGGGTGGAGAAGGTGGCACAGAAAGAAGTGACGTTTCTCTTTTCTCCTGGGTTGATGCTGCTCGTGCTTGGACCTGGAGGTAAAGTTTAGTAGTGGCTAATGCTGCTTGAATAAAAACTGCTTTGGGTTTTCATTCCTGTTTGGTTGTTTTGGTTTAAATTTTAAACAAATGGCTATTCCTGTGTCTGGCTGACCTTTCAGCTCGTTTGTTAGAATGGGTGCTGCATCTTGGAACAGCAGAAAGGCATTGACTCTGCAATCCCAAAAGATCCTTACGTGCTCTGTAGCTGCTGAGCCAAGTTTCAATTTGAAAGCCCTTGCAAATGGAGCCTGCCCAGTACCAAATCCCTTCCTCACACTGTTTACACAACTAGTCAGTCTTTGGTGCTTATGGACTTTAATACCCTCTTGGAAGACTTTTCTGTGAAAAGATAAATTTCTGGTTTATGGTCTCTTGTCTGAACATTTCTCAGAACACAAAGGTCATCACATGTCTAATGGTGAGGCTTACAATATCCTTTTTTTTTATTCTTTCTTTGCAGGAAGGAAGTGGTATTAACTCAATTGTCTTGGCACACTATGCCACAGCCTACGAAAGTCTGCATTTCATTAAACTCAGTTGCAGGTTTAAATTGTTCTTGGCCAGTGTCTGTATTTTCCAAGTTACTTCTGGAAACTTGCACACGTGCAAGTTGAGCTGAGTGTTAGAAAAGGGCAAAGACAAGGAGCAGGAGTTGATACTTCCTTTTCTGAAGAGGTGAAATCCCCACTCTCCCTGGTTCATGTGCAGAGCTCAGGGGAGGGTGTCCTTTGCAGCATCAGGGTCTTGCTCCAGCTGCTGAATCCCCTTCTTGTCCTGCACCAAACCTTGGCTGTGCTGTGGCTGTAGAAGAAGGGACTCTGAGTTTTGTGTCTGTGCCCATGGTCCTTGCTCTGCCTCTCCTGCTCAGCACAGGGGCTCAGATGAACTTTCTAGCAAATATGGGGAAGAAGATTTCTGCCTTCAGAGCACCACTAAGCAATCTGTGTGTAACTCAGAGCATTAACTTTCTCTTCATTGAAGGAGCACAATCCCTTGTTGCAGCATTCCAGTCCTTGGAGGGCTTATAAAGAGTGAGAAGAGCAAACTTTTCTGTGGGCAGACAGGGCAAGGGGATATGGGTTTAAGCTAAAAGAGGGGAGATTTAGATGAGATATTAGGAAGAAATGAGGATAGGGAAGCCCTGGCACAGGTTGCCCAGAGAAGCTGTGGTTGCCTCACTCCTGGAATGTCCAAGGCCAGGTTGGATGGGCTTGGAGCAACCTGGGCTGGTGGAAGAAGTCCCTACCCATGGCAGAAGGTTGGAATGAGATGAGCTTTAAGGTCCCCAAGCTGATTCTGTGGTCCCATGTCCGAGGCTCATTGATCCCCAGGACTGGGAGCAGCACAAGTCCAGCTCTCCTCTTTGCTCCCCAACTTGGTGTTCTCCTCCCTGTAACCCAACCCCATCCAAAGCCAGGCAAACCCTGCAAAGCCAAGGAGTGAGGAGAGAGCTCCTCTGTGTGTTGTGCTGGGGTCTCAATAACTTCCAGCCCAGCTGTGGAGATGCTCTGGGGCAGCAGGTATGGCTGAAGGTGTGCTGGCCATGGCTCTGGTGGCCTCAGCTCCCAGCCTGGGTGCTCAGTGTGAACATCCCTGCACTGACACTACAGATGCAGTGATGTCTTTGGGGTGGTGTTTTGGTGTGGGGCCTGTGTGGGTTTTGAGGTTGAATGTCATCTTAGCTTGCTCAGGAAGAGCTTTCTGAGGGGGTGAGGAAAGTTGAGGTGTACTAGAAAGGAGAAGACTAGTCACAGCCTGGTGAACCAGAGTGCTTGTCAGATTCTTGCCCACCTCCACTGCAAAGCAGCAGATCTTTCTTTTTGGGATATGAGCTGTGAGGTTTGTTTCTTGAAAGAAACATTGTGTTTTCAGAGAGGAAGGTCAGGCACACTTAGGAAGAGATAACTACAAGGATTTGTAATTGGTTAAAGCAGGATCAGTGCAAGATTTAGTTGCTGGTCCAGGAATCAGCTGAGACATAGTCATTTCCTCTTAGGACTCAGGAAAATGATGGAGAAATGTGCCTCCCTTGGAGAAACCACATGTCTATTTTTGCAACCTGCTCTCGTAAGTCTGCACCGAGTGTTTCCAGGAAGGACACTCATCCTATGATGCCCTTTCCAGTAGAGTTGCTGCCAGCAAGAGCTGCCAATTACAGGGCTGCCAGCAAGATTTTGAAAGGTGTGGGTGGGTTTCTTTGTTCCTTATGAACTGTTGCTGATGTCAGGCTGAGCTTTCATCCAGGAGATGGCTGTGACCCCACACCAGTGCAACTGGAGGTGCTGCAGTCCAGGCTGGCTTGGCTTGAATCAACCTGGCCTGCAACAAGACCCATCTGAATGTCTTGAGGAGAAAAGACTACTTGTCTTAACCAAAAGATCTAAACCTAGAACGAACAGAAAATAATGCCCCAGCCCTTCCTGGGCCTCACTCTGTGGCTTTTGATACTTAAAAGGTCTGATTGCTCTTCAAAGGCTTATTCAGAAGTGCCGGAGTGTGGGTGATGTGTGCCACGGGCGAGTGGAGGCTCAGATAAAGAGCTCTGTGTTTCCCTCCCCCGCCCCCGCCATCGACACCTCCAGCACACCACAGGCACACACCCTCCTCTTGTGCTCAAAACCAAAGGGTATTCCTCGGTGAGGTGGTTTTCTGCAATTGCTTTGTGTTCAACGTTTTCACTTCTGCTTCGAGGGTGTCTCTCTTCCTGTGTGTGTGGGTGGATATTCAGCACAGCCTGCCCGGGGACAGGGCATGGACGAGGGCTTTGGGGCTCGCTCAGTGGGGTTTGGGGACGGTGTGTGGGGACCTGCTGTTCCTCAGGGCTCCTCTGCTGTTCCTCAGGGCTGTGAGGTCGGGGAGCGTGTTGGGGAAAACTCAGGGCAGGCGGAGATGACTTGCTTCTGGGTTGGCAGCTGGTTTTGGGGTAAGGTAAGGTCAGTCAAGACCCATGGGTGGCTGTTGAAACACAAATGTTTCAAAAGAGGCTCAGGCCCCTTGATGTGGTTTCTGTGACGCCTGCAGCCGGAGCCAGCACGTCTCGGTTGAGTGTGTCCTGCAGGGAGCTGTCATCCTAACCCACCACCATGGCCCTTCCACAACCCCCACCTCCCCTTTTCCAAGGAAGGAAGGGTTGGGTGCAAGTGGCACAGACCAAAGGAGGAAGGACTGGAGCAGTGTGTGTGAGCTGAGCGAGGACAAGCGACGCCCCCCGCCGCGCTCGAGCCAGAGGAGCCTCGTGCTGAAACCCATCCCCAGAGGGGAAACCCTTTGTAGAGAACCCAACTCTGCTCCTGGCTGAGCTGGGCACCACCTGGGGCTCGCGGCAGGGCTCCCTCTCTCTTCCCCAGCGCTTCTGCCTCCCTGTGGAGAGGTCCAGGAGAGGACCAGCAGCGTGTTTGACGGAGCTGTTGGCCAACAAGTGTCGGTCTATTGTTAGCACCGCCACGTCCTCCTCAGTAACATCAGGTTCAGAGGGCAAATCGCTCCAAGCAGCTGGGACATGACTGCTGGCTCGTGAGGAATGATGTAATTACATCTCCCTCTGCGGGGAGGTGAACAGAGAGGCCTTTGGAGGCACTGGGCTGGGGGTGGGGGGGTGGAGGGAGAGGGGCTGCCTCAGGTTACTTCAGGTCAGGATACTGTCAAAATCCATCAAAGGCGTTCCCAGGAGGGTCGGCAGCCGACGTGCACAATGCAGGCTTTGTGCCACCGGTGGTGGGGTTGAGTTATAGGCATCTGGGCTTTAGAGGGCTTCAATAAAATGTTGCTTTTCTCTCTTCCTCCCCCCCGACCCTTCCCCTGCTGCTGTATGAATTAAGGCTCTTTGGCTCATGGAGTTAAAAGGAATTAGAGCGGCTGACGTTGATGTTGTTGTTGTTGCAAGTTCCTGGACTGGCTTTTGGAGGTGAGAGCCTGGACAGCCCTCGGGACATGCCCGAGGAGTGGGGGCCCAGCAGACACAGCCCCCTTGTTCAGTAACTGGGCCATCTTCACCTGCTGTGCTTGAGTAAAGTGCTTTTCTTGGGTTTCTTTTTGAGTCACGAGGATGTTTCCCCTTCCAGCCTGAGGTGTGTGTGTTGTTTTGACCTACGGATGGAGGAAAGCACCTGCTGCCTGATCCAGAGCTGAAGCTGCTGCTGGAGACCCAAACTCGTGCCATAAACACACAGACTGCTCCTGGCTGGGGTTCAAAAGAAACTGTAGGCATTGCCACCTCCTAAGGATTTTGTTTCTTTAATGAGCCTGGACAGGAATGAAGCTTTGGTTGTAGCCAGTGGATGTTATTTGCTTTTTAATGGTCCATTTACCTCGGCAGTAATCCTTCACTCCTCGCTTTCCATCTGGGCTTGCATACCTTGTTTTTGCCACTTGTGAGATCCATTTGATACTCTGTGAATGCAGATGTGGGAGTTGTTGCACAGAGGAGGATTTCTGGTCCTCCTCTGTCTGGTGCTGCCGTGATGGGTGGTGGAAGCCGGTTGTTAAAGCAGCTCCCCTGGCCCCACGGTGCTGTGAGTCAGCTGGCTCGGAGGGGCTGGAGGGACTGAGCCAGTGTGAGCAACCCCCAGCACTTTCCATTCCCTTTTGCATTTAAAAGGCTGCAGGATTTTGCCCAGGGTCGTCCACAATTACGATTATTTGATTCCGTGTATGCCTGGAGGTTTGTGCATTGGATTTATTACAGTGTCAGTCTATTTAAAGGGAAGGAACCACTTTGAAAGTATCTTGTTTTTCATCTTTAATGCTGTTGCTTGCGTTGCACTCCTTTGGAGGACAGAAGTGCCTTAGTCATCTTGGTGTTTTCAATTTTCCAATGGGGTTGGACCAACTACAGAGATGTCTGGGCTAAACCAAGGCTGTTTTCACTCAGACTTTAGAAGGCTGAGATGCCTTTTTGTTATTAGGTCTTCACAGAGCAAAATATCTGAAATCCAACTGGATTTTGAAGATGTCTGTCAGCTGTGCTTTGTTTTGGAGCTGTGGAAAAGCTGTAGGATTCTCACAGGTTTGCATATTCCCTCTGTTTGATTAGCCTAAGTCAGGTCCTGATTTGGCCAGAGGGAGGCTGGGGAAGCAGGACATCTCCCCTGGGTGGCTTTGGTGAGTGCCACGAATGAAATGACTCCACAGCAGGATGTTTGGTGAGTAACACACTGAGACTTGCCCAGGGAAGTGGTGGAATCACCGTTCCTGGAAGTGTTCAAAGTGTGTGTGGATGTGGCACTTGTGGACATGGTTTCAGTGGTGAGCACAGTGGTGCTGGGTAATGGGTGGACTCAATCTTAGAGCTCCTCTCCAACCTTTATGATTCTGGGCTTCTAATACTATTTTCTCTGTCTGGTGAAAGCTGGATGTTTGGTCTTGCCACTGATCAAAATCTCTTGAGTCTAAAAATGAAAATATCTACCTATTATTCTAGTACTTCAGTTATGTCCAGGCTTCAGCTGGTTCTGCATTTCTCATTATATGAAACATTTTCCAAACTTTTCCAAAAAGGAGGGTTGAAATGGTATGTGGGGAAAGAAAGGCAGGGAAGGTTGACACCTTCTAAAGGCCCTGAAGGTATTCAGACTAAACAGACATGCCAAGAGATCCAGATAGTATTGCCTATTCCTTGTCCTTTCTTTTTGAGCTTTTCAACCTCCTTGAATTATTCCTTCAAATATCCCTGCCCAGAAATGTGCATTTTACATTCCCTTTAATCCTATTAAACAGCGTGTTACACTGTGTATTAATCATCTGACTGGAGCAAATATGGTGGATTTGGTTCAATAATCCTTCTTTCTGGATCACTGCCTTTCTGGGACCTTGGAAAAAAGCAGATTTGCCATGCCTTGTGTCAGAGAGTGGCTTGTGCTGTCTGACCAGCAGCACCGTGTGTGGACAGGTTTCAATCTGCTTGGGGCAGTGCATAAACTTCTCCAGGAAGCAGATGGGAGTGACAGGAAGGCTGTGACAATTTGGGAATCTAGTGACTGTTTTCAGATGCTGAGGATCAAAACTTTTTATTTTTTTTTTGGGAGGTGGGAGTAGCTTCAGTTTGGGGTTTGATGGTGGAACGTGTGGTGGAATCAGCTGCAGCTTCCAGGGCTCCAGTGGGAGCTCTGCTTTGCTGCAGCCTGTTCTGCTCCAGGGCTCCTGATGTTCTGGCTGGTGTGTTGAGGTGACACCAAGTGCCAGTCGTGGACAGCCTGGCTGAGCATCAGGGACAAACCCTGAGAGTAAGCCAATTCCTGAACTCAACAGGGTATCGTAGAAACATCTGTATTGCGACTCCAGCACCTTCTCCTCAGAAATATCTGGCTGAGTACAAAGCGGAGCCACATTCTTGCATTGATTAGATTCGAGCAGATATCCAAAGTTTCCAGCAGTACAGGAAATGGTCTTTGTGCTGCTTGAGCTCCAGCAGATACCGGCTGGAGTTTCCGCTGTGCCCCACGCCCTCCGACACAGGCACTGGGGGTTCTGCCTCCCCTCTTTGCCTCCCCCTCTCTGAACACCCCTGGATCTTTGATGTGGTGATGACTAAATGGCTTGAAATAGCCCGACAACGTTTAGGAGAAACTGTAAGAGAGGAGCTTTGCTCTCAGAATAGAAAAACCTTTGGGAGTGTTGAATTTGCAGCAGAGCGCTCTGCCAATGCACCCGGGATCAGAATTCTGCACAAGCACAGGGGGGTTTGTTAGACGGTATCTAGAGATCCATATTCCTGCCGAGGGACAAAAGTCTCATGGAGGCTCTGGGGTTAACCCCAACTTTTTATACGGGTATGGATGCCTGGCAGGTCTTTAAACTGCTCGTCTCTGTGTTGGGGGTGTGTGTGTGTGTGTCACATTTGCGGTGAATTTAAATGGTTTATTTGTTTACTGTTGTCTAGTCCTGTGCTAATTCTGCCCTTCCTCTGCAGCTCCCTGCCGACCATGCAGTGACACAGAGGTTCTCTTGGCTGTCTGCACTAGTGATTTTGGTGAGTGTTTGCTTGTCCCCAATGCTACCGTGACACCCATAAACACCAGTGGACACCCCCTCACACCTGGGGACACCCACGGGCAGTAAATGCGGTCTCAGGGTGTGCATGGAAGAGGAAGAAGGGCATGGCTTGAAGGAGCTCAGAACATCTGCCCAGCTGGCACTTCCCCAGGTGGACAGAGGGACCCAGCGACCACAGCAGAAAGAAGTCCAAGGATTTGGGTGCACCCAGGAGAGGCCTTGCTGCCCTGCAGTGTTGGTTGACTGCTGACAGAAGACCAAAAGTTTCAATAATTGTCTGTGCTTCCCTTTTTAAAGGGGAAATTAGTATTAGCTGGTATCTGTGATGGCAGAAGAACAGAGAGTGTGTTGTCAGGGAGCCTTTAGCCTACATCATGCTGTTGGAACTCTTTTTTCATGATTAATGCTTTTTATTCCTGTGGTGATTTTCTGTTTGTATTTGATACATGCGTGCCCTTCCCCGACAGGTTACAAATACAAACGATAACAACTGCAAATATTTACTGGAGGTTATGGGATCATCTTAACTCTGCAAATAAGGAGGGACCAAAACTGGGGCTGCTCCAAAAACTGGAGTCAATTGCCCTGGTTGCACGGGGCTGACTTTTGGGGTCTGCCAGGTCTAACCCTTCCCCCTCTCTGTGTCTCCAGTGATCAGAGGCTCCATCCAGAACGTGACCAACGAGGCTGAAGAGCAAGAGTCCGTCATCCATGTCAGCGTCAACAAACTGTACAGGCAGAAGAGCAAAGTCTTCCAGCTGACAGGGGAGAGTGGCAACTGGAGAGGACAAATAAAGACCTTGCTGGAGTGTGGGGTGAGGCCAGGAGATGGAGATTTCCTGTTCACGGGCCGCATGCACTTTGGGGAGGCCAGGTTGGGCTGTGCCCCTCGTTTTAAGGACTTCCAAAGGATGTACAAAGAGGCAAAAGACAAAGGGCTAAACCCGTGTGAAATTGGCCCAGATTGAACCCCCTGTTTGGCTGAAGATGGCTTTTAGCATTTGGCCACAGTGAAAACTCTGACCAGGACTGCTGACTGAGAGGCTGGACTGTGCTGTGGAGGGCAGTGAGACCCCCCAGGACCCCCACGACCTGCTCACGACTAATGGAAGCAACAGAGGTACGAGCTCAGAAGGCTGCCAAGCAAGCAAGGCTGGATTTTTAACCAATCTTGTCCTTATGAATTAAGTTATTATATTTTTTTAGTGACTTCCTTAGGAAAACAAAGAAAGAAAACTCCCACGTCTTAATAAAAAACCCAAATGAAAGCCAAGATGCCTTTGTATCTTTTTAATACTAATTTTTAAAAATGTCTTAAGCTGATGTAGCATTTGGTGTGGCATATTCTGTATAAATGGCCAAGAATGGGATAGAGCATGGTAAAACATCTTAACATGGATGCTTTGTAAAAAGCTTGGTGTACAATTCAAAGTTGTTTCTTATGACAGAAATTTATGGAGCCAAACTCTTTATATGTGTGTGTGTGTGTTCTTTTTATTTTTATTTGAGAGAATGTACAATCGCCGCCTGCAATTTTTTGTCCAGGCTGGCAAATTCTTTCCATTCCAGAGAAATAAAGGTCCCTGGATTTGACACATGCTGTTTAAAATCTTTATTTTTTTTCCCCCTCCTCTCTCAGGCCGATCTGGGCCAGTCCAGATGTGCTCAGGGCTCAGCTCTGGGCTGCTCTCTTCTCTTGTGGCTGCTCTGAGCAGAGCCAGAGTTCCTGTGAGGCTTCAGAAACCCCAGTGTTTTGCAGAAGGGAAGCAGCAGCTATTTTTGGAGGTTTTCAGATGCGTGCCCAAGGCAAGGCTTTAAGTGGCCTCCTCTCTGATGCTGATGGTGTTATCTTGGGAAGGGCTCCAAAGGGCCCTTCAGGTTCAGCTTCAAGCTGTTATTTGTGCTGGCTGGTAGCTTGGCACGAGGGGGATGTTTGTGCCTGGGGACAGGACCAGGCCACCTTCTGACAAATCAGCTCTTCAGGAGGAAGTGTCCCATGGGAGGTACAGGAGCTCTGCCCTCCCTTCAGTCCCACCAGTCCCCATATCCTGCAGTGCCTCACTCTGATGGTGCCTTCACAAGGATTTTAACCTCTTGCCCATGTTCATTCTTCAGCACTTTCTGCTGCTCCAACTTTCATTTTAGGCCATCAGGTTCTTTAAATAAAAAGTTCCCACTTTGTGACTCTAAACCTCATCCCTCATTTCTCCTTCATGTAACTTGGTTCTGAGGCTCAGGGAGGGTTTCTGGAGCAACTGGTCTTGGTGGATGCAGGAAGTTCTGAGAAGGCAGGGATACTGATGTCCTGTGACACTTATCAGGGGTAAAAAAACCAGGGTTGTGCCAAAATGCTGTCCTGAAGTGAGACCAAAATCCCTCTGCAATTGCGTCTCTGGGATCCTCTCAGCAGGGTTTGTTCTCTGTAGGAGGAGAAGAAGGCTGTGCTAAGGTGATCCTAAGAGGCTCCAGGACACTGTGACTACTTCTGCAGAGACCTCCAAACCCCCCTTAGCACCCACCTACCTCGACCCCAGCTGCCTTCCAGCCTCCTGCAGCCTCTGTTCCCCCCATCCTGCTTGGAGTTCCAAGACAAAGGGAGCCAGGACCAGTAGTAAAAATGGTAAAATGGTTCACTCCTTGTCTTCAGCCTGCCCCAACCCCTCTCTGTGGCATTGCTTCAGGGATCTCTTCAGGGATCTCAGCACTTCAGGGATCTCAGCCCAGCCTCTTGGAGGCTTTTCAAAACGATTTTGTCACGTATCACTGAGGTAACTCCCGAGCACATCTGAGGGGGTGTTTCAGGAGCCCTGTGCCTCACCTCTCCTCTCCTCTTGGGTTTCATGGGCTTCTTCCAGCCCAGAGTGACTGCTGGCAGGATGAGGAGAGAAGAACAACATGTTCCTGGAACTGTCTCCAACCTGCCCACTCTCCTTTTCCTCTGCAAGGCTGTGGGGGGAAGAGGCTGAATTAAACGTCCACCCAGTGTTTGTGAGGACAGTGCAAGCAAAACACAAACAGTTTTTGGCCCTGGAGCCCCTCCTTGGGCTGCACTTTCATTTTCATGGCAGTTTAAAATGCTTGCAGATTTTCTTTCTTTCAAACACCCTTTGCACCACACTTGGAGCCAAATCCAAGCACTGAATTGGTGTGGTTTTTAATTCCAGTGGCTGCTTTGCCAGCTGCCCCCACCTCCAGTGGTGTTAACCCCACTCCCATCTGCCTGGAGACCCTTGGCAGGAGAGGACACCCCACGCTGCAGAGTTGTGCCCTGCCTCAGCCCCTGCTCTGCCCCTGCCCGCAGCTCGGTGATGGGCACCCTCCCCAGTGTGGCAGCTTTGTGTCCCCCCAAACCTCCAGGACACCCCTTTTCCCAGAGGGAAAGGAAAAAGAAAAGGCAAAAAAGAAACAGCTGAGAGATAATGACAGAACAAACTCAGAGTGGCTAAACGCTTGAATTTATTACTAACAAGATAAGAACTAAAACTAAAAAGGTAAGAAATAAATCAGTCTTAAAAACACCTTTCTCCTCCCACTCCCCCCTCCCTCCAGCAGTT
>VXAU01004964.1:95412-148066 GCA_013399695.1 Formicarius rufipectus
CAACAGCTCCTTCTGCATCCACCTGCTCCTGCAGGGGCTGCAGGGGGGTCTGTGCACCCCAAGGGATCTCCAGGGGCTGCAGTGGGGCACAGCTTTCAGTCCTTCCCCTCCTGCTCCAGGGTGGGGTCTCTCCTTCTCCTCCTCCTGCTCCCACCTTGGTCTCTGTGTTGTTCTCCCATGGTTGGAATTCCCAACTGCCCCACACTCCTCAATTCTTAACTCTGTTATCCCAGAGCTGGGACTGTGATTCTTAATTGGCTCCACTCTGTCCACCAGCAGGAAGTCCCTCCTGGCCCTGGCTGTCCTTGGCTCCACAGCACAGGAGAAGCTTCTGGCAGCTTCTAACAGAAACCATCCTGGAAGGCCCCCCTTCTCCTAAAATCCAGCCACAGACACCTGTGACACCCAACCACAGTGCTGTGACTGCACCACCCGGTGCCACCACTCCTGCCAGCCACCTGTGCCCTGTGCAGAGGGAGCTCCAAGGGGTCATCCCACCCACTGCCCCAAAATCCACTTCCCAAACCCTGAAGGCTTTGGAAGGTGATTACAGCTTGACCCTGTCTGGCAGAGGAGTCGAGGTTGGAAGGGATGGATTAAAAATGACTGTCTTTGCTGCCAAGGGCTGACTCCAGTGTGCAATGAGGAGCAAATGACATATTGATGCAGTGTTATGTGAGGACAGGCTTGTTGCCACCTAATGAAAGGCCTTGGCTGAAGGTGACTCAGGACAGAGGTGGAGCAGGTACTTGCAAAACTTTGCTCTCCTTGCCACTGCAGCTCTCTGAAGATGAAGGGCTTCCTCTTGATACCTAATTAACATAATTGAGTTCCTCTTAAAAGCAACAGACTGACTTATATGTTCCTAAGGAAGCAGAACTAATGAACTTGAATTGCCTTTGTTGGACCCCCCTCCAGTTGGGCAACGCTACCCAGAAATAGGCACAAGGCATCTTCTGTGTTCTTGCATCTGAACTCTGCCAAGTGGGTGGTTTGGGTTGTTGGTGAAAACACTTTCCATGGTAACCCTCTACTTCTCTGATTTTCCACGAACCCACTGGTGAGCCAGGTCACCACCCAGGTATTAGCCACCCAGAGCTTGCTGTGGTGACAAACAAGTCAACTCCATTATGTTAATTGGGAAACTCGTGTGGGTGTCTGCAGGGTCTGCTTGAGGTCTGTCAGATGCTGCCTGCCTGGAGGAAAGGTTGCCTTCTCCATCCTGGGGAGAGACAGGGTCATCTCCAAACAGCACTACCTCAGTGGTGGCCTGGGGGGAGCAGGGTCTTTGTACTCCTGGGGGGAGCAGGGTCTTTGTACTCCTGGAGGGAGCAGGGTCTTTGTACTCCTGGAGGGAGCAGGGTCTTCGTGCTCCCTTTGCCTCCAGCCAGGCCAGAGGATCTCGATTAGGTCACCTGTTTGCCTCTCCTTCAGGAAGAGCAGGCCCTTTCCCCCAGGCTATGCTGATTCTCTTTGCCCACTGCAGGGGTCTGTGATGTCCACAGCCTGTCCATGGTGATGGCACATCCCACCCTGGGGCCAGCTGACTGTGAGATCAGAGACACCTGTAGGCAGCTTTTCATCAAGTCCTTTGCTGCTGCTGCCACCACCTTCTCCCATCTCTGCTGTCCCAATCCCAATCCCACTTTCCGTGCTGGAGGCATCAGATGTTGCTTTAGTCCCGTCCTGATGAGAAGAGCTGCATGGGAGCAGTGGAGAGCAGAGAGTGAGACAAAAGAAAAGGCAATTTTCAATAGTGGCCTCACCTAGTTCAAAGAAATGTCTCCCTTTTAATTCCTCTCCCTGTTCCCAGCAGGGGAGGAGGTGCAGATAAAGGAGAGCTTCCCCTCAGTGTGGCTCAGCCTGTGCTCTGCCTGCTTCATCTGCCGTGTCAGGGCTCACTGTGGCCTGATCCTCTGTGCAACAGCCTCTCCCCACTCCAAGGACACACATGGGTGGTGGGGGAGGACACTGTGGTCACATCTGAGCTGAACAGTGGCCAAGCTGTTTGCACCTTGAACACCAGTGTCTTTTCCAGCACTGCCCGAGCCCTGCTTGATGCTGTGCTGCTTCAGATGAGAGGGGGAAGGATGTGATTTGAAGGGAGTCACCAGGAGAGGTGATGTGGCTCTTGCATGAAGCTCCTGCAAGCGTCCAGGAGTGTTCAGTGCCCGAGGAGGAGGCTGGGCAGGCAGGGATGGGACGTGCTGCAATGCAGCAGGTGTCTCCTGCCTGCCTTTGAAGTGTGACAGGACTTGTATGAGCTCCAAACCCGACCAGCTGACGTGGTGCAACACCTCCGAGGGAGACAGGAGCTGTCCTGCTCATCTTGAGCTGAATGAAATGCTGCTCACTTCTGGAACTGGAAAAGTCTCTTAGTGATGCGTGTCAGAGATGCTGGGTGAGTGGGAAATAAGGCTGGCAATATTGGGATCAGCCCTTCCAAGGAGACAGCAGATCAAAAACCAAGTTAGTTGATAAGTAAGCCAGAAAAACATCAGAAGGGAGGCACATGCAAGTCTCTGGGAGGGGTTAGAAGCATCACAGAGCCAAAGCAATGTGCAGAAATATCTTGACAGCAGCAAGATTCAGGCCTGGAAGAGTTGGGCTGCTGGGGTTAGGGAGAAGAAACCAAGTTTCTCCTTTCCAGCTTGACAGAAATGATTCCCCTTGCTGCTCTTTGTCTGGCTGACTTGGATCCTCCTTTTAGTGAGGACCACCAGTCTTAGTCTGTGGTGGCCTGAGTGCTCAACAAAGAAGGAGCCTTTTCCAGCCAATCCTTTCTCCTTCACCACCAGTCTCAGAGCTTCACTGAGAGACACTGAAAGACAGACCCCACAAATAACTGTGAGCTCTCTCCTCCTCCCTTTCCAGCAGCAAGATGCCCAGTGGCAGTGGATGGAAAACAACCTTGTGAAGTTCATTTTGGAGTGTCACATGCACCTACCTCAGCATCACCCCCTTGCCTTCATTTTGCCCCAGTCAGCATTTGGAAATCTCCACCCAGGGCTGGGCAGAAAATAGGGAATTTCTCCCTTGTGTTCCTCCCCAGCAGTTCTCCTGGGCTGTGTGCTGGAGCTGAGCACGGTTCACAGGGATGCTGATGCCACACTGAGAGCACACCAGTCAGCAGCACCCACTGGAACCAGTACAGGGGTGTTGCTGCAGCAAGGTGTTGGCATAGGAGCATCCATGGAGATACCCAGCTGGAGCTACGTGGCAGTGGTGGGGAGAGGGGAAGACAAAAGAAAGCACAATTTTCAGGGGTTATCTGACTTAGTGTAAAGAAATGTGTCTCATCTTCTGTTCCTCTCCCTGTTCCTGGCAGGGGAGGTGCCGAACCCCCAGCTGTGATGACCTGGGGGAAGCTGTGGTGGGCAGTCTCTGCATGCACGGGGCTTTGCAGAGCCTCGGGGGGGGCCCAGCCCAGAGAAGGGGCTCTGAAGAGACAGCCAGGCCATTCCCAAGGTGATGAGTGCCTGTCTGTGGCTGAGAAACTCAGCAGGGACAGCACCAGCAGTGCCTTCAGGTCCTTCAGCTGGGACCCCACTCGCCACCTCCCTCCAGAAGCCCTTTCACAGCCGCCCTCTCAGCCTTGTCCTGGGCTGCTCCCAGTGTGTGCTGCTGTGAGCCTTCCCACAAGGTCTCTGGGTGACCCCTTGGTCCTTCTAAGGGTCCCTGAGGGGTGGCTGCTGCCATGGTTGAGGTGCCAGCCTGCAGAGCCTCTGTGTGTGCAGGCTGGCGGTGCTGCCAGCGGGGCTGAGAGGCGCAGGAGGGGAGGAGTGTGGGCTGGTGCTCGCAGCAGAGCTGACTCAGGGCTTTGTCCCCAGGGCTGGCTGCTGACTCAGCTGCTTTGCTTTTTTACTGGCTTCTCCGAAAACCAGAGGCGTCTCCCGGGGCTCAGAAGCCGGGGCAGTGCAGCAGCAGTCAGCATTAGTCGGTTTGGGGAGAGTCACGCCCCGACTGCGCTGGGGCAGCGGCCAAGGAGCGCAGCAAGAGCTTCAGGGCTGCTCTTGGGTGTGCTTTGTGCTCCTGCTGGGGAGCACGTGCTGCCCGTGCTGGGCTCATTCCTGGGCTGAGCGTGTGTGGCAGCAAAGCTGCTCCTGCTGCTGGGTCCCCCCACCCCTGTTGCAGGCATGAAGTGGGGCAGGGAGGCTCTTCCTGCAGCTGGCAGAGTGGTTTGCCTTGCTGTTACTCATGCTTCTGTCAGAACGCGGAGGAGGAGGCTGGGTGAGCTTCTGGGTTGAGAAACACACCGTGAGGTGTTGTCCTCTGCTGGGCTCACAGCCCCCGACGTTCAGCTCTGCCCCCCACATCCAGTGGCTGTGCAGCTGGAAGGGCTGGACTGGGCTGGGCTGGGCTGGGAGGAACAGCTCCTGCAGGTGGTGATGAGGATCCACCCGTGTGTCCCACCTGCCCGAGGGATCTCCCTGGGCTGCTGGGAGAGGCTCCTGCTGCATCTCCATCGCAGGAGGTCACACCCTGGGGGCTCAGAGCAGCGTGGTGCTCAGGGGTGCTGGCGTGTGCCAGGGTGGGCAGAGCTGGTGCTCCCACCCCATCCTGCAGCATTAGGGAGATGGGGGTCAAAAGGGGGGAATCTCCCTCGGGGCTCCCACCTCTCTTGTGGCTCCTGAGGGGATCTGCTTCAGGAAGAAGATGATTTCCTAACCTGGAATCTGGGATGATGTGGGACCCTGCTCCTGCCAAAGGGATGCTGAGCTCACCAGCTTAGCTGCCAATTCCACATTGTCCTGAAGGGGAGGTGGCTTTTTCCTGGTTCTTCCAGCAGAACTCCTCTCCAGGTGGGAACCTGGAGACACGAGGCTGAATCCTGCTTGGTCCTGACTGCTCCTGTGATAAATATGTTTATCCCACTTGAAATGAGCTGAGGGAGAAGGGCTTTGGGCCAAGCTGGAAGGAGAGCCCTACTGCCACAAACAGTGGTGAGGGCAGCACTGACCACATGGAATCCTGCTGAAATTCCATGTAAAAGTGGCAGAGATGATGAAGGGGTGGATGAGGTGCCATCTCTGCAGGTGTGGGGAGCTGGGACAGGTGCCCACCCAGGCACGGTGGTGGTTGTGGAGGGGTTGCCCCATCACCAACCGGTTCCTCCGGTTCCTTTGGGAAGTGTCAAACTGAGCTGGAGTCAGACTGGTTTGTGCAGAGGCTTTATTTGCCTGGAGAGAAAAAAAAATTTAAAAAAAATTCAGTTCAGTTGCCTCAGCCCAGAGTTGTGTTTCCAAAGGGAGCGGCGTGGGGGAGAAGGTCTCGGGCATCCCCCACACTGCTCTCGTGCTGTCACCAGGCTGGAGCCTGCCCTGGAGCTGGATTGCTCTGTGGCTTTTGGGGAGGACAGACAGGGGCTGGGCTGAGGCACAGCCAAACCCCTCGTTCCCTGTGAGCTGCAGGAGGGGGCTCAGGGGGTGTCAGGGTGGGCTGGAAGGGCACTGCGGGCAGGAGGGACAGAGGGGTGCAGGCAGGGACACACCCCAGCAGCAGATCCCAGAGACCACTGCTGATCTCAGCTGCAGATCCCAGAGACCACTGCAGATCTCAGCAGCAGATCCCAGAGACCACTGCAGATCTCAGCTGCAGATCCCAGAGACCACTGCAGATCTCAGCAGCAGATCCCAGAGACCACTGCAGATCCCAGCTGCAGATCCCAGAGACCACTGCACAAGGCTGGAGCTGCTGCTGCTGATAGAAACAGTGTGGAGTGTTGGCTGGGGCAGCAAAGCCAAGCTTGCCTTGCCCTTGGGCTTTTTCCTTCTCACTTTGCAGTGTTACCACCCTTCCTTGGGTTGTTCTTAATCTGCTTATTCCAGAGAAATCCTATCTGCCTATTAGCGTGCCCACAAGTGCACACTGTGTCTTTCCCAGGGTGGAAAAAAATGCTTTCAAAATCCCCTGCAAATGCTGCTGCCCTGCAACAGTTTTCTTTAGTCCCCCAGGGGATGTTTTAATCTGAATTTTTGTCAGTGCTCGGGGGGTCACAGTGATATCCCAGCCTGAATGGTGCTGGATACTGGAGAGCTGGGTGTGGATGGTGGAAGACCTGGGCTGGTCAGCCTGGCTCAGGCACTGCCTGGCTTCAGCCAAGGTCAGTGGGGACGTGCCCCCGTTTGGGCTCAGCTGTTCCATTTGGAACAGCTCTGAAAGGAGACAGACTTTGCTCTGAAAGGAGACAGACTGCCTCCTGCTCACCCATGGGTGCCAATGCCTCCCAGTGCCATGGGTGTAAACACTGCAGGACTGGCTCCTGAGCATGAGAGGATCTAGTACATGTTTTACTCATGCTTAAAAGACCTTTAAAAGCAGCTAAACCTGAAGCTAAACTTTGGCTTTTATTTTAGCTTTCCCACCACTGTTCCTGAAGCCTTTCAGGAGGGATGGGCTCAGCCCTGAGCCAGGCCAGCTGTGTCTGCCCACCTCTGAGGGTTGTTTTGGCTCGCTGCCTTATGTCCCTTGTGACACCACATGCCCTTTCCTTCCCCCTTCATGACACAGGGCCCTCTGTGAGCAGGGAATGTGCCATGATGTTAAGCAAGCCCTGTGTAAGCAGCCTGGTTTTGGGGAACTGCTGCAGAGGCAGCAGAAGTGAAGCTGGGTGGAAAAACCCCTCCGTGCTTGTTGAACTGCCAAACCTCCTGTAGCCTTAGCTTGGCATCCAAAATTAGACTATTGTTTCCCTCAAAGCCAAGGGCAGCAGAATGTGTGACACTTGGAAGTATCAGGAGGCAATTTTGTGTGCAGTGGCACCATTCTCTGGCTGTGGAGATGGGCAGTGACTGCCACGACCTGATGGGCACCACCAGCTCTTGCTTGGGCTGCACCTCTGGTTGGGGCAGCACTCCTGTTGGCTCTTTTAACTTGGTGTTTCCCTTCCTTCCGTGTCTCCAGGCTGGGATCACCCTGCCATGGGGATGAACAGACACATCTGAGCTGATGTGGATCCTTCCCAAGTCCTTTTGGGACTCCCTTTGGCCCTATGGCCATCCTTGGTGGGTGAGGCTGGGCCGGGGGTGAGCACAAACCAGGCATCTCATTTTTGCTTATCAGATCCCTGTGAGTCAGGAAATGTGGATGTGCTGTGCAACCCACACACTTCATGGTGGGGTGAGCACATCCTTGTCCCCACATGAGCAATGTCTGCCCTTGATACTCCCTCTCTGGATCCTCCTGGACATGCTGGAGAACTCTCCTGGTTTCCATGTGCTATGGAAAGATAAAGATCAGAAAAATGCAGACTGTCATTCACAGACAAGCAGTGGCACAAGTGGAGCATGGACAGACAAGGGATGGGCACACCACTGACCCCAGTGCTTTGCCCTCCTCACCCAGTCCAACTGTGCTTCTCTTGGGGACACCAAGGACCAGCACAGGGGGGCTGGTGGCCCCTGCTCTGGTCTGATATAAGATGTGGGCCTGTTTAAACCTGAGGATTAAAGCACATGGCCTGTCCATACAGGCCCCAAGGTGTTGATGGTGGTTGTAGTGATGGGGAGGTGCAGAGGACTGGGCTGGTGGGGAGCAGAGCCCACGGTTCCTTGGTGCTGCCTGGGGCTGGGAAGACTGGGCATCACTCTCTGGGGCTGTTTGATGGCAGTAACTTGCTTTTATGAGGGTCAGCATGTCCCAAAGTGCTGCTTATGCACAAAACAGAGCCTGGGCTGCCCTTGGTTGGCCCCTGAGCAGGACACACTTGCCCATCTCGTATCCAGCAGAAAATGTCCTGGAGTAAATCCTGCAGGTTGCAGGATTGCTGTTGTTTAGATGGATGTGAGATAGTTCAGCCTGGAGCCGAGTTCAGCCCTGGGCTCTGCAAGTTTAATGCATACAAATGCTGCTGAAGAGTTAATGGGAAACAGAGTGTGGAGGAAAATAAAGAAAGACCTTTTGAGGTCTCAGCTGCTCAGGGTAATATTTGGGTTTGGTGACTCTCCGTATCTTAGAGATGGGAATGCAGCAAAGCTCTTTCAGTCCAGAGTATACATGGAGCCCGACAAGATTGTGGGCTAATATCAACAAACCTTTTGGAAAAGCAGATCCTGTCTGCTTCAGCAAAGCCACAGTGTTATTTTTCTTTCAACAAATGTATTGAGACAATAATAATGCTGTGCAGATTGGTCGCCCCTGGCCTACATGATTTATTAGGAAACAGAAACAATTGCAGTTGCTGAAAAAAAAACATCTTTGGACATGGATTTTTTTTTCTTTTTCTTCTTCTTCTTCTTTTCTTCTTTTTTTTCCCCTTGAATTCAGCATGAACTCAAAAAAGGCCACCTAGTCTGGTCTCAGGAGAGGGGTTGCCTCCCTGCTTGCGTTTTCTTACTGGACCACCAACCCTGGGCTTGCTGCTTAAATAATTCAGTGCTGGGGAGGAGAGATGAACAAAACTGCTGGGGGAGAGGTTGGAAGAAGGTGATACAGCCATGGAATGACATTCTTAGGCAGGGAAGCAGAGCAGGTCTGGAGGAGGAGACCTGCAATCAGTTTCTGGCTGCTGGTGACTCAGGGACAAGTTGTTTCCTCTCCCTGAGCCTTCCCTTCCCCTCTGTTTCTCCTGGTTGTTGAGCACTGAAGCCGCCCAGAGAGGAGCTGTTGGCTGTGGGTGCTGTGCTGGGGCCTCAGCCCGGCTGGCACCTGCAGCTACGAGCAAAGCACAGGAGCTGAGTGGGTGGCACATCACAGCTGGCACTGGTGGCACATCCCACACGGGCACTGGTGGCACATCTGGCACATCTGGCACATCCCACACGGGCACTGGTGGCACATCTGGCACTGGTGGCACATCACAACTGGCACTGGTGGCACATCCCACACAGACACTGGTGGCACAACTGGCACTGGTGACACATCCCACACGGGCACTGGCGGCACTGGCTCCTGCCCCTTGGCTCAAGCAGAGAATTCCTCTGCTTTGCCCTTGTGACCAGTGCCAGGACTCGAGGGAATGGCCTGAAGCTGAGTCAGGGGAGGTTTAGGTTGGACATCAGGAAAAGATTCTTCCCCCAGAGGGTGGTGGGCACCCCCCAGGCCCCCCAGGGCAGTGGGCATGGCCCCGAGGCTGCCAGAGCTCTGGGAGGGTTTGGACAAAGCTCTCAGGCACCTTTCCCTTCCCTGCTCAGCTGAGCTGTTTGGTGGGTGCCCCAGACAACCAACTGCTGGCTCTGGCCATGGTCCCCTTGTCCCCAGCGTGCTGCCCCACACCTTCCCACCCCACGTTTGCATGGGATGGGTGGACAAAGCGTTCTGCAGAGGACCAGCTCTCCCTGGGGCCAGGCTGTGGGATGCTTCTCCAGGCAGGTACAGCAGTCTTCAGGGCAGTGGGATGCAGCTTTTGCAGTGTGAGGTTTCCTGACCTCCCTGGCCCTCTGGCAGCCACCCCAAGCTCCACGGGAGCTGTCGGGGGGCCGTGTCCTCCCTCCAAGCCTGGGCGCTGTGCCCGGAGCGGGGGCGGACGGACAGCACTGGCCATGGAGCTGGGAGAGGTGGGGGATCTCACTGACCTTGAGAAGAAGCAGCTGGAGGAGGAGGAGGCTGCTCCTCCAGCACAAAAGACCCTGATGATGTGGGGTTCTGCTTGGGATGGGTGGAGCAGCTCCCCAGACACCCCACGGAGATGATGGAGGGCTGAGCCCCACCACACCAACCTCAGGTGGTCCCACTTGCACCCCCAGCCCTGCGCATCAGCCCTGCTGTGTGTTCTAGGACAAAGCCCCTGGGTTTGGTTAATAAATCCTGAGGGGCTCCCTCTGAGCCCCCCAAAGTGTCTCTGAGTGCTTCCCCGAGGCAGCAGGACCAGGTGCTTTGGCGTCGGCACGAGTAAGTGATATCATCGGGCTTTGCTTTGCCTTCACAAATGACTAAACAGATTTTCTCTGGTTTCCAGTTGACCCCGTGGCTCCCTGTCGATGATGGGAGCAGGCTGGTTAGGGTTGAGCTAATGCTGCCCTGACCAGCCCTGAATCAACCTCAAAAGCTGGAGATGGATTCAGCAGGTAAAGGGAGGGGGGAAAGCTGCATCCCCGGCACCCACCCCTGCTGTTATTAAATCAAGGACTGCTGGGAATCATCTCTGATTGAGGCTCCAGCTGAAACACAAGGATTTCACATTTGTCTGAAAGGATTAAGTTTTTTAAGCTCCTGCCCTTCTGGCTGAGTGTTTTCCACCGAGGGGTTAGTTAGTCTCAGCTCCCAATTTTAAATAAAGACTGGGGAGTTGGGAGTGACTTTCCTTTGTGATCTTTCTGTTTCATGCCTGGGGTCAGCACAAAAAGAGTCAGTGCAAATTAGCCATATTTGATTATTGCAGGGGGCTAGAGGAGCCCGGGGTAATTGCTGCATTCAGATCCTTTTCTCTTGGGTTTCACTGGCATTTTGGGTAGTAAATAAGCAGTTCCTTCCCCCTACAGATGTTTTCTGTTGGTCATAGCTGTGGAGAGACCATAGATTCTAAATCCATGTGCTTCATTGGTGTTTTTTTGTTTCAATCAGAGTGGGGCACAGGACTTGCTTGGCTCTGGATGCTCCTGCTAATGGGGTGGGGGTCCCTTGGAGGGAGTCCCTTGGAGTAGCTCTGGGGAGTGCAGCCTTCACTCCCTCCCTGCTTCTATAAGACACCAGGGAGAGAAAAAGTGAATCTCAGTGACCAGACCCCCCTCTCCCAACAATTTCTGCTTGGAGGCTTCCAGATCCGTCCCCTCCTCATCCCCTCTCCTGGGCGAGCTCACGCCAGAGGGGTCTCGTGAGGAACGACACGGACCTGGCTGTAACCACCCAGCCTCCTTTCACCACCTTTCACCCTCCACCCCTTTCTGTCAGCATTGGAAAACTGCAGGAAAACATGACTTTGAAATGAAAAGTGCAGGTGCACCCTGTCCTCCTCCTCGGGCTGCTGGTCCCCTCGGGAGCAGGAACGGGGCTGTGCTCTGGGGTCAGGGCTGCCTGTGCTCTCACTGTGCTTGCAAGAGTGGAACCTGCCTTGAGCTCTGCCTCACCCCTGGGTCACCGTTGTTAGACACCAGCCAAGCCTGTGCTCCAGGATGAGGGAAGGGAAATTCAGCTCCTGGTGCTGGCTCTGGGCAATTTGTCTCTTAATCCAGGTATGTACACGTGTTTTGGAGCATCACGGGGTATTTATGGGTTCCCAGGCTTTTCATGAGCTTCTGCCAGCTGCTTCCACCAAGTGTCAATGCTTAAGGACATGGACAAGGTCTTAACATCACTGGTACTTTTGGGAGGGAGGTTGTGTCAAAATTGCCTGCAGGTTTGTCTTGGCTCCCTGGAGAAGGTGCATCACGTTTTTTGGTCCTCTCTGAGGACAAAGGAGCAACCAAAAGTTGAAAACACAAATGTATGAAACACAAAAGATCTCTATATAAAGTCCGTATTACTCTGCACCAGGACACAAAGGAAGAGGAGAACCCACAAGATCTTAAGATCTTTAAATACTGGAGTTTTATAATAAAGCCTAAATTTTACTGAACTACCACCAAGTGTGACTCACTCTGCCTTTCCTTTGGGCTGGGACAGTTGGAATGGAGAGCCAGGGTCTCGCAATGGTGTGGTGGTTTGCCCAAACCCAGCACCCTTCCCAATCTGCTGCCACGCTCATGCATGTTTTCCAAGAGAAGGCAGCAGCCTGCAGAGGCTTTGTGAGCCAAATGTTCTGGGTGCTGTGAGAGCCTCAACCAGGCTGGAGGGGCTTTAAGCCCCAGAACAACCCAGTGAGGAGAGGAGGAGCCTCTGAAGCTGCCCCAAGGGGTGGAGGGGCTTGTGAACCTCGTCTGTCATTCCCTCCCTGGGAGAACGTTGCTTTCCCAATTAAAACCCACGCAAACCCCTGGCCCTCGCTGCTGCTCTGTTACCCCAGAGAGATATCTGACATCTGAGACACAATGGGAAGTCAAGGAATGTGAGGAATTTGGTGACTCACCATCGAGTTTATTATCCCAGCCCCACCGTTTTGGGCCCGGGGAATGTCAGATTGTTCCATGGCATGTGGCGCAGTTCTGTGGGTTAATTTAGAAGCAAACAATAACTATTCAAATAGGGATTTTTAATTTTTTTTTCTTCCCTGGGCCTACATAAACTTGTTATCTGTTTGGCAGCGGGGGATGCTGCGAAGAAACTCACATTTACATTTTTTGAGTTGGTGCTCTTTGCTCTCCCCGGAGCAGCTCAATGGCGCATTGACTGCGAGGGCTCCCCACTGAACTTGACCTGGGAGTGGCGTGGAGATAAGCCAAATGTTAAGAGAAAAGGAGCCCTTTGTGAGGAGATGCCAGTATATTAGGTCTCACTTTTAGGTCACACACTTGTTAGGGGTTCCTTCAAAGTGGTGGATTCTTCTGCTAAAATTTAATGATGTCCGTTAAATCGCAGGGTCATGAACCGGTGCATGTGCTGGAGACGGTTTGCCAAGGGACCATGAAGACAAGGCCTTGTGTCAGGAGACCTCCAAAGCAAATTGGATTTTCCACACAGGAATGGCTGCGTTTGAAGGTCTGTCAGTGGCCTGTAAAATTCTCCACCAGTGATAACAAGACAGAATTGCCAAGCACTGAAGCAATGCCATGAGCATTATAGAACAAATCACTCCCCTCTCAGGACATAAAAGCTTCTTGATCATCAGTCAAAGAAAGAATTATCCTAACCAGCAAACGGGCTGGAGGAAGCTGCTCCTGCTCTTCCAGGAGATTATCCCAGAGCTCCTGGGTTAAATTTGCTGTGGAGAGCCTGGGGCTTCCTGAGAATGTCAGTCTGCAGCTGAGCACTTGGGTAGGTGGATTTTAAGTTGGCACAGAGAAGGATGAAGCAAGTAGGTGTCAAATTGTCCTGCTGAACAGCCCTATGGGGTCACCTGGCTTTGCTGGTGTCCAGCCCCAGGACAGACCCTGTTCAGGTGTGCCTGTGCTGAAGGAAGGGTGGAACAGTTGGGAGAGACTGCTTCTCTCCCTGTCTTCATATACTGGGGAAGTTAATTCTCCTCCTGTTTCCCATTCCATTAATTTGAATTGATTTTACAAGCAATCAAGCTAATGCAGTCTGGGTCATTCCTACTGAACCCACAGAAAGCCTGCACCATTGCTGCTGCTCTCAAGGCTGGTTTCCATCACCAGTCTGTATGAAGTGGTTTGAAAAGCAGTTTGCAGGCAAATGGCCCCGTGCTGCCAGTGTCCCCTTCTTCACTGTGCCCTCCTGAGCTGCAGCTCTGGAAGCACAGGGAAGTCCAGCCCCGTGCTCATCTGGCCCTGCCCTTTCAGCTGAGATCTCCACCCTGGAGAGGGGCAGTCCCTGATTTCTCACCTGGGGAAGCTGCAGGCAGACAAACAAATACCAGAGCATTTAGCCAAGTGAAGGGCACACCTCTTGCTCCAATGGCAGGTTTAGGAAAGCCCAGAGCTCCCTTCTGGACCAGCCACGTGGGCACTGCTGCACTTGGATCAGGGACCGGGGAAGCTATGGGTCCCTCACACGCTGACCGCTGGCTTCTCCAGCCTGAGCCTGGACTGAGTGATGGAGGAGGCAGTTGTGGTTCCACCCAGTCTCTGAAGGATTGGATAAATTGTTCTGCCAAAAGAAAACAGCATAAATCATCCCTGAGTGCAGAGCTGTCTGGAGCCCTCGGAGGGAAAACACAGGGAGAGTGGAGCAAGAGGACACAGAGCTGACGGCTGCTCTGGGCTGGAGAGCTCCAGAAACCCCTCCGGGCTTCCCCCAGCCCAGGAAAGCTTGGGGGGTGGGTGGCTCTGTCATGGCCATGCCAAGAGACTTCTTGGAAGAGAAGGTGCCTGGGGATTGCTGTTGGGGTGATGCTGCATGGAGCCCAGGATGGCCTAGGGCTTTCTCCTCTTTCCAGTGAGATGTGTGTGCATGTTCATGAAATCCAACTCCCTGGGTGATGTCATGACACAATGAGAAACTGGGTGATAAATTAAAAGAAGAAAAAAAAAATAGACCCCACTGTGGGTCAGATGATGGCAATAAATTCAGATAACAGCTCATCAGTGCCTCCTCCCTTGTTCTTGTATGTGTGTGCATTTTTATTTCCAGTTGGGAGAAGAGCTGGTGAGAAGCAGCTGGTTTTTATTTGTTCTCCATCCACATCTGATTAGATAGTCCTCCTTCTGCCCACGGAGACGTGCTTGGGAACTCTCCCAGCCCCTCTGCTCACTCATTTTCTGGGGCATCAAGGAGTCTGAGACTGTTGGAGCCTTGTTTCACAGGCTGACAGCATTTCAGAGGTACAAAGGGCTCCTTCTTGGTCAGGGAGCTCAGGTCCCACCCGGCCAGAGGGCACGGTCAGGTCCTGCAGTGGGGCTGTCCACGAGGTGCTGTGGGTTTGGGGCTGGGAAGGCAGCAGTGGGGATGTGTTTCTGTGTTCCCTCCCTGCCATGAAGCTCTTCATTGGTTTTGAGGCAGTTCTGGGGCTCTGCAGCCCAGGAGGAGGGGGGTTTCCCTCCAGGCTCTGTGAAGGTTTTCACTACCAAGGCTGATGGGGAGCGAGCTGTGCTGCAAGGAGGAAAGTGGGTTGTGGTTTTGGACCAGTGGGAGAGGGGAACCTAAAGGTTAGGTGGGTGTTGTGGGAAGGGGGCAGAAACCAAGGTGAAGGCAGGGGCATTTGTCCCCTTGAATGTATTGCTTACTAAAGGCTAGACAAGGGAAAATGGTGAACCTCTAGCTTGTTGAAGTCGGTATGGAAACTCCCATCAGCTCAAATCAAATCAAACCTTCAAATCAAACCCTTCAAGGCCAGGCCCACAAGGTTTTTTCACCAAAACCAGAGGACTCTTCCAAGGGAGCATTTTGCAGGCAGTTGTCTTCCCTCAGGAGACACTTAGGAGTGTTTTGCTCAGGGCAAGAAGACTGTTCTGGTCCTGTCCTGCCTCTGCCTTCCCTTCCCCTTGCTGCACAACTGGCTGGCAAGATTTGGATGTCTGGTCCTTCTCTCTTCCTCCTGCTGCAGCCGCCACTGGTGTCCCAACCCTTAGTGCAGATACAACCCACCAGCAAGGGTGGCTGGTCCTGGGGTGGATGAGCAACTCATGAAACAAAACCCAAGCAGAGCTGCTCTTCTCAGCACGAGGAAGGGGACAGGGAAGCTTCTCTGAGCCTGAGAACTTTCCCTTTTCCCTTTGCTGGGTGGGAAGGGGATGTCCCGTGCCAAGGCTGCTCTTGGTGTGTGCCCGGGCAAGTCCCGACCGCGCTCCCCGGCAGGTGCTGAGCTCACAAACCCTCCCCTGGCAGCCCAGGGGCTGAGGGGCTCCGTGCCCACGTCCCCAGGGGGATTGCTGGCACTCCCAGGCTCCTGTGCAGCAGATGAGCAGGGACTGCAGAGCCCCCAGGGCCGACCTTCCTGGAGAAGAGGAAGGGGATGTGACCCTCCTGCGCATCGAACGCAGGCGTGGAAATAATAAGGTGGGGAGCATTCTTGACCTTATCTCAGAAACCAGTTTTCTGCGGGTCAGCTTAAATTTCTGGCAAAAACTCACAGCTGATTTTATTCCAAACTCGTTTCCCCACTCCCTTTAATCCATTGCATGCCAAAAGCCACGGAGCCAGTTGGACCCCGTGCAGAGGGTCCTCGGTGGCCCCCGGAGGTGGGCTGAGCCTGCAGGTTCCCACCCAGAGGGAGGTCACCTTGCCCAGGTGCTGGGGATGACACACCACTTGGCCCACGCTGCTGCTGCTCTGGCCTGCAGTGGCCGTGCTGGTGCAAAACCTCCCTCTGACTCTGCAGCAACAAGTTGAGTTTCGAAAAGAGGGATAACTTGTTTTATTTCACCAAAGCTCTGTGAGATAGGGAGGCTTCCGGGTAGGATCTGCAACGCTCAGCTTCAGGTATCAGTTGCATAATTTCCTGTGTTATTTCAACACTCTGGTCTCTTTCCTTTTCTATTTATGATTTTTTTTTTTTATTTTTAATGAGCTTCTTTGCATACTGGGTAAATCTTACATAAGCATATGTTGGGGTTGGAAACTTTTTTTTTAGAAGTATTTTTTTTGGCAGGGAACTCCTGGCACATGATGCAGCACTCAGAGCCATCAACCGTAGCTGTGATGCAGATGTTCACTGCCTGTATAATCTTTCTCATATCAAGCAATTACCCTGAGCCAATTTCTTTATTTTAAGCACCTTGTTGTGGGAACGGAGCTGTAAATGCATGAATTGCTGAGTTCCCTCATACCTGCCTAGAGTAGACAAACAAAACATTCAGCACAGGGCCTGGGTGAAAATCAAACACGAGGGGTTTTTTAGATAAGAAAGGACAGCCACTAACTGAGAGCCTCAAAAAAAAAGTCCCTCTCGAAAGATACACTGGAGGAGTGCCAATAGCACATAGCTGAGTGGAGACTAAATAAAACCAGGTGAGTTTCCTGCCATTGTGGAGTATCAAATGTGATTTCCATTTGTGATGGACGTGCTGCTTCTGCCAAGATCATCTGCAGGTTTTCATTTTAGGTTTTATTATTTTTGTTGGCCTAATACTGAGCTACAGCACAGAGTGCTGAGAGGGGATGCTGCAGCAGTGACGTTCCCAGCAGATGAGGAAAAATTCCTTTCTCAGAGTGAAAGTCCCTTCCTGGGAGAAGGTTGTTCCATCAGCAGAGTAGGTCTTAGGATTGCTCTGAAAGCCAAATAAGTGGGATAATCTGATGAGAAGAAGCAATGCATTAGCATTGATCCTCACTGCAGAACCACCAGGTAATGTCCTTCCTAATTAAGAATCCACTGGGTCCAAGAGTATCACTCAAAAACTAGGTGTGAACCAGAGATGCACATCAGGCTGTTTTGCACTTCTGAAGGGAGCACAGGGAGGCTGGCGACCTGCCCTACAACAACAGAAACCACCAGAGAGGGTTTGTCCCTCTGCCAGAAGCTGGGCAGGGTGGAGCAGGGCTGGGCCAGGACAAAGGGACCGGTCTGGTTCTCCTTTGCCCATTTGATTGTCCTCCAGGTCAGGAGCCTCAGGAGCTCCGTGCAGTCCCATTCCCAGCCCCAGTGACCTTGGGGACGTGTCCAGGGTTCAGCCCACCAGCCCAGTTGTGAAGTTCATGCTCAGTGAGCATCACATGTGCAGGAAATTTGGGAGCAGCCCTTTGCTGGGGCTTGGAGTGCACCGAGTTCACTTGAGAGAGTGCCCGGGGGCTTGTCTGGAGCGGGGCCCGAGGGGGATCCACTTACAGGAATATGCAGTAAAAATAGTTAATGCTAATGATGCTCTGAAAGGGGTTTTAAACTTGCTGCTTCGGGGCTAAGCAATCTGTGGCTCTAAGAGGCCAGAGTTAAATATAACTTGCTGGAAAATCAGTCCAGAACTGCTACTGGATCAGGTGGTGGAAGCTGAGACATTATGGTCTCCTGGAATCATGGATTTGGCATTTTTCAGGCTTTTGCAGATGGACTGGAGCTGATTTCTGAGCAGCAGTTGTTTACTTATAAAAATATCACCTAACTGAATCACAACTTTCTTTTAAGAGATCTTTTGCAGCAGAGGGCTTAAAGGAGGACAGCTTCCCTGCAAAATCCATACCCACTTTAGGAAAGCTGCAGGCATCTACATGCTCTGTGCCTCCTGCTCGAGCTAGGAATTATTCCTCCAATAAAGTAAGTCACTGAAATCTCATTTAGGTGCCCATGGACTAGAGAAGAAAGAGGGGGAGGGAAGGATGGATAAGACAACCCACTGTGGCCCTTCCAGCTGCCCAGAATGTGTCCTCCCAGCACGGAGTGGCCACAGCAACCAGCTCCTGGACGTCCTGGTGCAGTGGGTATGGGCTGGAGTGAAGAAAATTAGGGGAGCCCCCCCCTATCATTTGGGGGAGGATGAAAGTTCCTGTCATCTGATCCTGTGCCTCGAGGGCACATCAGGCACCTGAGCCACACCTGGCCACGTTCCCAGCTGGTGTGCCCTGAGATGCTGGGATCCAGCCTGTGCCTGGGGAGCAGAGCCCTGGGCAGTGTGGTGTGTGGAGGTGCCACCCCCAGCAGGAACATCGGGCGCTTTGGCTTCTCTCTGTGGAGCAAAAGAGCTGAGTATTTCCTGAACATTGTCATCCTGTCATGGGGATTTCTGCTGAGGCCATTGACACCCCACACAGAGGTGATGCTGCCACTGACATCCTGCTGGGCAGCTTTTGTCCCTGAAGAGCTGAATTCCCTGACTGCTCAATGTCCACATGCCATTGCTTGGCTCCAGCAGAAGAAGTTCTGACCAGCCCATCCCATCTACTCGCCACGTCCACCTTCTGGGATCTCTAATCCAACTGGCTTGTCCCATTTTACCCTAACCCATTCTGCATTAAACTCTAGGAAAGTGTTAGAAATAAAAAAAATGTATTAGTTATAAATCCACACTTTATTCTTTTGAGTGGTGGTGATGACACAAAGAAGAGGAGATGATATGTCAGAGGGGATTGTGATTTCTGCAGCTGGAACAGGCTTAGGGGAGCACCCAGCTCCCCAAAAGGGTCTCTAACTCTGCTCTGTGTCTCTGGGTGTTGGCATGGAAGAGCTTTTTAGCCTTATTTCCCACCAATGCAGCTCCATAGGAGTGAAACCTCTTTCTTCAGCAAAGTCTGAGGCCATCTGAAGACAGGGCAGTTTAGTTCTCTGACCCAGACCCAGGAGAGCAGCTGCTGCAGGGGAAGGGCAGGAGTGGTGTCCACGAGGCCATAGCAGATGTGGTGGGACATCAGTGTTGGGGTTGGCCAAGGGGAAAGGGATCACCCCAGGATTGCACATCCCATGGTTGCACAAGGGGCTGAAGCTGAGCTTTCTACCCACCCCTGCACATCTGAGTGCTCAGCATCTTCCCACCAGCCCCCTGCTGGGCCCAGGAGCAAGAGGGATTATTTAGATATTTGCTTGCTATTCTGAGGTTTTTCAATTGTTCCTGGAACAGCTGAGTCTGAGCTGGGATTTTGTAGGGATTTTGCAAGAGCCTCTGTTGTGGACAGAAGTTGTTCTCTACTCAGAAATTCTCCAGTGGTCCGGGGAAGGTTCTTCTGTCAACCATTGTTGATGGTGTTGGTTAACACCTCCTCCTTCCTTTGACAGACTGTGTTCCTCTCTTCCAGAACTTCCATTTACAGGAGCCTCTGGCAGCCTGCTGCTTCCCAGGCAGAAACCCCAACGAGCAGCCTGGTCCTTCTCCTCACCAGATTCATAATGTCATTTCTTTAGTCATGGGATCTCATCTGTTGCTTAACCTTGGTGTAAGTTTGCAGATTTCCTTCTCCACTTCTTCACCAAGACATTCTTTTCTGCACTTATTGTTGGGAGATACGTGAAGATCCACTATGCTATTTTCCTAAAGAGATAGTAGGAAATACATACATTTGGAAATGTGGCTCTGATGGGTCTGATTTTGAATTTTTTTTCATTTCTCCTGAAAATATAAGAACTACAAGGCAGGCTCAAAGCAAGGGGCAGGCTCAAAGCAAGGGGCAGGCTCAAAGCAAGCTGGACCTGCTGGAAGCCAAAGGTAAAACCTGCACAGCCCTCCCTGAGAGGAAGCACAAGTAATTTCAGTTGAGAAATTAATGGATGTAGAGCAAGGATGAATTTGGCTTCTCCTGCCACAGGAATGTGAGAAATCACACAGCAAAAGAAAGCCAGACAATGCAAACCTCACATAAATCTGAGGATTTAACCCAAAGTACTTGCTGACCTTCACTGATGCTCCCCTTCATCTCACCAGGGTTTTATTCCTCTCAAAGCCAGCCGCACCACTGGCAAATCTTCAGAGGAGTCAGTTCTTGCACAAACAGGAAAGCAGACTCCCTTCCCACTAATTTAGGTGGTGTTTCCAGTCCATGGCCAGAGCACACAGGGGCAGGGAGCTGTGTTTGCCTCCAGGACTGGGTCTGAGGCTGGTCTGGAAGAGATTCATTTCGCAGGTGGGCAGATCCAGCCCTTCCCACCTGTCCAATTCTGAGCCAGGGCAGGAGTGAATTCAGAAATTTCATCTGGTTGTCCTGTGGGGAACTGGTTTATGGTCCTGAGTGTTTCACCCCACCCCACGAATCCAGGAGTGTCCCAGGGCTGGACCCTTTCCCCAACCCCTCTGTGTTTCTCAGACTGTCTGGGAGGTAACTCAGTCCCATTTCAATTTGGTGAAGTGAAATTAAAGACAGTGATACCTGGGACTGTCCACCCTGAGTCTTCTCCTTCCCCCATGACTGTCACAACTCCTGCAGCAGCATCTGAGGGTATCCAGGCACCTGGGGACCTTGAGGATCACCTCTGCCCTTGACCTTGTCTTGCCCAGCTCAGATGGGAATTGGCAGAGGCCACACTGGCAGAGAAGGGAAAGGTGAACTTGTTTCACTTCTGTAGGTTGGATGAGCCGGACAAGAAGGTGATTTTAGGCAAATAAACATCAAATGAGTAGGGATGGTGGGAGGACAAAGGCTGGAAGGAGCTGAGAGGGACTGAGGTGGGATGGCAGTGGAGGGGGATCCTTTCCAGAAGCAGCTAAAGTGTTTTAGGTGCTTCTACAGCACTTTGTCAAAGAGGAGCCAAAGCCAAAAGGAGCATCTGCTGCCCTCACCCAGTTGAGCTGGAAAACTGGGCAGTCTGGAGTACCTTGGAGGTTGTTTTTTACCCAAAGTCTGGACAATTAGACTGTGAAACTCTCTTTCTGTGGGGAGGAAGAAACCAGAGCTGATGAACAGGAAATGGGCTGGAAAAGGTGAGAAAAGGACCAGTAGTGCAGCTTGGTAGACTGAGGTGGGATAAAGGGTGAAGGGGCCTGGCACAGGATTTGGGGTCTGGCTGCCAGGGGGCACCCTGCAGGATTTGGGGTCTGGCTGGCAGGGGGCACCCTGCAGGATTTGGGGTCTGGCTGGCAGAGGGCACCCTGCAGGATTTGGGGTCTGGCTGGCAGAGAGCACCCTGCAGGATTTGGGGTCTGGCTGGCAGGGGGCACCCTGCAGGATTTGGGGTCTGTCTGGCAGAGAGCACCCTGCAGGATTTGGAGTCTGGCTGGCAGAGAGCACCCTGCAGGATTTGGGGTCTGGCTGGCAGGGGGCACCCTGCAGGATTTGGGGCCTGTCTGGCAGAGGGCACCCTGCAGGATTTGGGGTCTGTCTGGCAGGGGGCACCCTGCAGGATTTGGGGTCTGGATGGCAGAGAGCACCCTGCAGGGTGTGGGGTGGGGGCACTGCACTCCACAGCAGGACACAGCATGTGCTAACAGGGGCTGGTGGGAGAGAGCCCTTTCCAGAGTGGCTGACCTTGACCAGTTCAGTGAGAATAAGCACTGGAATTACAACAAAGAATTGGTCCTGATGGACCAGGAAACCCTTTGGACAAGCTTTTTCCATGGAAGGCCAGCCTGATCCCATTCTGACCTCCCAGGTGCAGGCCCTGTGGTGCTCTGCAGACACATTATTCCTTTAGTAAAGGCAAAGGAACACAAGGAATGTGTCTGGTTAATCTTTGTCTTGTATAACCTGCAAAGAGTGAAATGGAAAAACGCTCAGCTGATGTTGCAGGCCAGGAGAATTGCTCCACACGGATCTGGTGCACACACCCAGCCCTGACAGGCTTCCAAGGATCCCTGTGTGGGTCCTGGAATAAACCCCCCACCACTCTGTGCCAGGAGAGGCTGACTGAGGGTCCAGCACATGTGGTCCATGCTGTTCTCACTGCCAGGTTCTGAATCATTTCCTCCCTTCAGGCAGGTGTCTCCCCCATCTGCCTCTGGCCTGTCCAGCTCTCTGATCCCTTCATACCCTTTGTGTGCTGCCCTGGCTGCAGATGGTCCCTGGTGGGCTGCCAGCATCCCTGGGCACTCCTGGACTGGGGAGGAGTTGGATGCCCTCGCTGGATGCCTTGGGGCTGGTGGAGGGTGTGCAGAGGACCATCATGCACAACTCCCTTTGGGAGGAGAACAGACAGAAACTTCTGTCCCCAGTGCTGGGTTTCTCCCAGGGTGAACCCTCCAGGATCAACCTGACCCTGGGAAACCTCCTCCTACTGCTCCCGGCCCCATGAGATGGACACGGCTCTGGGTGTAGGAACTGGTGGGAGGGAGGGAGGTGGGATGAGGTGAATCCTTCAGCAAGGGATGAGTGTTGGCCTGGCCCAGGAAAGGGGGTTTGCCCCAACCTTTGCATGGCTGGCAATGTTACTGCTGCTGGAATACAGCCCAAGAGTGACTGGGGCTGGGATTTATCTGCTTCCTTCCAAGTGCTTTCCTCTGCTCCCACCCCTGAGAGCTGTGAGGGCACTGCATATCCTGCAGACCCAAAAATACTCTGGCTGGTGCCTGGAGGAAGAACTACCTTCCACAGTTGATCAGCTGCCAGAAATCCTCTTCAGCTTCTCTGGCCCCTCTCTGTGCTGTCCAGCATCCTGGTTGTCTTTGGGAGCTATTGCATCTGTGTCTCCAGCCATAAACAATCAGACCTTGGAGAGCTGAGGTATCTGAGGAGCCAACCTGTCCTTGATTGAGGAGAAAATATTTGCACAAGGGAAAGTGGAAACAACACACAAAAAAGGTGAAATCACAGACCTTGGGGAAGTTTGTCCTTAACACCTCAGGGTTGCCTGGCAGGAATTAAGAGGTTGGCACAGCCACACTGCTGTGTTAGAGGTGGAAAACAGGCTGATGAGGGGAAGCTGAAGCACACACTCATTCCCTGAAACCATCAGGAGGTGCCTGTGCCCGCCTGGCATGACCTGCCTGGCCGAGCTGCTCACCCAGAGCACCCAGAGCACCCCCAGTTCCTGGGCCAAGGGCTATTTTGGCTTGGCCAAAACAACTGGCTGTTTCCCCTCTCTTTGCGAGTCTTAAAACACAGGTTGTCACGCCGAGGCAGTTGTGCAGACGATGATGAATGGGTGTGAAACACCATTTGCCAGAAATATCTCTGGATTCTGCAATTTAGTTGCAAATTATAGAGCATCAAACGCAGCCTTACAGGGAGGACAAACCCAACCTTCCCCCTGCTGTGCTGGGGGAGTATATGTGTATACACCTCTCTTTTCCTTCACCCAGCTCACTCCACCCAGGCATTTTTAGCTCAGGGACATTGTCAGGAGACAACACTGAGCCCCTGAGCAGGTCCTTGCTGGGCTGAGCCAGGACAGGGGAGCTCTGACAGCTCCCATCTGCCCCCCAGCCCTCCGGGGCTCTTCCAGGATGAGCTCCAAGGAGTGGTTGGGAGTTTGTGGGTTCCTTCAGCAGCCTTGGCTGTCGTGTTGGAGGGTGCTGCAGTAGGCATAGCAACAGGAAAGGAATGTTCCCTGGAAAAAGATAACCCAGCCTCGCCAGCAGTGAAGTTTGTTAAAGCAATCAGTATGTGTCATAATGTTTATTTAACGGAGAGCGGGGACGATGGAAAAGCATCGCAGCTGTGGAGGAGCCCCAGAGTGCTAAAGGAGAGGGATGGGGAGAGGAGATTTAGTAGCTGTCTCTCCCCTCGAAAAAGAAAACAAGCTGTGCTATCAGGCAAAAGCGATGGGGCAGATAGTGGGAGAGCACCCAAGGTAGCTGCTGCCTGCTGGCTCCTCTGCAGGGCTGAGCCGGGAGTTTTATTATCTGAAGTTCACTTTCAGGTTAACAGCTTGGAGGATGTGGTTGCAACTCTGAAGGGAACAAATTTTAATTCTTTTCTAAACATAAGCTATTTCTGTTTGAAGGCAGATAACCTTTTTGGCTGTGCTCTTTGCCAGTGGTAGATAGAAAGATTGGGGCAGCAGAGTGATGCTTGAATTCCTCCAGCAAATACAGGAGGAGAACTTGACACCACAGAGTCGCTGCGGGGCCAAATTCTGTTCTAACCCGTTTCCTGGGGAGCCCTTGCAAAGAGCAGCTCTGGTGTGACTCCTTCTGCAGGAGGCCAGGGCAGGGCAGAAACAGGACTCCTGGTAATTCATGCAGCAAGAGATGAAATCAAATCCTCGGCCCAGTGCCCTGGCAGTGGGATCTGTGAGGCTGCAGAGCAGTGCCAGGGGATCTGGGGAACTCACCGGGCTTGCTGCAAGGGATGGGCTTCCCCTGCTCCACCCCCCGAGGGAAAAAATAATTAAAAAAAAAAAAGGCAAAAAATCTTGCTCCATTTTTTAAAATTGCTTTTGGTCAAGATTGAAAATTATGTGGGTTTGGGGGTTTTGCTTTCCTTACAAAAATTCAGATCTGCTTCGGGAAACACGAGGCGTTCCTTCACTCTGAAAACTGCATTTTAATGGAAGGCAACGTTTTCTCTCAATAAGGGGAAAATATTGCCTCGGTTGTTCTTGGGCCTTCTGACACTTCATCAGCCCAGGTCCTTGCAATGTGCTGAGCAGGAGCAAGGCTGTGTTGGCTGCCTGGGCATGACCCATCCTGCTGCCCACCCAGCTCTGTGGCCGGCTGGGGATGGAGCCCCTGGCTCAGATACGGAGCAGTGGCTGCCTCCAACCCCCCTGTCCTCCTTCCTCAGAACTGTCCAGCCCCCGTGAGACCCACCCCTCAGCTCTGCCCTCTGGCACACACGGGTTCCCTCCAGGGACCTGCTGGAGCAGCTCTGTAAAGGTTCCTTGCTTTGCCCCTGCTCCTCTCTCTGCCGCCCAGCCACCCTCTCTGTAACAAACTCCAGGCTTCCCGGTCGCCCTGCAGAAAGAGAAACCATAAAGCCCATCTCAGAGACCAAATTGCCCATAATTTACATGCCTCTCCTCACTTTGAAAGGCAAGACTGCTGATGATAACATCGGGAGTGACAGAAGTGGTATCTGTTGCTAATTACAAGCTGACATTATGGTCAAGCAGAGCCATGGGCCCCATCAAAAGCTTATTCAAAGTTGCTTTTCTCCCACTTCAAACACAGGCTGGACACAATGCCAGGCATTTTCCACCTTCAGAAGGAGCAATCCCTCTGAACTGGCCTGGCAGCTCCTTCCTCAGGAGAAAAATTGCTCAGAGAAGCAGCAGAGGTTACAAAAGCAGCCTGGTCTTCACAGGGACCGAGCTGACCCTTCAGTGATGCAATTTGTTCATCTTTCATGGAGAAAGACAATGGCCAATTTGATTTCCAAACCACCTTCCCTCTCCCAAGGGCTCACCTGGGAATGGTCACCACAGTCAGGTGGTCAAGTGAGACATGAAGGGGTGCAGGGGGGACCTCAGGCTGCTCCAGGTGGGAGCTGTACAGTGAGACAGCTGCTCCCACTGTGCATGACCCAGAGTCATCAGCAGGGAGTTCTGGTCTGTCACTTTTCCAGGGTAAAAAGGCATAGAACAAGAGAAAGTGGCCTCAAGTTGCACCAGGGAAGGTTTAGATTGGATATTAGGAAGAAAATCCTTCATGGAAAGAGCTGTCAAGCCTTGCCACAGCTGCCCAGGGCAGGGGTGGAGTCCCCATCACTGGAGGGATTTAAGTGCAGACATGGCACTTGGGACCATGGGTCAGTGGTGGCCTTGGCAGTGCTGGTTAATGGTTGGACTTGATGATCCGAGGAGTCTTTTCCAACCTAAATGATTCTATGATTCCTGTGCCCTGTGGGCCCTTTAGCAAATCCCAAGAAAAGTGGTGATTAAACTCCCATTAAATCTTCCCACTGTGCTTTCGGGGCTTCGCCACAGCCCAAACCAAATTCCTTCTGTCATCCTAAGGACAAACACAAAACTGTCCCTCCAAGCTCAGTGGAGTTCATGTTTCTGGTACACCCTTCTATTTTTCCTGCAGCCACTGGCCATGGCTGGATGCTGCTGTGGAGGCAGCAAAAATGCAACCTCACCACATGTTCACAGTGCCATGACATGGTGCTCCATGGAGCTGCCTTGGGACCTTTCTCCATTATCTACTGTGGAAAAAATGTCTTCACCCCCAGCCTGTGAAAAGTGGGTCCAAAAATAAGATTTAGGGGACACAGCAGCCCATGAGCAAACAGATCCTGCACTGCAAACCTGGGTCTTGTAGGAGCTAAAAGAGTTTCCAGCCAAAACGAGTCACTGCCCCAAGCACACAGTGTGGAACGGGCAACAGAGAGCTCTCTGCACCCTGCCTGGAGTGGGGTAAATAAAGCTCCTTGTGGAAAGACTGCTGGCCTGAATTCAAATGCATTCATCCTGTTTCTTAAATTCCATGAAAAGAGACTCCTTGGAGCAAACCTCAACACCCCCCCATACCTACCTGGTGGCTCTGCCACGAAGGGGATGTCACCCCAACAAGGTGTGTCACCTCTCAGCGGTTTGAGCTCTGTCAGTGAGGAGCATCCTCTGAAGTTTCTGCTGCCCCAGCGCCCTGTAAGGAGCAAAGAGACCTCAGGCAGCTCCTCAGAAATGTGCCACACAGGCTGGGAAAGGTGGTTGCACCAGGGATTGGGATGCTGAAGCCTAAAGCCTGGCAGAGGCTGTGCTGTTGAATTTAAGGGTGGGAAAGAGCTCTCGTTTTTGGGGGTGGAGAGAAGATCATGGGTGCAAACCTCCAGGTGTGTCTGTCTGCAATCCTGGCAAACAGGACTTGCCATCACAGCAAGGGCATGGCAGGGTGGGCTCCCTGCAAGTGCCAAACACCCCTGGGGCCCTTTTCCACTTGCAGGGGAGTCACTTGACAAGCCCCAGGAAGTTCTGTGGTGATATTTGCTCGGTTTTTGCAATCCACAGTTAGTGGCTCCGTGGCAGCTGCTCTGTGTGGATAAACCTTGCCCTTCCAGAGGCACATGGATGGCTCTTGCTGCCTTGGGTTTGGTTGGCACAAGTCACCCTTCAGCTCTTTATCATCTCCTCAAACTCAAACATGGAAATGGATGACTCGGGTGGAGTCCACCCTGGGAGCTTTGCGAGGAGAGTAATGTCAGTCGGGGCGTGGAGCCTTCAGTTTCTTTGGTGACATTTCCAGATGGACTGAGAGCTCTGACAGACACCTCATTGCAGGGGCTGAAGCCTTTGCTTTCCTTGGAGACCCAGCTCATCCCGTGCCTTCAGCAGGATTCTGTCTCACTCACCCCCAGCACTCAGCAGGGAGGGTGGCTGGCTCAGCAGTGCCCAGCGTGAGCAGGAGCAGCTCTGGGGCCAGCACGGGGTCCCCCTGCTCTGGGGCACATGTCTCCAGGTCGTGGGGCAGTTGAGTTGGGACAAATGAGCAAGAGCTGAAATGCTAAATTGTCCCAGGGACCTTTGCCAGAGGAGTTTTTCAGTTTGCTGAACTGGTGTGAGCTGTAGGTAGGACTGGTGGTGGAGTCCCCACCCCTGGAGGAATGCAAAAGCCATGTAGATGTGGCACCTGGGGACGTGGCTTGGCAGGGCAGGATTAGTGGTTGGACTCCATGATCTTAAGGATCTTTTCCACCCTAAGTGACCCCGTGATTCCAAAGGGGAAGACTGAGTGGGTTTGCTGTCCTGGGCTTTGGGAGCTCCCTTCCCAAAGCACCCAGCTGGATGGGGGGAAAGCTGGGGGAGGTTTTGGGTTGACCCAAACAACCCATAGTGAGCGATGAGTGTTCAGCCCCACAGTGGAATGCCACAGTGGGACTGGTGGGTGCTCAGGAAGAATCCCAGGCAGAGAGCTGTGCTTGGCTGGAGCACTGGCTGCTCCCTGTGGCTGCAGGGATGGTCCCCTTAGGGGAGGCTGGTCACACATCTCCTGGGGTGGCCACAAGCTCCCAGGGAACTCTGGCTGTACCACTCCCTCGGGCTTGCTTGGCTCTGCACTTGGCTTCACAGGGGCGCTCTGGTGCAGCTCTCTGCATGCCATCCTCTCTCTGGGACCACAAAGGCAGCTCCCAGCCAGCCCTCACCCCTGTGGCAGCAGGAGCTCCACACACACAGGCATGTTCCTGCTCTGCCCAGAGCCCTGCTGGAAGCTCAGCACGAGCTGAGAGCCCTGGGATGGGATGGGAAGGGAAGGGCTGGCCCAGGCTCGAGCTAATTGTGCAGCAGGACAGAGATGCAGCACCTCAGCAGGGCTGTGAAACAGAGATGCAGCACCTCAGCAGGGCTGTGAAACAGAGATGCAGCACCTCAGCAGGGCTGTGAAACAGAGATGCAGCACCTCGGCAGGGCTGTAAAACAGAGATGCAGCTCCTCAGCAGGGCTGTAAAACAGAGATGCAGCTCCTCAGCAGGGCTGTAAAACAGAGATGCAGCTCCTCAGCAGGGCTGTGAAACAGAGATGCAGCACCTCGGCAGGGCTGTGAAACAGAGATGCAGCCCCCTGGCAGGGCTGCAAACCCCTGTGACAGGCTGAGGGATGCAGCAGAAGCTGCTGCTCTGCCCACAGGGGCTCACTCTCTGCAGCACGGGATGCTGCAGCCGGCTCAGGCAACCGGGGGCTGAGAGCAGCTCTTGTCACCTCTGGTTTGGACCGGGTGGCTGAGCCAGAGAGGTGGGCAGGGGCTCGGGCAGGTCGGGTTTAGCCCGGGGGAGATGCCACGCAGCAAAAGGTGCCCGTGCCCCGGGGTCTCTGCGGAGCAGCCTGTGGGGTGGGGCTGTGCGGGGCAGGAGGGGGCTCTCCCAGCCCCGCCGATTCCCCCGCCTCTGCTTTATGTCCTGAAAAGCACCTCTGGCTGTGGTTTATCCTTTCCCTGCCCTAACCCCATCCAGCGTTCGGGGCTGGGAGTTCTGCTCTGTGAATACCTTTGCTGGGTGTTTGAGGGAGCTGAAATGTCAGATTGACCTTTTGGGGTTTTTTTTTTTCTTTTCTCGGGGAAGAAGGTTTCTATACAATTTCTGTCATGAATCAATCCAAAGGGGTGCATTTTTCCGCACCAGTTAAATAAAAGATCATTAAACCTAACAAATGTTTTCCAGCTTGCCTGCACTTTAACGCAGTATTCATCTATAAATATGACCTGTGCTTGTAACAACATAAACAACGTGCTCCTCAAAAGCAGCACAGACTTTATACCTCTCTTCTTTTTATTTTTACACTGCCCAAGAAATATATACACACATTCCTAATATGTTTACTTAAGCAGGAAACAGACGGATAGTTTAAGATAATGTTTCAGCCTATTGTGAGTTATATGTGCTGTAAAGATTGTTTCCTTTATGCAGTCATTTTTCAAACACAGAGAGAAAAAGCTGAAAAATCTTGTCAATTCCTTAATTGTAGGAAAGATCTGCAGGAATTTCCACTGCATTTCCCTCTCAAAGTGACATTTGAGACCACTGATAAGGGGGAAAGGAGATTAAATAGTCCTAATTCTTTTCATGTACTGTGGAGACTAATTCCTCTTGCTCTCAGCACCACGTCCAGCTGAGTGGCTTGTGCTGATTTCCCCTGCTTGGGGGGGCATCTGAGGGCTGACATGAGTCTGAGGGCCTACAGAAGGAGGGGTCAGTTTAGAGAAGGAAGATGCTTAATTTGTAGGCAAAGCTTATTCTGGATTTGGTCACACCCTAAACTTCTGCTGGGCATTTTTCCTCCCCTCCACTGAAATATCTTCTGGCTGACATCACCAGTGGAATGGGACATCAGAGTGGCTTTAAAATGCTACAGAACTTGAGTGCTGGCAGCTGATGAAGCCTGGTCTCTGGCAGGGTGACCAGTGATCTCCAGGCATAGCTGAAGGAGACCAGCAGGAACCTTTCTGTGTCGTGAGGAGAAGGGCTGGTTGAAGTTTCTCCAACTGTGAAAACCACCCCAGACTGGGCAAATGATCTGTTCTGCTCCAATCAGCCTGCAAGGGACAGTGTGACCTGGGGATTGTCCCATAAGTGCTTGTTTCTGGCTGGGGGGATGAGTCTCCACGGCCACGTCCTTCCCATGGCCATGCAGGGAGGTCCAGGGTGACCCTCCTGCCCCTCATCCTGCAGTGTCTTGTGTTCTGTGCTGCCCAGGGTGTGAGAAACCCCAGCCCAGGTTTTTGAGGATCCTGCTGCACCCCAACCCTGTAGGTTGTCCCCTTGTCCTACCCCTCCTGCAGCCACGGGGAGGACTTCATGCCAAAACCTGCAGGACACAGCCCGGCTCGGTGGAGCCAAATTCTGCCCTCGGCCACACTTGAGCACCCGTGGGGAATTTTATTCTCGTCTGGAGGTCGGTCAGGAAAATCATTTAGCCTTTTGTGCACCCTGGGTTGGGTCTGGGGAGCCCCCGGAGCTTGGTGGGTGCCGGGAGCAGGGGGGGAAGAAAGGCAAACTGTTTGAGTTGCGAGATGCTCAGATGGGCTGCAAATGTCTTGGCTGGGGAATATTCGACCCTCTCCCGAATCCCTGCGTGTCTCAGCCGGTGCCATGGGAACACCCGGGGACCACTGTCTGTGCCCATGGCAACCCCCTCGGGTGTCATCCCCCTCTGCCGGGGCTGGGCAGGGCTCTGGTGGTGGCTGGAGACCACAAGGAAGGTGAAGAGGACAAGCTGGGACTCCTGGTGTCAGGAGGAAATTAAAGCTGGGTGAAGAATGAGGATCCGATTGTGGTTCCCCCAGCCTGGGATCCTGTCCTGAGTCAATGGGGACACTCAAAGCCTGAGGAGCAGCTTTGTGGGGTGTCCTAAATCTGACAGACAGCTCTCTGAGAGGCAGAGAAAAGGCAAGGATATATATGGGAATAATTATGGAGGGGGCTGGTGTCTAATTAAAACGGTGGTTGTTGGTCAAAAGTGAAAAGAAAAATGTAGCCTGAGAAAAGGCACATGTGAGCAAACAGACAGGAGGAACTCTGACCCTCCAGCTGAGAGGGGAAAGGGGGGTGGCAGCCAGCTCTGCCCTCCTTCAGGGCCTGGAGGGCTCCTGGAGGTTTATGGTCAGGATCATGCAACCTACAGCTCACCCTTTTGGAGCAGGCTCCTCCTTGGGGTCCTCCTTCAGCAACACGTGCAGGTGTCTGCTCAGAGCCACCTCTGGTGGGCAGGGAAGGGGTGCTTTGGGGGAGTCCCCCAGTGCCCAGCGTGGTCCATGGGGTGCAGATGCAGGGCTGAGCTCAGGGGGGTTAGAGATGCCCCAGATGGCTGCTGAGATGTGGATGAAGTCCTCTTGGGCTGCTGCTCTCACAGCTTCCTTAGGACGTGCTGATCCCTCAGTGCAGAGACACCTGAGCTGCCCCTGCACGGGCTGACCCCAACCTGAGGCATTCACCAAGTGCCCCAGGCCTCTCCTCCCATCCAAACACCGTCCAAAGGGAGGAAACTGCTTTCCCCATGTCCCTGGCACGTCACCACTCCGGGTGTGAACTCGTGCAGCATCATTTTTCAAGCCCTTGGCTGCGGTGCAAGCACAGCAGTGGGTGCAGGGACCCCAGCCTGGCTGCACCCCCAGCAAGGGGGATCTGCTGGGAGATGCTGGTGGTCGTGGGGCACATTCTGCTGCCCAGCCCCTCAGCACTGCCCCTGCCGAGGGCTTGGGGCTGGTTTTTGGGAGCCGAGTCACTGACACCACAGCCACTCTCATTAGGGCTGTTTGTTTTCCTCGGTGAACTGTGTGTCACACTGAAAGCTGATCCTGCAGAGGGGAACCAGTGTCCTCTCCATCCCCCAGTGTCCTCTCCACCCCCCATCCCTCTCGTGGAAATGCAGGGGCAGCGTGTATTTACTTGTAAGGAGACACGGGTGACTTGGTGAAATAACAAAGGAGTCGCTAAAGAGGCAAAAATTCCCACGTAGGGAGAAAAAGTGAAGGTTTTATTCTTCTGGTTGTGTGTTGCTTTCTCTAAGCACAAAGAGGAGCCCGGCAGTAAGAGGTGTGTCCCTGGGGTGCCCAGAGGGGGTTGTGACACAGGGAGGAGGTGGCACAGACAACACAGAGTTGAGTCTGGCCATGCTGGTGTGGGGATAAGTCACCTACACCGAGTGACTACTCAGCTGTTGCCTGACAGCCTTGTCATCCCATTGGAGTCACCACTGAATGGACAGAGAGGCCTTGAGACCCAAACTCCTCATCCCTATAGGAACACTGGAGCTGGCTAAAGACCTTCACAAGAAATGGGCCATCTCTGAAGGTTTCTGAAGCCTCGTGCTGCTCCTCTCACTGGTGTTGTGGCACTGGAAACTGCTGGCAGCTCTGTCTGCATTTCCTTCTGCTCTTGTCAATGCGCTGAGTGGAGCTTTGTGTGGAGTCCTCCTATATCCAAGCCAGGATTTGCACAGCAGTGCCAGGGCAAACTGGAGGTGACAGGGATTGAATCAAGGAGTGACCTTCAGCAAGCTGAAATGACTCTGCTGAGCTGCACTTCTCCTAAAAGATCAGTTTGCCCACACCCTGCATAGTGAGACAGGGCAGTGTGTGTCTTTAGAGGTCTGTGTCTCTTTTTGCACTCACACTGTTCCAGCGCCTGCCTTGTGCCCCCATCCCTTGGGTCAAGTGCACTGTGTCTGCAGCCAACGACAAAGCTCAAAGGGAGCTCCAAGCATTTGCCCTCTGCTCTTATTCTGGATTATCTAATTCACTCTAAAAGGCTGTTTGGGTGGAATTTCCCTCTCCATGCTCTGCCTACCCTCTCCTCTGCTGCTTCTGTCTGCTCAGGGGTGCTGCCAGTGCTGTCTCAGAAAGGAGCTGGAGCCAGTGCTCTGCTAAGTCATCTCCTGTGTGCTCAGTGTAAAGCTCTGCACAGTTTCCAGCTGAATTGTTGTTCTTGGCTTGGATGTTTCTGTTTCTTGACTTGAACCCAAGTCCTGGAGCCCTGACTCCTGCAGGGGTCTGCCCATGCTGCCAGCCCCACGGGGACCTTGGCCCTGCCAGGGGGTTCCAAAGTTGGTCTTGGGTGTTTAGTCTTGACTTGGAGTGAAAAGGACACGTGGCTTTGGTCAGATGGCTCAGCTGGAGTGGCAAGGGACCTGAGGATGAGATTCTGTCACCTGCTCTTGGCTCTGTGATGGGCATCCTGGGTGGGGGAGCTGTGCTTTGGTGCCTGCCACGGAAGGCAGGATGAGGATAACCCTGATCTGCTGTGTAAGGGTCACTCAGCAGTCGAGGGATTGTTTCTCAGCAGTGGCAGAACTGTGCAAAGCACTCAGTTTTATTGTCTGTTGGTTCTTCTTTTCATTTTTTCCCCCAAAGCTTGCAATTTTCTGCTCGGGTGTAAATGCACAGAGAGCGCATTTAAATATTGGGCTCTGCAGCTTTCCAAACAGACCATAAATCCACACCTTGATGTGCAGTCAATAAGTCAGTCATGGCAGCTGGGTTAGAAATGTGTTTTGAAACCTGGCAGAGGTAAAAAAAATATACAGGAACCATGTGCTGTCCACAGGCTGGGCAGAGCAGTGTCCAGCACAGCAGAGCTCTGCATGTGGAGTGGCTCAGGGAAGGAAAAGCACTTGGTTTCTCACATCCAGCATCTGAACATGATGCACTCTGTGTGATTCTCCTACTGGGCTTTACAGAGGGAGGAATGAGAGTCCAAATGAGAAAAACACCAGGAGGGGAGAAAAAAAAAAGCTTGGCTTAGGATGGGTCAAGGATAACTCTGGAAGAAGAAAGGAGTGTGCTGTTGCAGCAGCTGATCCAGCCTGGTATCCAGTCTGGAAGAGGATTAGGGGTTGATTCTGGCACCTGGTTGTTAAAATGTTGGATTGTTCTGTGGAAACTGTTGCTACTGACTGTCCCATTCACAGTTTATTTTAGTCATTCATTAGTTCCAGGTGAAGCCAGGTTTTTCCACAGCAGTTGGCCAGAAGGGGTACTCTGAGGATCCAGATGATTTGGTGTGAAGGAAACTGGATTTGGCTCCAGTTGAAAGCAAATGGTATCATATGTTGGTGGAACAAACCTGCAAAAATGACAAGTATCAGCAGTCACAGCCAGATTCATTCAATCTCCTCATCTTGGATAAACATCCCAGCTTATTGGGATTTCAGAGGTGCTTAAATTAGCATTGAATGCAATCACAGCAATGATATATCTGGAAAGTGAGTTTAGCTTCCACTGTGGAGTAGAGGAATCATGGTGTGCAGGTCGGGCATGAGCGTTAATCATTTAAAAAATATTTCATTTTTAAGAACTCTCTGTTCTTGGAATGTGCTTGTTCTGCTACAGCAAACACCTGTTTGTCCTGGGTGAGCTGCATGTCAGAGCCAGACCCAGGCCTTTCCTCCAGGTTCCTGAGGTTCACTCTGGGTTTGTGCCAGAAAGGTGCATTTAATGCCGTGATTTCACTGGGGTTTCTAGTCAAGGCAGTGGTGAATCCAGACATGCTGAACTTATTCTCATGCCCTGTGGTGTCATCCCTGTTTGAAACCAGTGACACAACAACAAAACTACATCTGATTTTCTATGGAAAAAAAAATGAATCTTAAGTTTTAGTGCTAAATGGCAGAGGGATGGGGGTGACATTCATCTGGGACCCTATACAAACCCCCATTTATCTTCTTCAGGCTCCTGCTGTCACTGCTAGTGAGCAAGCCCTGTTCCCACAGCCCTGCTGGTGTCACTGGGGTTGCACACACAAGGACAAGAGCCAATTCCTGCTGAATTCCACCCGAGGACACAGAACCTGCCAGCCAGGAGGAGGAGGAGGGCATTGCAGGGCTTCTTCACATTTTGCCCTCTGCACAGGGTGCCCCAGCAACTAGAGCAAACCTGCAACCATCACCATCACCTGGGAAGCTCTAAAAGGCACTGGGGCTGCTTGTGCTGCCCCTGGGGCCCTCCCCAGCAGAACAAGGAGGGAATGAAGTGTTCAATTAGGGCCTGTCTAGATGGAAACTGTACAAGCCCTGCAGACAGCTGTGCTCCAGCAGGAGAACTGAATCCAATTCAGAATGGGATTGCAAGTCAGAAGAACAATTTAATGAAAAGATCACAATAAATACACTGATACAAAAGGCAAATATGTTTGACTCAAAAAACTTGATGTGCAGCCCAGCCCAGTGGGGCATGAGCAGGATGGAGCTCACCAACCCCTGTGCTGAGCACCACGTGGGGCACCTGAGTTCAGAGTAAGAAGAAAGGCAGAAACCTGCTGGTGACAATGATGGTTGCAGTCTGGGGGCAGTCCCACTCCTGTTGAGGCTCTGCTCCTCTGGATCTGATGAGAGATCCCAGTCCCCAAACCCCAAGCTTATCTCTGCTTGGGCTCAGATGGGAACGCCCAGTCCCTCCCCCAGGGTGGGGAGTTTCCCAAGGGGTGATTTACTCTGGGAGGTCAATCCTGGCATATTTTTGGCATCCCTGATGGCCCCTGAGGAGACATGAGCCCTCAGGTGAATGTGAAGGTGCTGGCGGCTCCTGGAGGGGAGTTCTCACACCTGAGTCATAGGTGTGCAGACAGGAAAACTTCCTTATCCCACAGAAGTTCCCAAACACCCCCCTGTGCCCTGAGGGGTGGGGTGTGCCCTGGGCAGCTGCTGCCAATGGGCCATGGTGAGCAGTTCATGAGAAAAATGACACAGAGGGTTTAGAATCCACACCTACCCAGTGACAGACTGGTCCTGGCTACTCTAACCAGGACAGCAGCTCTGGTGCTGATTGGGGTGAGCACACAGAGGGCTGCAGTGCTCTCCCTACTGTAGCATCTGCAGTGGGGGCACCTGGGAGCTGCTCTGAAGCTCTGCCATCCATGCTGTGGCTTACTGACCACAAATAAAAGCAATCCTGTGAGTTCTGAAGCTGCTGGAGCTCAGTTTACTGTTGATTGGTGTCTGGTGGCTCGTCCAGGCTTTATGAATTGTATTCAAAGGATGGTGTGAGTTCTGTTGTCCTCAGAAAACCCAAGAGGAGATGCTGCTGGAGCAGGTTCCTCAGGGGATGACAACCTTGACCAAAGATTTTCCCTGCCAGTCGTGGGGCCACATTTAACCTCTTCCCCTGCTCCAAGGGATTTTCTGGTGTGCAAAGGATTGATTTTTTTATGCTGCTGCCTCTCTTTCACTGGGGATGTCAATTGAAGGCTCTTTCCTTCTACCCACTTACTTTCTCCTGCCAAATGTGAAGTAAGTCCATATCTCAGATTTGTAGTCCCTGTAGAAGGTGGGAGACAGGCCCAGACACCAGATAGGATGGAGTGAGAGTGCAGAGCGACTCCATAAACCTTGTTTCAGTTGGAAAGTGGGATGAAAGACCCAGTAATGAATTAGAATCCTTGCGATTAATGAGCAGAGCCAAAGAGCCTTCATTTTGCTCCCAGCTCTTCTGTGGGTACAGGCTGTCTGGATTTGACAATTTTATTATTTGCTGCTCTTTATTCTTTTATTTCTAGTACAGGAAGCTTTGTAGTTTTTTCCATAGATATTGTTTTATTTCTAGTAGAGGAGGCTTTGTAGCTTTTTCCATAGATATTGGGACCAAAAGAGACTTTAAATCTTCCAGGCTGTGACCTCCTGTGTAGCCCAGGCCAGAGAATTTCAACCCTTGTTGAACCCAGTAACTTGCATTTGACAAAAGCACGTCTTCCAAAAGCCCATCCAGCCTTGATTTAAAGGCAGGAGATGGTAGCTGCTTTGGGAATTGCCTAGAAAAATACAGCTTCTGCAGCTGCCTTGGTGTTTAATGTTATTCTCAGGGGAGAAGGGGAGTGGAGGGAATAACAATCCCTGTTTGTTTTAATGCCTTGGCAGCTCTAGTTTATGACCTCGTGCTCTTGGTATTATCCTCCAGCTTTTAGCAGCATTTTCCTGACTGTTTTCCTCTCTGGGTGTTTGTTGTTGTGGGCCCTGACATGTTTTGGGGGTGCCAGGGAGGTGAGAGTGTGGTGGGTCTGGGTGGGTTCAGTGGAGGTCTCACTTCTCTTGCTTTAGGCACCAAGAGCTGCACAAACACCTTCTCACTGGGACACTCACACCTCCAGAAGGACCATGGCTTCTCTTGTTCTCCAGGAACCATTAAGGCTCCCTGTCCTTGCAGGACTCTTATCCACTTGGATCTGAACTGAGGCCATGACTTCTCTTAGGGAGGTTCCCCCCACAGCTGCCAGATGGCAACTGCCTCCAGTTCCTCCAATCAGGCTGGTTTTGGACCCCTGACAGCAGGGCAATCACTGCATATTCCTCTTCTTTAACCCAGCCAAATCCTGAGCTGGGCTTTCTTCCTTCCTTGTCCAAATGTTTGAATAAGTGAAGCCAAGTTTTCTTTTTTTTTTAATGAAATAATATTGCCTCGATTCATGGAGATGTTAAATAAACATGGCAAACAAACGGGCTGAAGTGGGTCTGGATGTAAAGCTGAATTCCCATGGTCCTTGTCTTCGAGGACCTGCTCTCCTGACCCCTGTGGCAGGGCAGGATGCCTTTGGTGCTCTGTGTCTCTCAGGTGGACAGGCTGCTGTCTTTTCCCCCTCTTCCACGATTTTACTGGGAAGGAGCTCAGGGCAAACAAGAGCAGAAAAGCCTTCAAGGGATTGGATAGCTCCTGAGTCCAGATGGTCCTATGTCATTCATGCTTTTGGAGCTTCACATCTCAATGTCCTGGTGGTAGGAATACCTTTCTTAATATCCATCCTCGGTTTCCCTTGCTGCAGACTTTGCTGCTTGTCCCTTTTGGAATAAGTCCTTGGTCTCTTGTCACAGCTGTCTTATGCTTTGAGCACTGCTGTTTCCCCCTGGTCTCTCTCAAAACCAGGGAACAGTAATTTTTTGGGAAGGGCAGCTGTTAAATAGACAGGAGTTTGGAAAATCCCCCTCCCCAGACCTGCCATGGTGACCCTGGGCAAGTTTTTCCATCTTGGTTTGCCTCTTTCATTTCTGTCTGCTGATCGGTGGCCACGTTCTCAGGGATTCCTTCCCTGCGTGTTGGACTTTGCTTTCCAAGTGGGACACTTTGTATTGGGATACATGATTTTATTTTCTTTTTAGATTTTTTTTGGCACCACTCCCATTTCTCTGTGAACTCAAACAAACCCTGCAGAGGTTAAAGAGCCTGAGCTGATGGTGAAACAAGGAGCTGCATCCCATCTCAGTGCTGGCCTGTTGCTCACTGCTCCTTCCTGCAGTCGGGGTTCCATGGAGCGCTCTGCTCTCATTCCTCTGTGGAGCCAGACTCACGTCTCCCTGTGCTTCCCAAAGCCCCAGGCTGTGAGGGTGCCTTAAATATAAATCATTCTATCACCCAATTGCTGTAGTGTTTAATTACCCCCTGCTTGATGGAGATGTCTGGAAACACAAACAGGAGGCATTCCAGCAGTCCTCCCAGTGTCTGGATGTTTGAACCACGCCGTGTTTCGGGCTCTGCTCTCTCTGCCACCCTCCCAACATCTGCCTGTCCCACTCCCAGCACTGCAGTGCTCTCTGCGTGCTCAGCTGGAGTGACACTGGCTCTGTTAAGCACTTCTGACCTGCAAAGGTGACAGAGCAGGAGGGGACTGTGTGCACTTGCTGATGACTGTGCTGTGGAAGGCTTGAACGAGTGGCAGTGTCACCTCCAAGGAGTTTCAGGCTCTTAGATATTTAGCTCTTCACACACTTACATTGATTAATATATTTTAGCCCTGGTTAATGAGGTGCATGATACCTGAGTCGTTCTCCCTTCACCTGTGCTGTATTGTGGGCTCCTGCAGCTGACTGTGCTCCAGGGGCTGGGCAGGAACAGACCTGCTGGATTTCATGACCTCACACAAACCAATTACCCCATTTACAAGCAGCATTATGCTGTGCTGAGTCAAAAGCCAGTTTTACAGCATTTTAACACCAGGAGTTAATGTTTCTTTTCTTTCCCTTTCAAGAAAGGAGCTGTCATTCATTCTTTCCCTTCTTTAAACCTGCTAGATAAATCTGTTCCGACTCTTCTGGTTGATCCGCGGTGAACTCCCCTGCAGGTTTAGGCTGGTATATAATGGGAGAATTTGGATTACCTTTCTTTCCCATCAGTTTAACAACAAAGTGTGTGTGAGTTTCTGTGTTTTTCTTTCTTTTTCTCTCTCTGTCTGTCTCTCTGTCTTTTTTATTTTTCCTTTTAAATCTTCAGTGAAAATCTGGGATGCTGCCATGGGGTTGCAATGGTTATTGCATATCTAGCACTTGTGCTGATCCAGGAGCACCCAGCTCTGAAGCCCCTTTCAAAGTCCCAGATCCTGCGTTTGACTTTGCTTTCCTGAGACACTTAAGAGTTCAGAGGACTATCCAGAGTTTAAGCAAACTCATTATAAGCTCTTGGTCTGGACTGAGACCTGGAAACTTCACAAAATTAGAAGCAACTCGTATGAGGTTTCCACTACTCCTTGGTTTTGCCAGAGTGGAGCATAAGGAGTTCAGCTCCTCTTGTGCTGTTGTGGCTTCAGGTACCTGCCAAAGCCAACAAAGTGCAGAGATGTGCAAAAATACTCCAAAAAAGCCTGACAAAACCCTATGTTAACTTGTTGCTTTCAAACCTCAAGAAAGGGTTGGCATGAGCCTGGCTGGTTCAGCTTTGGGCTGGTTGCTTTTTCTGCTGAATCCAAACCCAGAGAGCCTGACGGGTTCCAGCAGCCAAGCCCTGACCATGGTGTGGCTGCTGCAGCCTCTGGAGCTGTGCTGAGGACCTTCTCTTCCTCCTGTGAGGGAGGGACAGGAGATGGCTTGAACTTTGTCCAAATCCTAAGGTCAGACCCAAACTTGGAGTTTGTTTTGTTTGGGTGTTTCTGCTTCCAACCTTCCATCAGAGCAAGGGATTTGGGGTTGGGCTCCCCTGGGACCATGTGCAGTGGTTGTGTTGGCTCTCTGGAGCCTTCCAGCCCACCAGTCACCCTCTGTGGCAGCAATGACCCATCACACCAGGCTGTGCTTGCTTTGGCCAAGGGGATGACTATCAGAGCAGCCTCAGGAAGCCCCAGCTGTTCCTGCAGCCTGAGGAATGTGTGCTGATGACCAAACTGTTGTCCTCTGGCCAGGGGATGTCATCCCAGTGTTTCTGCTCACTTGCTTCATTCACCACGTGCTTGATGTGCTGGTAGCAGAGGTTGGAGGAGGAAGGAGAAGAGATGCAGCAGTGAATCTCCTGGGATGTGTGGCAGGCCAAGGAAAACTTTGCTCCTTTTCCATGGGCCATGTTAGGAGTAGATCATCAACACATTATAGCCCATGGCTTTGGCTGGCAGCTGTGGAGCTGTCACTTCCTCCCCTCCCCTGCTGGATGAGAAACTCATGTGGAATTCAGCACATGTGGCTGGGAGGATTGTCCTTTGCTGGAGGTGGGGACTGGGATGTTGGTTTGGCAAACTGGGAAGTTATTTTTGACTCTGTCTCGTGATTTGATTTCTCTTTTCTATTTGGTGGTGGGAGGGATTTGGGTTTATGTAACTGTCCTCATTTCAATGCACTGCGGGTGATGGCCAGTTGTTCCCAGTCTGGAATGAACCAAGGTTTCCCTAAAAAACCAGGAGTGTAAAGCAGAAGAACCACCAGCTTGGACCTTCCACAGTGCACACTCTATTTATCTCTTGCTGAGATTCCAAAAGGCTTTTCCACCTACATGAGCCCTGTCTGAGGGAAGCTCAAAAAGGAGAACTGATGCACGAGAGGTTGAAGCTGCTCCAAATGCAAGGCCAAGTGTCCATGCAGTGGAGAAGGCAACCACACCGCACAGTGCAGAATGAGGCAGCAACAAGGGGCTCCCTACCTGCAGGAAGGCAAAGTACCTGTTAAAGACAGTGGAAAACTTTATTGCTATGGGATTTGGCCCTGTAAATATTCTTATTACTGGTTTTGGGGTTTAATCCATAAGCCCTCTTTAGAATTTTGAATTTTCTTCAGCAAGAAAGTGCTTAAGAAAGTGATTAAGTGCTCTTCCCCTGCTCTCTTTGGTGTCTTTAGTTCCAGAGGAGGGCTCTTGGCTGGCCTGGGTCCTCCTCCCTGCTGTGGCATGGCACAACTCCCCTGGCAGCAACACATTGTTCTCCTTGACTTTTAGTATTCCATGGGCTAAATTATTGTGTGCTTTGATCTCCTGTTGGACCCTCTGCTCAGAAAGGAGGGAAAAGGTGGATGTTTGGATTTGTTTTTGCACCTCTCACTCATGCAGAAAGGTCAGGCTACAGAAGGAGATCTAATGCCAAGGAAACTGTGAGGTTTTGAAAGTCTTTGGTAGAGAAAACACTGTAGGTGTTCCAAAGTGAAGACCCAAGGAGAGTTTAGCTGCCTAATAACTTTTACCTGAGCCCATGTGACAGCACCAGCCATCCCTGTGAGCAGCTGCCACGGTGCTGCCACAGGTGCTGCCAGGGCTGAGCAGGGAGGGTCAAGGAGGCTTGGAAAGAGTCAAGGCTGTGAAGTTTGTGGGTGGTGGGAGATGGACTCCACTGTCAGAGAATCACAGAATGGTTTGGGTTGGAAGGGAAATTAAACCTCATCTTGTCCCAACCCCCTGCCATGGGCAGGGACACCTTCCACCAGCCGGTGTTGCTCCCAGCCCCATCCAACCTGGCCTTGGACACTTTTCAGGGATGGAGCAGCCACAGCTTCTCTGGACAGCCTTGTGCCAGGGCCTCTTCACCCTCACATTTAGTGATCTTTTTCCTGATATCTCATCAAAACATGCTCTCTTTCCATTTGAAACCATCCTCCCTTGTCCTGCACTCCAGACCCTTGTAAATAGTCTTTCTCCATATTTCTTGTTGTCATCTTCAGGTACCGGAAGGCCACAATCAGATCACCCCAAAGCTTCTCTTCTCCAGGCTGAACAATCCCATCTCTCCCAGCCTTTCCTCCCAGCAGAGCTGCTCCATCCTCTGCCCATCCTGGTGCCTCCTCTGGCCTCTCTCCAGCAGCTCCATGTCCTCCCTGTGCTGCTCCCAGGACTGGGGCAGCTCTGCCTCAGGTGGGGTCTCACCTTGGGGGGCAGAGGGGCTGTTCCCAGGGTGAGACTCACCCTGCCCTTAACCTGAACCTTGTCCCATGGGATAGGCTGAGCTGCTGGAGGGGGTGCTCTGGCAGGAGGTCTGGCTTTGCTCTGGCAGGTCCTTTAGAGCCCTTCTCCTGTGTGTCCTGGTTTTCTCCCACCCCCACACCTGTACATGGGGGGTGCTCATGGCTTTCTGCTCCCCGAGGTTCTCAGCAGGCAGGTGTCACCTCATCCCTCTGCCATGGCTGGTGGTCCTCAATGGACCACGCTCACCCCCTGGAATGGTTTTAGCTCCAGTAGGAAGCATGTTTGTAGTCTCACAAAGAAGAATATGCTAAGGGAGAAACTGGGAGAAACCAGAGAAACGGGAGCGGTGCAATAATATGTTCTTCAGGCAAGTGTAAAGGTCCTAATACCAAGTTCTCTGACTTCTGTGGTGTAAAACAGCATCTCCTAACCATTTCCACCACATGGCTTCCCTCCGCCACGCCTGGTGGTCCTGGTGGTGGCACAGCTGCCACTGCTGCTGTGCCAGAATGTAATTGGGAAAGGCTTCCCTGAGGGGACACTCAGCAAAAGCACTGGTGGGATGGATCCTGCTGTCTCCAATATGGGGACCAACTGGGAGCCTGGGAGCCTTTCTCCTGGCCAGCTGAGTTAGTTTTTCAGTGGAGGGACTGGCCAGGGCAGAAGTGGTGCAGAAGAAGGGTGGGGGGAAGGCATCCCACTTTCACCCTTGCCGAATGCACAAACTGGGAGGTTCATCTTGCCCCGGGGTGTTCACTTTGTGAAACAGAGGAGCTGCTGGGGTTGTGTGGAGCTCCCAGTGCTTGGGGGGGAAGTTGTCTGAGCATGTGAAAGGAGGTGGTGTGTTTATGAATAATGAACTCTGGTCCCGGGACTGGTAAAATTCACCCGTGGTGCACATTGCCAAGGGCTCTGCTCGGTCAGCTCCCCCAGCACAGTCCTGGCAGTGCTGCTGCAGCTCCAAAGCAGGCGTGGTGGTGGTCAGTGCAACTGGGAGCAGACTTGCTCAGTACCTCAGAAAAATGGCTTTGGGCTTGGCCAAGAGCCCCAGGGGGTTTTGGAGAAAGGAGAGGAAGGACAGACCCTGAGGGATGTGTTTCTGTGACCAAAGCAACTTCCTCTGACCCCTGCCTGCTCATCAGCAGACCAGGATGGGTCCAGCCAGTGAAAATAACTCCAGTACTGCATGTGATGCTAATGATGCCTCCAGAGGCTCAGCACCACTCAACACCCTTTTAATCTCCTGGCATCAAAGCAGAAAGAGAAGAGCCTGGATGTACATTACCACATTGCTCCTCAAAAGCTGAGGTTCTAAAATCACTTAAGCCTTCCGTGTGCTGTTCCAAAGGAGGCATTTTTAAGCCTCAAGTTAACAAGCAGATCAGCACAGCAACGTGTCCCTCAGCAAACCTACAATATCCTGACAGTGCTCTTTTGGAGGAGTGCACTGTGCTTTCTTGATTTCAAAGATCCCATCACCCTCTATCAGTCATTGCCAAGCTCAGCCTGACACGGAAGTGGTAGTGAGATAAAAGGAGATGGCATCTTTTATCTGATTTGAAATCCCTTACTTTAGATTGAACCCAAAGATAATGGCCAAACCTCACAGCAGACCCCTGTGAACTGTTTTGATACAAACCAGGCTTGACTACTCCAGAGCAGAAGCTAAAACAATTCCTGGAGGGGACATGTGCTGTTTTCAGCTCTGATCCCTGGAAGAACTAAATTTTCTGTATAAAACTTGGATTTAAGTACTACAAAAGTGCCTTGTGCTGTTGATACTACAGCCCTCCGAGGAGAGCCCGGGGCCATGTTCACAGGAGTTGTTTCCATGCCAAGTTTCAGCTCACCTGAAAGGAGAGATCCTGCAGGTAGAGACATGAATTGCTGCTGTATGAGATCACTGCTGAGTAAGGCCAGTTAAAGAGCTCACTGAGGTTGTTCTTGTCATCAATCCCCAAGGAAACTGTAAAGTACTGGAGATGGAAGAGGGACATTGCACCTGGAGAACGAAGAAGACTAGGAATAAGTGCCCAGTGTGTGGAGAAACACCTTCTCAGATAATCCCTTGTCTTGTTACACCCAACTGCAGACTGACCTCTTGGTTTTCTTTTCACAGTGCTTAGTTTGCAGCCTTTGTGTAGTTATTCAGCAGATTTTACTTCTTCCTACTCATATGAGCAGTTTCCTACATGTTCAAGCCCCTTTTAGTGTGAGAGAACAGCTCACAGCCTCAGGGACAGGATTTATCCTACCCTGGCACCTTCCTGTGCTCCTGTCCTTGGAAAGGGCTCAGTGAGAAACTGTTCCTCTTCATTCTTTTGACTTCCATGCTGTTACTCTCTGCTTGAGCAAACAGCAAGATGCTGTTGGTGGTGCTCTGCTGCCCAAGTGTTCGACAAAGGAAATGACACTGATGTTCACGTTAACGCTCTGACGATGTAAAAATAGCTGGGCTGAAACTCTGCCCCCGAGAGCAGCTCCTGTCCCAGTTTAGTGCACCCTTCTTCTGAGGAGAAAAAAACATATATTAAGTAGAAAAAGAAATAAAAGGCTGTTTTCCTGGATTCTGAAAGCTTTTGACCTTCAAGAGGAATGCTCTATTTATAACAGCAGGGCTGTGTGTTTTTAAAAGCCTGGAGACACACGTGTGCAAGGGAGTCCGAGATGTTCTTTGGCTCCAGCTTCTTTTTTTGACCTCTGCTAGATTAGTGAAGATATAATTTGCAACATGACCCCAAGAATCAAAAGTCTCTTTTTATTAAAACCTTCGGAAATGACCTCACTAAGGGAGTTTGAACTGATGAGTGCACAGATAAGGAATCCTCTACTGAAGCTCCTTTTGAGAATTAATGTACAGAACAGATGAGGATGTGGATGTATTGGGGACAAAACTCATTCATTAAGTTGTGCAGTTAGTTAAGAGCTAAAAAGAAATGAGTTATTACTCATTTCTGAAGGATTTTTAGCTATAAATGGTGCCAGTCCAGTATCTGTCTGAATTAGAACTATTGAGCCAAGTGTTTCAGCACAGACTTTTTAATGGTTTTGCCAAGTTTAGGTCCAAAAGTGCCTATTCCAGCAATCTAATTATATTTGCTCCCCACATTGGCCAAAGAAACTTACTTTCTGGCTTTGGCCTCTCCTAGTGAAGTGTTAGCATTTATATTAGAGAGACCCAGCCTTGGTTGCTGGAGATGCTGCTGGTGATCACCTTCCTGTTTGGGGCAGTTGGGGCCAAACCACCTAAAAAAATCCTTACTAAAAATAATTGCTTTGGGTTTTTTTCTCTCTCCCTCCCACGCCTGTTGCTGTGTGCTGTGAGTTGCTTCGTGGCAAAGGGGACTTGCTGAATCACTGGTTTTATTCCTGCAGCTGTACCTTAATTAAGGCTCTAGTGCAGGCAGCCAGGTGGACAAACCTCACAGTGGAGGAGGGACAATGTTTTCCTCGGTCCCACAGTTACAACAGGTCTGTTGCCACTGACAGATTTAGCTGCTGCCTTGTGAGCACACGGCCCTGTGGTTTGCTGCAAGAAAACCTTCAAGTGCCAAAGCAAAAGGGCAGAGAGGTGCTTGGGAGAAGCCAAACCCAAACAAGTTTGTGACCATTTACTGGACTGAAAATAGTGAGTCACTGTTGTAAGGCAGCAAACACTTTTTAGAGCCAAGTCTTTTGGAGCTTTTGAAGTTTTATAGGGAGCCAAGGCTGAAATTTGCTGTACAAAGAACTGTACAGTGGATGCTCCATCCTGGAAGTGTCCGAGGCCAGGCTGGATGGGGCTTGGAGCAACCTGGGCTGGTGGAAGGTGTCCGTGCCCATGGCAGGGGATGCAGCTGGATGAGCTTTAAGGTTCTTTCCATCCCAAACTATTCTATGAAAGAAATGAAACACAACACTTGGAGCTCATCGGGGTGGCTTATGAAGCTTTGACCTTCTTGTCTTCAGGTGAACAAGGAAATACAGGAAAAGCTTTGAATGCCTTATATTCTTACTCTCCTATTGAGCAACGCTGTCAAATTAAGAATAGCTTAGTTTCAGCACCTTTAAATGGGAACCAGTCTTCCACTGGACCTCCAGGCACTCAAATCAGGGGCGTGGGTTGGCCCAGACCCCGTCCAAAAGGAGCAGATTGCACTGGTAGGGACAGCACTTCCACCTGAAGGTGGTGGCTCCAGCCGAGCCCTCAGGGGTACCTGCCATGCAGTGTTTGCTTTAGAAAGAAAGAAAACAAGAAAAAAACCCCACCCTAGTGCTGGAGCGGTGCTATTGAACGGGAGAACTTGGCAGTCGGGCGCGCCACCCACTTGGAGCGGCGGATGCTCCGCACTCGGAGCGCTCGGGAGGTGGGGAGGGCTGGGACTGAAGCGCTTCCTCGAGCGGATCCTGCGCTGCAAAGCGGAGTTTCGCTGAAACCGAAAGGGGAGGGAGAAGAACACGAGGCGTCCTGGCCTGCCCAGCCGGGGAGCGATGTGCTGGCACACCGAGTTCCCGCAGGTGCTGCGGGATGGGGAGCGAGCCCCGACGGGGCACCCCGAGCTGGGGCACAGCACAGGGCACTGCCGGGGGGGCGAGCTCGGCTTCTGATCTCCCTGATGGTCATCAGGGAGACCTCTGGTCATCAGGGCATCCTCTGCCCTGCCTCGCCCCCCTTCCTGCCCCCTCGGAGATAAAACGCGTTGTCCCAACGGGGACCCCTCCCCTGGGCTCGGCAGCGACACTGCCTTTAACACCCCCGGAGCTGGAAACGTGCAATAAATGAATTATGTTGATGTCGGATGAATATGTACACAGAATATTCCAAATGTCACGTTGCATATCCCAGACCAGAGGGCTCGGTGTTTTATGGTGCCCACGTGGCTCGGTGACAGTGTCGGGGTTTCCTGCGCCTGCTTTTTTACTGTTTCCTCTCCAACACTTGTTGTAATCTCTCGGAGGCCTCTGGAAGCTCACATAAATGGAGATTTGTCTCCTGGGACAACGTCAGTTAGTCCCAGTTTTTATGTCTGCTGTGGGTCTCAGTGACAGAAATCCTGAGGTTTTTTTTTTCCTTTTAAAATGTTCCTATTTTTCTGCTTCCCTCTGCAGACAGGTCCTCAAGGATGGGGCTGTGTGGGCACAGCCCTTCTCTGCTTCCATGAGCCCAAGGAAGTGCTGAAGCTGTGATTTTCAGCTCCAGAAGGAGGATTCCCCCAAAGGGGCAGTGTTTTCACAGCCCTTCTCTGCTTCCATAAGCCCGAGGAAGTGCTTGACGTTGTGACTTTTGGCTCCAGAAGGAGGATTCCCCCAAAGGAGCAGTGTTCATGGGATGCAGCAGGAATCCTGCCTCGTCCCTGCACACTGGGGGGGTCTGTGGGGAGCTGCCTTCTTGCTGAGTGCAGGGGCACGAGGGTGAATGCCAAACTGCCACCATCCTTTGGAGGATGGCAAAGTGGGGAAAGCCACGCTGTGGTCATGGATGAAGGTGAGATGCTCTGACCGGGGCAGAAAGTCTGTAATAGCTTCATTTTCCTGTGCCCTTCTCAAGGAGCAGGAGGGCTCCTTGATGGCCCTGGGCTCATTTTGGGAAGGAGGAGATGTTTCCTGCTCGGTTTGGGTGTGAAGATTCCAAGGGAAATGCTTCTCCCATGTTTTTCCCTACCTCTACCTGCCCTGCAGAGCAAGCAGCCCCAAATCACAGCATTCGGCATCACCAGAGAAAGAGGCCAAGCCACAAGAGAACCAAGGGCACGACAAGGGGTTCCTCTCCTCTTCCTTTGCTCCACGGGGTCCTTTCTGCTGCAAACAGCATCTACAAAACACAGAAATGTGCAGAACCTGGAAATACAGGCATATTGTTAAAAGCTACACCGCTGCTCCTGGTGGGTGGCTGTTGTGCATGTGGAGGGGGGTCAGAGCAGCTCTGAGTGGTCCCTCTTGGCTCCCAGGTTTCCAGCTCTGTGAACACCTCACAGCATGCACTGCAGGGCCTGTCTCTACTCGATAGCTGGGCTCAATGAAAGAGTCATAAATCAAACCTGAAATCTGGCAGGTTTAATAATAAATCCCAAACTCGTGCCAGGTCTGTGAACTTTTCAGTGTAACTGAGGTGCTCTGAGGGTGAACCTGAGAAGTTTGATGGTTGCAAGAGGAAAACAGGCAGAACTTGTCAGTTTTGACCCCAAATCAAGGAAAATGTTGTGGTTTTGGCTAAGTGGGGCTCTGTGGTTTTTTGTTAACCTGAGGCTCAAAGCAAATGTGTGTTTGTGAGAGGGAGAGGGGGGGAAAAAAGAGCATCAATTGAAATGGGAATGCTTTTTTATCATGTTTCTCACTGCTTTCACTTGGAAGAGGGTAATGAAAGGAAGTGATGGTTTATCTCTATATCATGAGAGTAAATAATACTATGGAAAACTTGTTTTGTTACTGTGAAGTTCATGTGCAGATTCCAAATCCCACATAGCCCAGCAACTGATCCTTTCTGATCACTTTTACTCCCCTCCCCCAGAGTCCCTTTGCACCAGGTCTCCACTAAAGAGAGGCAATGAATTCCACGATGTGAGTTCAGCTGGAGGGTAGTGAGGAGCAGGAGGGCTCCTTGATGTCTTTGGACTCATTTTGGGAAGGAGGAGATGTTTCCTGCTCGGTTTGGGTGTGAAGATTCCAAGGGAAATGCTTCTCCCATGTTTTTCCCTACCTCTACCTGCCCTGCAGAGCAAGCAGCCCCAAAGATGCCCCCACACTCCTCCTGGGAGTCTTGCAGTGCCCCCACAAGCTGGGGGGAAAATTGTTCCTGCGGTGCCTGTTGTCTGATGTCTCAAGGCACAACAACTGAGCCATAAAGTGGGATGTGGATTTTGCTATCACCTCCATGGCAAGAAATGGGTTTAAGAGGAAAAAGCTTCTCCTTTGGAGAACCCAATGTTTCTATTGATTTTTAGCAAAGATCCAGAGTTGCTGCTGCTCAGTTCAGTTGTTGTATTCCCTGGGTTTCTCAGCTCCAGCTGGGCAGTCCCGTGGACAGTGTATCTACCTGGTGCCTTGCTCCAACACTGTCCTGGAGAGATATTCAGCATCTGATACTACCTGAGTCTTACAGCTTTTGAAGCTTTGGGTCCCTGGGTGAGAGAGTTCAGCTTGGGCAGGTGCTCAGCAAAGCTCCAAAGCACCTTGTTGAAGGAAATTTTAGCAAACTTGAAGTTGCTTCTATGGAAAATCTCACCAGGTCTCTCCATGTGCATCTCTTCGACCTTGCACAACTTTATGGGTTATTAACTTTACTGTTTATTAGCTTATTTTATTGCTCTTGCTCACAGGACACAACGGCTCGTGTAAGTCGATGCAAAACGCGTTTTGTGTGAGCAAAATGTTCAGGGGAGTCCTTGGAATATGGGTCAGGGCAGAGGTGGCCGAGGGCTGAGGAGGAGACTTCCTGCTCTGGGGACAATAGCATGATTGATGCAGCAGAGAGCTGATTTAATCCACTTGAACGATCCCATCGTGAGGCACAGAGCTGCCATCAAGGGGCTCCCTCCCCTCTGGCTCAGCAGCAGATAACAGGATTAATGGGCTCAGCCCCCGGCTCAGGTTTCGTTCCCAGTCCCAGCATGGATCAGATATGACCCCTCTGCTCCTCCAGAAGGGCAGGGGTTTCAGGAGAGGTGGAACTGAGCCTCCTGAGCTCAAGGAGACCGGCTTGCTGGGCATGATTCACTTTTCCAAGTCAAACAGATCTTTGAGGTCGGTGAACAAATCTTTGTTCCACACTGGCAGGGAAGTGTTAGGAGGAAGAGACTTCCCTGTTACCAGCTAGACCCCTTGGGACCTGCTCACCTCAAATTAGGATGTCCTTTATAGGTGGTGAGGTGTTCATTTTGTCTGTGAGTCATATTTGACCTGCTGGTGTTGGGCTGGGAGTGTTTATTTGGGCTGGAGCTGCACAATCTGGGCTGCATCCTTCATGCCTGGGTTTGTTTTTTTTTATGTTCTGCTTTCTTTTTTTAACTCACAGGAAACACTCGAAGTGGGGGTGAGAAAAAGAGGGGAAAAAAAATCTACAGTTTTTGGATCCAGTTGGATGTAGGACTGTGTGAACAACTGGGCCATGTGGTGTGGAAGGGACAGCTCCTTTTTGGCAGTGGGTGTGTTAATGTTGGGCTGAAGTGTCCCCATAACTGTCTCCTGATGCACAGAGATGCTCAGGAGGGCTCCTGTAAATGCCCCTGGATTCCCTTTGCCCTCATCTCTTGGAGGTTTGTCCATCAGGGAGGACCCAAGTGGTGCCGAGCAGCTGCTCCCAGAGCCTGGAAGGGAGCCCTGGCTGGTGGGCTCAAGGCCTGAATTATGCCTGTGAATGTCAATAGTGAACACCTCTGACAAGCAGGGCTGGTTGGATCTGTGGATGTGGCCTTGGCCTCCCTTCCTGATGATCAGAAAGTGGTGGAAAATATTTACACCAACAGATTGTGAGCAGCTGTTTTAATGAAGCATTTATGTACTAGGCAGACTTTAAATTGCCCCAAAATGGGACACATGTGTTTTATAAATACACCATTATGAAGAAGTGGGGAGTAAGAGATTCTGGATCCAAAAGTCTAATCCTGCTCTTATTTATTTTAATAAAGAGTTTATATGTTGGAAAGAAACAGTGTAGAAAAGAAGTGTGGGGCTTTCCAGAATGCAACCACACTTCAAAACTACGTGCACCAGTGGAGAGTTAACCTCTCCAGGTCCAGTTGCCTCTGGGTTCTGTACTTCAGCCTGTTTAAAAGTGTTTCCACCCCACTTTGAGCAAGGAAACAACAATCAGGTTCCGAGCCCATTCCACAGGAAGGTGGTGGATTTGTTGTGGTATTGGATCCAAACCCAAACTTTTAAATACTTTCAGTTCTCTGCTTCTTGAGTAGATAATTAAAGGTGAGGGGCCTGACTCATGAAGGGCTGTCAAATGTCAAATCCCAAAGTGCATTTCTTAGGCAAAACTGTGAATTGGCTTGGTGCTGATGTAAGTCTGCTAGAAAACAAACTAAAGAAGGGTTTGGGGGCTGATACCCTCTTTATCTAAATGTCAGCTCTGTAGGTAGAAATACAAAATAGCACTTTGGAAAGACCCAGATCTAAGGAGCCTTTTATTCATCAACATGCTGGTGGGAGCACAGGTAGTGCATGTGCAAAGGTGACATGTCTCTGCCATTTAAAATTAAAATTCCTGTCTAGGAAGCTGTTGGGAGCTAAACTTTCTCATTCAAATAGCATGTGGCCCTGCTGATCTGGGGAGGGTTGTCATGGTTATCCCACAGCAGCTGATGTCATCTCCCTTTCTGTAGCAATAAGCTCTTTTCAGCTGACCAGTTCAGGGTAAAGCTGTTTAAAATGCTGAGGCAGCCTGGGCAGCTCTCTGGGCTCTCTGCTATCAGGGAACAGAACAAAAAAGCTGTGAATTGGATGGCACTGCTAAACTGTGGAGGAATTGATGGGGACACCAGTAGGGACATGCTGGGATGGGGCAGCCCCAAAGGCATTGAGGGCACACAGTGGTGGCTCTGAGGAGAGAGGCTGAGATTGGGCTCTCGGGGGGAGCTGGTTGGAGCAGTCGAAGAGACAGAAGGAGAAGGGCAGTCAGGATGTACAAAAGCACAGAAAAATGCTCTTTGCCTTGTGACTCGAGGATGTTAAACCAGGATAAGGGTGCTGAGTGATAAACGGCTTTGGGATGTTGAGTGTCAGGCTGGCGGGACTGTGGTTGGCATCTCCATGTCCAGTGTTTAAGCCTTGCATGAATAACAGCATTTTGCTGGTGAGGAAGAGCCCTTTGCAGGGCACAGAACCCCACACCCTCGTTCTGTCAAGCTGTGCTGTGGCAGCTGAGCTGTGTGGCTGCCAGGGAGAGGATGGCAGAAGGATCTCTCCAGGCAGCAGATGGGGACAGGCCCACCCGTGGGACAAGTGGTGCTCCCTGACGTGCAAGAAATATGGGGAACCAATGGTTCAGGGTAAGATTCAGGGGAAAAAAACACAAGAAGGAGTTTTAAAAGCTTGGTTTTGGGGAGAGGATGAAAGTGGCAAGCAGGGGCTGTTAAAGGGGTGTTTTGGTGTAACTTCATCCATGCTTATGACAAGGGCTTTTTCCAGCCCTGGATGTGGCTGCTCATGCTTTGGAAGCTTGTCTTCCACCTGGGAATGGCTGGCCTGTTCTTGTTGTATGGCTTTGTGCAAGGAACAAGGCTCATTTTGTTAGGTTTATGATTGGACTTGATGATCTTAAGGGTCTTTTCCATCCTAAATAATCCTATGAATTAACTAAAGAAAAAGCATGTGTTAGGGTGCTCTTGCACCAGTCTCTGAAAGAAAAACAGTTGCATCTGCTTCAGAGGCAGGAGGAGACCTTGGACAAACCCTGGAAGAAACCAGACCTGGAGATTCCAAGGCTTTCTCTAGTACCCAGCTGTAGGTATGGAAATGTGCTCAGTTCATTGCTGGAGCAGTGCAGACATGGGGATGCCTGATTGAGGTCTCTGAGCTCTGGGAAGAGTTGAGGAGACCTTGATGCAATTTGGTGTGTTGGAGAGGCTCCAGACACTACAGAACTGGTGGGGTCTGAATATCCTTCTGAGGTCTATTGCTTTATCAAATATGGTTGAGATGAGCCATGAGGTTCAGGAATTCCAGGGGAGGAGCAGTGAGGAAGGGACAAAGTGCTGCTGGGAATGACTCACTTTCTTGGGAATCCTGGCTGTAGAAACAGCAATCCTACTCATCGTTTTACAATTGCTTTTACAGCCACTTAAACATGGGATGTTACTGTGAAGTGTTGACCAAAATGCTCTGAGCACAAAAGCTTCATTAATCTGGAGGAAAACATATAAAACGATAAGATAATCTGTGCTTGCAGTCACAGCACTGTAAACTGATCACTTGGTTTCACACCAACACAGATGGGAGAGGAATGCACTTTGTTTTTTTCCTTTCCTTTCCTTTCCTTTCCTTTCCTTTCCTTTCCTTTCCTTTCCTTTCCTTTCCTT
>VXAU01004964.1:148178-232490 GCA_013399695.1 Formicarius rufipectus
CTGTTATGACTGTAGATCTACATCCCAACTCACTCTTTCAGACTGTGATGTATTTTTTTTCTGTTTACTTTAAAAAGGAATGGAGATCCAGCCCCTGGAGGAAACCTGATCAGGCCCACACCGACTTCTCCACCCCCCCCAGATCTCTTGATCTCCCCTGTCCCCTCTGCCCTCTCTTTAGGTTAGAGGAACCCTGTCTGTCAGCAGCAGCTCTGCTTTCTGTGCTGGTTATTACCTCTCTGGCAGAAGGGAGGCTGCTCTCCCTTTATGGGGTCCCAAGACCCACAACGAACTTAACAAACCAGAGGGAAAATCTCCAGGAACTCCCTTTTTTACATGCAGCTCAGTGTTTGCTTGAAAGAGAATAAAGTCTCAGGACTCTTTAGCTGTGCAAGGGTTGAACAAATCGAATGAGAGATGCACAAAATGCCTGTTTAAGTCTGATGTTTGGGTGAGTATCTGATGTGGTTTCTTGCTCAGAGTGCAACCTGTTGGCTGTCACCCTTTTTTTAATGACTTTGCACAAGAGAAAAGAAACATAATTTCAGCTACTGGGCAGGCAAATATTGAGAAAACTTTATCCTACTGGGACAAATTCTGTGAGAAACCGAATTCCTTTGACTTTCTCTGCCTCAAAGTTAAAGTTGCTTCAGTGCCACTGCAGGGCACTTTCATCAAAATCCAAATCCTGTGCCAGTGGAGTCAGTAGGAAATCACAGCAGCTCACTCTGTGGTTCTTCAGATTCCTCTAGGGAAGATGGGGACATTGTCCTGGGGATTTTAAACCATGGGAGAGCAAACTTTCACTCTCCATGCCCCAAATATAAACTATTAGGCGTCTTTGCTCTGACTTCTTGCATTGAGCTGGGCTGTGTCCAAGGGCCTGACAGGGCCCCTCCAGCACTTCAATCCACTCACACTTGTGCCTCAAAATAGCACATTCTAGTCTTGTTTATTTGCAGGCAACTCCTGCCCCTTCAATTCACACGCTTCTGTTATGTATTAATAACATATCTTAGGACAGTCAGAGCTCTGCTGTGTCTTCAGAGGGCTCCGGGGCCTTATTTTGGGAATGCAGTTGTGAGTCCTATAAAGCACTGTATGAGAAGCTGGATCTGGGACAGCCCTTGGAGAAATCCAGCCTAACTTTGGAGTAACATGCTGGTCCTTTCCCTTCTCTGCATCACCAAGGTGCTTCAGAGAATGCTCCCTCTTTGTTCCCAGGTTCTTTGCTCCATGTGTGTCCTTCGTGCCCCTGCACAGGGGGTGTTTGCAGAGCTGATGCCCCTGGGCATTGATTTGTCTTGGGGGAGTCCAGCAGCCATGCAGCAGTTGCTGGGACCTCACTGGTCTCTGCTGTCATCCTTGTTCTCCAGTTCCTCCCCCACTTGTTTTCATGGAGGGCATTCCAAGGAGAAATACTTTTAGTGCTTAAAAGGCAGCTTATAAAAATGAGGGAGACCTGTTATGTGGACGGATAGTGAAAGGACAAGGGGAAACCGATTTAAATGAAAAGTGGAGAGATTTATTTTAGGAAGAAATTCTTCCCTGGGAGGGTGGGCAGGCCCTGGCACGGGTTGGGCAGAGAAGCTGTGGCTGTCCCACCCCTGGAAGTGTCCAAGGTCAGGTTGGACGGGGCTTGGAGCACCCTGGGCTGGTGGAAGGTGTCCCTGCCCATGGCAGGGGGTGGGACTGGATGATCTTTGTGGTCTCCTCCAACCCAAACCATTAAAGGATTCCATGAAGTCAGCAGAGAGAAATGCACAGTATGTGGGTCTGTGGCAGCATTTGAGCCACGTCTCCAGCAGCACAGGCAGCAGGATGGGGTTGGGGTGAGGCTGAAGGAGGCTGATGATGCTTTGCTGAAAGCTGTGAGCCATGTTTCCATTGCCATCCTCGGGCTCAAGGTTGGAATTTCCTACAGACTCCCTGGCTGATGCCTCAAAGGCTGCAAGTCCTCAGAGCAAATCTGGAATCAGTTTGGTGCAGGCCATTTGGTTTTAAGTAGATACTTGATGTAACTATAAGCTGTTGACCAAACTTTTCTGGTTTTTTATCTCACCCAAGCAATCAGTAACTGAGAAAACATCAGTGTGAAACTCTGGGAGGCTAAAGCTGAGTACAGCCTGTGTCCTCCCTGCTTTTGATTTCTGACAGCAGTGGTGGCATCTTTCCATGGTAAATCATGTGGTGTCTTCACGTTGTAACTGGGGATTCAGCTGGATCACCACGTTTTAGACAGCATTAAATGGAGGTTGGACTGAGGGCTTTGGAAAGGTGACAGATTTGCTGTGCTGGTGTTGAGATGGTCAAAGTCTGGCTCCTGCTGCCAAAAGCTGGGTCTACTAGATTATTTTGTCTGGCTCTCCATTTGGAAAACTGCTCTTGGCTGTCTTCCTTTTGCTACCCCTTCAGATGGAATATATGATATTCTCCCCACTCACTATACATGCAGAAATTCCCACCAGCCTTTCTGCTTCATTTGTCTGAAATATTCCAATTAGATACAATCAGTGACTTGGCATTGCATGGCTTTTGGAAACTCTACTCCCTCTACCTGGGCTCCTCTTCACAGCAGTTCCTAATTGGTGTGAAATCTCCCTCCTTGCCCTGCAGCCTGTGTCAAAGTTGCTTTTCTATAAATTGCTCTGTGTCCCTGCACCTCATTAGACCAGCGAGATGTGGGCTGTGTTTGGGGGCTCCCTTGGGCTTGCAAAGCATCTCCTGTTTCAGCATCTGCCCTTCCTGTAGGGACTCCCTTGGATGTTCTCCTGACCTGCTGCCTGGTTAGGCTGAGGGTTCATTTGCCTGTAGTCAGTGTTTTTGGTGTCTATTGCTACTTCTTGTACCTGCTGAAGAAATTCAGGCTGCTGCATCTGTTAATCAATCCCATTCCTCTGCAGTGAAAGTAAGTTCAGTTACTCCATCTCTGTCCTTCACTGTGCTGATGATCCTGACCTCTTTTCTCTAGTTGACTGTAGGGTTTCTTGTTGGGATTTTTTGATGTCCCATTTACATGCTTTCCCAGAGCTGTAGAACTTCACAGGGAAGTTGACTTTGTTTCCAGTTTTTTTGCTGAATGGATGGGAGCCAAGATCTCACGTGTAGTTTAGATGCCTCCTCTCTCATTGATTTCACCCTGGTGACATGATAACGTGGTCCTTCATGCCTCTGCAACTGGGATTGGAAAGTGGGTGCCACCAGGCCACCCTTGCAGAGTTGTGCTGACCCTGCTCTGCCACTGCCCGACTGTGAGACCTTGGGCAGGCCACAGGGCTGGATGGGGAATCCTGGAAGTCATTATTTTTTTCCAGAACATTTTGCCCACAAAGTTTCAGACATCAAAGCTGAGGCCTTGGGGCATGGTTATAATCTCAGTAAATAAACAACCACAGAAATAATTTGGGTGTACAGTGTGCAGTTGTGGGGCAGTTGCAGTGTGTTCACGCTGCCAGAGATAAAGGTGAAAATAAACGAAAGTGGGGGTTTTCAGGTTTTTTTTTCATGTTTTGTTGTTGTTTGAATGGTTGGCTCCTCCAAGGCTCTGAGTAAGGCAGTGCACAGCCATCAGTCACGCTGCTCCTACATTGACTGCCTGGAGACGGCTGAGGAAGAGGAAAGAAATCTCTTGGCAGCCAGTGTGGACAAACCTACACTCAGGGGAAGTTTTTCCTTAATCCCTGTGAGGCTGGCTCATGGCTGGGAGGCTGAAGGCTTTGTAACCCTGACAAACATCAGGGTACGTGGTGCAACATCAGGTGCAAGCACAAGAAATCCCCCGTTGGCTTCCGAGGGGCGGTGACTCTGGAGCAGACCGTGTGAGCCATCCAGGCAGGCTGCTTGTTGCACAAGGGCTGTGTGAGGAGGGGTTGTGGCAGCAAGCAGGAGCTGTGGGGATGCTGAGTGGGGTTTAGGACTTGTTTGTTGACAGGAGAGAAGATCTGAGGAGATAGGTGGGCATTGCAACAGCGTGTGGCATAAGAGCTGTTTGCTCGCACAACCGACGCTCCCCCGACGGGAGTTCTGGAGTGGGAAATGTGGGGATTTTTGGAGATGTTACATGTGTTTTGTGAAAATCCCCTTGGAGAAGGAGCAGGGGTCTTCTTTCCTGTGAGCTGACTGTGTTCATAGAACACCCAGGGCAGGCTGGGCTGGACTGGGGCTCAGGGCACCAAAAGCAGTAATTTAGTGCTGGTGGAGCTGGGGCAGAGGTTGGTACTGCAAGTTAAATGTGACTCATTAGGGACAAAGTACACTGGAGATTAAAAAGCCTCACAAGATAGGCCCTCAGTAACTAATATTCTTCCAAGTCTCACCTGTTATCAAGCCAGGTAGTGCCTTGGAATTGTCTTTACCAAGCTGCCACCCCAGGGACATGCTCTGCCATGTGCCACCTGTGCTGAGCATCCCTGGCATCTGATTCATGGTCAGCACTGGGCCCGTGGTCCCTGTCACCTGCAGCTGCTTGTGCAAGGGACACTCAGGGACTGCTCCCCTCCTCCTGCAACAAACCCAATGTGCCTTTCTCCCACCACCTTCCAAGAGAACTGGTGCAGACCTTGTCTCACCAGCCTGCAGGGAACACGATCCCAGAGGAGCTCTTTGGGGGGACAAGTGCACTGCTGAGCAGTAGATGTTTGCAGGGTAATAAATAAAATTCACATACGAATTCTGCTTCTTATTCTGACCTTTGTCTTCTGCTGTCAGGATCTATCAGTCATCTTTTCAATGTCAGATATTTCAGGTAGAATCCTTGCTGTTCTCCCCTCTGTTTTGGCCAATCCTAAACTCAGTTGCAAGTAGAAAAAAGCCACCTGAAAAAGAAGATAACTTTAATCTCAGTCTGGAGCTCGTTGCTTGACAAATTCACCCTTTAATTTATAATGTGCATCCTTTGAGGGCAGCAGGGGAACTGAAGTTTAACAGGGTCACTTTAGGCGTTAGGCTCCAGTACAGAGGAAGACAACTTTTGGCTTGGAGGCCTTGGCTGCATGGCTGGTCCGACAGCCCTCCACAACCTGCGGAGCAAATGTATTTGCTTTGGCTGCAGAACAACCCAAACACTCCGAGGGCTTCGGCTCTGCTGCGCTCGCTGGATTTATCTGCATTTGTTTCAAAGCTGGGTCAGAGCCCCAGCCAGTGGCTCCTCTGGAATCATCTCATGCCCACCTGTCCGACCAGACAGGCACCTCCACCTGGGAGCAGAGGAACCCACGAGGTGCTGCCCATCCCTGCAGCCACCGGCCGGGATCCAGCCCGACGTGCACACACCTCACCCGCCCTCTGCTCTGATTGCTCTTGGCTACACCTACAAAGGGGTTGAGGTGGACTGGAGTGCTCTGGTCCGAAACTCCTGAACCCACCAGAGACACTGCTGGTGTTGGTACTCCATATCCAGCTCTGGAGTCCCTCTGGAGCTGAGGTTTTGCTGCTGGTGTGTCCAGCAGAGCTCCTCGTCTGGACAGTGCTGAGCTGGGTTGGGAAGGAGCTGCTTGGAAACTGAAGAGCTCCCATCCTGCCTGGACTGGGAGGCTGTGGCTGGTCAGGGGTCCCTTCCCATGCCCAGTGGGAGCCCCTCCAGACCCATCTGTGAAGCTGTGCTGTCCTGTAGCTAGTGTTGTCTCTTTGCTCTCTTCTTTCCCCCTCAACAAACCCACGTGCCACCCCTTCCTCTTCACTTGCTTTTCCCGAGTGTGCCAGGATACAGGAACCAAAGGCAGCAGGTTTGCAGAGCAGGGACCAGCCCCCTGGGCTCCCTGACTGCTGCCCAGGGTGGAAGCAAAAGGAAGAGTGGAGTGTGTCAAGAGATGCTTCAAGCTGGGTTTGGGAGCAGCTCTCCAAGACAAACCCGAGCCTGGCTCCCTGCAAGCCCCGCTCCCCCTGGATTCCCAGGAGAGGACTCGGGGCAGGGCAGCAGACACCAAAGGAAAGTGCCAAATTCCTGCTTGGACTGTCAGCTCGGTGAAGGGTTCTGATGTTGGTAGGAGGTTCTGTTTTCACAGAGAAAGCCTTGGAGAAAATAAAACAACACCAGCCTCCCCTCCTGTCCTGGGGCCTTGCCGGGTTGCAGGTTGGGGCCAGGGCTGCTGACTCATCAAATGTGCAGGTGTGGGAGCCTTCCCGTGGTGAGCACCACCTCACACCAGCCCTCTGGGGCTGCCTTGAAGCTTTGCCCTCATTTTCACAGCAGAGCAGATCCTGGATCACCTTATTCTTTTGGGTGCAGGTTCACTGGTTTGCAGAGCGTTGCTTTGCATCAGTCACATGCATCTGCTCCAGCACATAATTTGGCCCAGTGCCTCTCTCCTTTCCTTTTTCTGTACCACAGGAAGCAGCATTTATAAAATCCCTAATGATCCTGTCAGCTTTTATACATTTCCTGTCTTGCTTTTCAAATGAAAGAGGAAAACATAGCACTTTTGACCTGAATTACTTTGGATTGTGTTTGCTGGATGTGGTGTTAGGCACTGGTGTGCTTCCCCCCTCTCATCTGTGATGCCAGGATGGCTGTGTCTGCTCCCATGTCCTTATCAAAATCCTGGCAGCTTCAGTGATTTCCCTAACACTCCTTCTTCCCCCTTCTGACTCAGGAGGAATCTGAGTTCTGCTTTAAAATACTTCAGGAGAAAATCATTTTACCTTTTGGAGTCGGGGAGAAAACCTGGAAAATGTGAATCTTTTTCACCCTGCAGCCTAAGTACCAGAAGGCACATAAATAGAACTTAAATTTGTTACTTAAGATGAAAGACTCTTCACTTTTAAGCTATGAGAGATTGGGTTTTTTTGCACTGGTTTTGTTTGAGGCTGGCACAGGGCTGCTCTACCCAATGTATGTGCAGGAATACCTGTTTGCAGGAAAACATCTGGTTTGACACACACATTGCTGAGGCCATAGGTGGATTTCCTGGAGGACGTGAGAAGTCCTGAGCGCTCTGACAGTGTATCTGACAGTATTTTTGGGTCCTACATTAGTGTTGCCTCTATTTTCTGCAGTGCAGTCAAGAAAAAGTGATCCAACCTCAGTTTCCCCCTGGGAATAGCCAAGGATTTCAGGGGTTTTCAGAAGCAGAACCCACCCACAAGGCACATGGAGCTGTAGCCAAGGGCTGGGAAGGTTTTTTCTGTTCTTGAGGGGTGCTGCTGTGCTCCAGCACTCCCTGCTCACCCAAGGGACCATCTCCTGGCTCAGGAGGGTGCTTCCTGGCAGCACTTTGCAGGGTGTGGGGCAGGGGGAAGGTTTTCTCCTCCAGCACTCCTTGGTGTTCATAAGAGCAGCAAATTTTGCACCACTTTAAGACAGAAGATGGGGAAGACTGGCTCTTGTATCCTCATTACCTTCAACCTTCCCAATGTGATTTCCTGCACTGGTGGAAAACTTAAACCCCCAGACATTAACTGCTGAGTTGAAAGATGTGTTATTCCATCCTCTCTCTTTGCTGCCTTGGTTTTTCCTTCAGAAGCCCTCTCAGAATACCATTCCTACCCATAACTTTGTGAAATACAGAGGCCAAGTGCCTGGAAACTGTACAACCAGCACAAGACCAGCTTCTAATCTGACTTGCATGCAGCATTGGAAATGAAAGTAATTCCTGCAGTCCTTGGAGCTTAACCAGACTGAAAACTAGACCAAGTGAGCAGAAAAATACTGCCTTGGCTGCTGCAAAGAGACACTGCAGTTCTGAAATGGCAATGCTATAACCAGGTGTCTTGAGCAAGGAAAAAAAGCAGTTGAGTGGCACATAAAAAGTTCCAAGCTTGCTTTCTTCATCTAAAATAGGGAGAAAAAGGCCAAGGACATCACTGGCTCAAGAGGCTGTTAAAGCAGCTTCAGAGGGTGCAGTTTTGCAAGGGGAAGAAACCAGGAGGACCAGCTGTGAGCTGGACAGTTTGCAGTCAGGATGAGGTAATATGGTCAAATATGTGCCTCTGCAAGTGAGGTTAGTGATTTATCCCCTTCAAAGGCTTTCCTGTGTCTGCACAGTCTGCAGATTATTTTTGCAGTCAGTATCAGCTTGGCACAGGCCAGAGTTGTTCTGCTGCTGCTGGTGCTGGTGCTGCTGTGGAGGAGCAGCCAGACCTGCAGCCCAGCTCGGGGGCCCTTTGATTGGGGTCTGTAGGATCCCCAGAGGAAGCCCCAAGTGCAGATTATCTTTATCAGGCACTCGAGCTGAGGTCACATGAAGCCAGTCGGAAAGCAGCTGGGCTGATACTGCTGTGTTTGACTCTCTCAGTGTTGGAAGGCCCTGGGGAGCTGTGCTGAGGCCACCAGGCACATCTGCCTTGGGAAGGGGGTCCCCAGTCTGCCTTGTGCTGGGGACTCACAAAGCTGGCTGCAGTCTCCCTGGGCATCATGATGGGCATTCATGCTCTGCTCTCTCTGTTAGTGTGCTTAGGTGCAGACTTTTGTCTTTAGGACCAAGTCTCTTGATGTCTGTCCAGCCTGCTCAGCTCCACTGGACTGGTTCCTGGAGCCCCCCCATTGTCCCAGCACAGGGAGCCAAGGAGCTCCAGGGCTTGCTGCAGTGTGAGCTGGAGCAGGGATGCTCCTGTGCCAAACCACTGGAGCAGTGGCACTTTACTTTCAAAGCAACACTGGCACAAGACAGAGCCCTGTGAGAGCCCAGAACGTGCTGTGTTTGCCCCAGTGTGTTGGTGGGAGGGAGGTCATGAGGGAGCTGGGGTTGGTTACCTGGTCTCTGCTGACAGCACAGGCTGGAGGAACCAGCTGCTGTGGGCCAGGCATGAAACCACACAACATGCTGTGCAGAAAGGGGTGTGACACCCACAAGTGATGGGGAGGCAGCAGTGCTGTGTGTTTAGGGTGAAGAACTGCGGTGCAGCGCCCTGTGCCATTCCCTGTGCCCTGATCTGGCTGTGCCACCTCTTTCAAGGGGTTCTACCCCTCTTGTTGGAGCTGGACTCCTGCCATCCGTCGTGTCTGCTCCAGAAATGAGGGTGTGTACTGGTGCTGGTTTAGAGTTAAACTGGCAGGAGAAATGAATCCAACTCAGAATGGGATTGCAAGTCAGAATAACGATTTAATAAAAGATCACAAAATATACTGAGTCAGAAGAAAAATCTGTGCCACAAAAACACCAGATGTTCAGCCCAGCCCAGTGGGGCATGAGCAGGATGGAGCTCACCAACCCCTGTGCTGAGCACCACGTGGCCCCCTGAGTTCAAAGTAAGAAGAAAACAAGAAACCTGCTGGTGACAATGATGGTTGCAGTCCAGTGGCAGTCTCAGTCCTGGTGAGGCTCTGCTCCTCCTCTGGATCTGACCAGAACTCCCAGTCCCAAAACCCCCAATCTTATCTCTGCTTGGGCTCAGATGGGAACGCCCAGTCCCTCCCCCAGGGTGGGGAGTTTCCCAAGGGATGATTTACTCTGGGAGGTGAACAATGGCACATATTTGGCATCCCTGATGGCCCCTGAGCAGACATGACCCCTCAGGTGGGTGTGAAGGCAGGAAACCTTCCTTATCCCACAGAAGTTCCTAAACACTCAACTTGTCCCCTGAGGGGTGGGGTGTGCCCTGGGCAGCTGCTGCCAATGGTCCATGGTGAGCAGTTCAGGAGAAGAATGATACAGAGTGTTTAGAATCCACCCCCACCCCGTGACAAACTGATCCTGGCTACTAAAACCAGGACAGAAGTGCAGGAGAGGGGTCTGTCTCCATGTCTAGTGAAGGGCTGCAGCAAAGATAATGGCTGTGGTCGTCGTGCCCGCCCTCTGCACCAAGTGGAGATCACCTGGTCTGGGTCTAAGCTCGGGTTTACACTCTGGAAAGTCAAAGGTGGAAAGGATTGTGCTCCTGTTGCTGTGTGTGCTCTGTGGTGTTGAGAAATGTGCTCAGTGCCCTGTGAGGAGCCTTTCAGCAAATTTCAGACTTGAGAGGGATGAAAGGAGACTTCCAAGACTTCCGAGAAGCTTGGCCAAAAAGGGGAGGAAAAAAATAAAAAGAGAAATATTTGCTTTGAGGTTCTGCCTTGAGAGACTTGGGGTTATCTGGGTTTGGAGCATTTAAATTAAGGGAGAAGTCAAAGAAACAGAAGACATCACCAGGACATTTTGATGTGAGGCGATTTCCTAACACCCATGGATCACTCCTGACTTTGGGAGATTTACCCATACTGAGCTTTGGGGCTGCAATTGGGAAAACCAGCAGAGTGCTTGGGTTTCCTACCAAGGGGTTTGGTTTGCAGCCCCCATGTTTGGCAGGAGATGCATTTTACTGGTCTTACACAACCCAGTCTCCCCAGTGCCTTTGCTGAGCTTTTCATCACACGCTCCCCTCCTCCTGCTGTGCCTGATGCTTGACTTCCTCAATTTTGAGACCTCAGCGACTCAGGGAACTATAGTCAATCCCATTTCCAGTTCTTACTGGGTTCTTTAAGACCATAAAAGGGCTCCTTGCATGGGGGTCTCAAGCAGGTTGTTGCCTGTTTCTGGCACTGCTGGCTGATGTGTCCCCTGCCAGCCCTGCCCCTTGTCACCAGCACGCTTGGCATTCCGTTTTGGCCCGCCTGGAACAACCCATCAGTGCCCTGGAAAGCAGTGAGAAAACAGCAAAGAACATGCTGGAGCTTTATTTTTCTTTCTTGTTTTGACAACCTCTGGCAAGAATCTCGATGAAAACAGAGGGGCTGCAAGAATGATTGAGGAGGGACTTTTCTGGGTAGTGTTTTCTTTGAGATAGGATTTGCCAGGAAAGCCACCCACCTGTTCAGACAAGGCCTCGATTGTGGTCCACGGTGGTGAACAACCGAGTGCCTGTGTTCCCCTCCAAGAGCCACAATTCCTGCCTTATTTTTAGCAGATTTGCACACCTCTGTTTATTTGCTCTCCCTGGTGCACATTCCACAGTCCCTGTGACTTCCTCCCTAACACGGCCAAAGCTGGAGAGAGAGGAGCTTTCTGCTCTTGCTGATGGAAGGGATGGACATACTGAGTTTTATCACAATATTCATTCAATATAAACCACAGTTTCGGGGTTTGCCTCTGCAGGTCCCCATGTCATCTCCTTTCACAGTGCTGATGCCTTGCCACCTCTCCTGTGCTTCTCTGGATGCTTTTGGGGCTTATGGGGGGTGTATCTTCATCTGCTTTTCATTTCCTTGGACGCTGCTGGGCTATCAGCTTGTTTTGTCCTTAATGGCAAGTTGCTGCCCTGCACAGTCTCCAGGACAAGGGGTGGTGTTTAGTCTGCTGTGGTTTTTTTCTGTGCTCATAAAATAAAGGAGGCAGTAACTGATGTCTTGGGGGTGGAGGGAAGGGATTTATCAGTGCAGAAAATGGGATCGACCTGGAGGAATCTCATTAGATGTAGATGAGTCCTTCAGTGGTAAAAATAATCAATCAGCTGCAGAAAAGAAAATGCTTGTTGGCCTTGAGCGATGCTGTCCAAGCGACCCGTGTGGTCTCCTCACCACAGCCCCCGAGAGCCTCGTTGGTGCTGCTCTGCATCTGCCCAATGTGTCAGGGCAGTGGGAAAGGAATGTCTTCTCCTTGTTGCTGGAAAGAGCTGAGCAGTGGGTGGGGGTTGTTGTCTGTCTGCCCTGTGGGACAGGTCAGGCTGCCAGGGCCACCCTGATCCAGCAGTTCTGGCTTGGCCTCGGTGAGACTGCTCGAGGTCGTGCAGGGAAGTCCAGTGGAAAGTGCAGACTTTCCGTGCAGGAATACTAAATTCCCAGGAGCATCCTCCTGCTTCCCTTCCTTTACTGCCACTCCTGTTGCCTTGCTCCTTGGGTGGGTCCCTGCTCTTTTTCTCTGTGCTTGGGGCATCATTACTCATTTGCACAGTTAGGAAGGCTGTTGGACAACTCTATTTCCTTTCATTCTGCATTTTCTGTCTGGGTTTGTGTTAACCCCTGGTCTGATACATTCCCAGTGTGAGCCTGCATTCCTCTACTTCAAGATCTTTGGCTATTGCAGCGTGGTCACTTGGGAAGGTTCAGCAGTGTATGGGTCAGGTTTGAAATATTCAGAGTGAAAGTGGCTCAGCTCTTCCCTGTTTCCAGCAGAGCCAACTCCACTTGGTTACAGGAGCACAGCACCTGGGTTGGCTTGGGCACGACCAAACCCACTGTGATTTTTGTTGGGGATGTCCTTGGTGGCCTGAGACCTGTAATGATCCTGCTGCTATCAGAGCAGCTCCTCAGGAGATGTGTCCACTGTCCTCACTGCAGCTTCATGTTGGCTGATGTGAGGCAGGACCTTAGAAAGCAGTGTCTGGGCAGCTCAATGGAATATTCACCTCGGTGTCACTCTGCACCCCTCTGCCTCACCACCCTGAGCTGAAACCTCATTTGCTGCCATGCCCTGCAGCAACCTGGGGTGGTGCCTGCACCCAGCAGTGGAGTGGGGGCTGTGGAAAAAGGGAATCTGACCTGTGTGTGATGGACAAACGCCACAGTGCTTTGGGATGTGCTTAGGATGCACGCTGGGCTCAGCGTAGCTTGCAGGAAGGTTATAGGACCACAGAGATGTTTCTGTTGGAAATGTGGTGCAGTTACACTGGTTTTAGGACAGGTTTCATTGTGGGAATACTTGGGGAAAAGAGCCAGGTTCTGAGAGAGAACTTCATGTGTTTCTGGTCCTCCTACCCGAAGCCTGAGCAGCTTTTCCTGGGCTGACTGAGTCCTGAGCAGGCTCTGCATGGAGACATCTGCTCGTGCTGCACTTGGGGACTGCTGTCCATGTTCACAGAGGAGCTGCTGACCTCTCCCATCTCTCCCAAATGCTGGGTGGTGATTCCTTGGCCAGCCAAGGCACAGTGTCAGTATTTAAACATGAAATGACAACAGTGGTGCTGACCCTGCTGGGATCGGCAGTGTCTGTTCCCCGCTGCCACCTCCCACTCCTCCCAGCAGTGGGGCTGGAAATCATGGGAGCAAGGTCCCCATCCTGCCTTAATGTGGCCTGGCCATGGAGCTGTGCACACTCCAACCAGCTCGCTGGATGTTAAACAAACAGGGGGACTCCTCCTTGTAGTGAAAGCAGAACCATTAATAACATTGTTTATAATGTGCTTATTTGCTGATGTGGAGGTCAAGCGTGTTTGACATTCCCCCTGCTGGAAGGGGGCTGGCTGAGCAAGGACCTCTGCTTTACATCGGACACTTCTCCCTTGTTTTGCAAACCACATCTCCATTTTCCTGAGAAATGTTTATGGCTTGGAGGTCGCTGACATAACTTTACACATCTGCTCAGCTCAGAAAAGGGAGAGATTGTAATTGTTTTTGCTACAGCCCTCTTAAGCCTTGGTCTCTGTCAAGCACAGTGACTCATGTGTCACTCTCTCTCTTACCTCAGGCATCTTGAAACGTGCAAACAGTGACCACTCCAGAGCCACCAAAGCAAAGAGCTCAGCACCTGCTGCTTGCTCCATGTCCCTTCTGAAATCAAGGCGTCATGAGAGCAGGATGCCCAGTCTTGACAGTGCAGGGCAAGGAGGTTTTGCCTTCAGCCAGGAAGATCTGGACACACGCTGCTGAGCTCCATGACTCTCTGGAAGGAGCAGCCTGGGGGCTGGGGAGGTCACCTGGCAGGTGTCTCCAGGTGCCCACTGGTCCTCTGGAGGTCTTGCACTGCTTTATCAAATCCAGAGGGACCTTCTGACAGCTGGAGCGTGGTCGTAGCAAGGGCCTCGTGTGTGCCGGCGTTTGGTGGTCAGCTGGTCTCTGTGTGATGAGTTTGGGGGTATCTGCACTGTTGTCCTGGCTCAGCAGAGCCATGGGTCAATGAGAAGAGGTGGTGGTTGTTCAGGGCTTTGTTCTTGTGTGGCTCTGGGGCTGACAGCAGGAATCTCTTCTGAAAACTGGCTGAGCGAAATGACACCTTTCTTTAATTTTTGTGTGCTGTGTCCTACATTCCTTTACAGCTCTCTGACTGCTAAATGGGGCTGTGTTATCATCCAGGGCCTGAAATGGAGGTGGGGTTTGATGTGATGATGTCTCTGGGGAACGGCTGATGACAAGGACATGAGGAGTGATTTACAGAAGTAGTTTCTATTTTTCGAAAACACCCTCTTTCTCTGCAAAGCACACCATCAGACAAACAAGGCCAGGGAAGTGGATGCCTTATCAATCTATGAAACAAACTGGGCTGCTTTTCAAATAGGAAAGAGATACCCAAGGGCTGCCAAAATGCATTTTGGTGAGGAAAGCAAGATGACAAAGTGGTTTTTGCTGTAGAGAGAACAGGCCAGGGTTCAGAGTTGTGCATCGACCACCTCTAGGGAGGAGCACTCAGAAATTTGTGTCTCAACATTTCTATAGTGCGCAAGTATAGACCAAAACCTGTCAGGGTTCTTTGCCCTTTGGAAATCTGCCCCCTCTTGTGGATCCTACACTCTTAAATTCCAGCTGTGAAATCTGCCATTGGAAACATCTTTGTAGAAGTGGGCACAGAGCTCGGGGTCAGCCCATCCATGTGTGCTGGCTGGGCAGGCAGACCAGCTTTCTCAGCCTTCCCTGCAGCATCAGGGTTGAAGATCTTTCTGCCTTTTACCCAGGTGCTGATTATCAAAGAACATGTGGTGGCTCTGTCTTGCACTCAGGTCTCCCACCTGGCTGATCCCACTGCAGACAAACCTTTGTGGGGCTGTGGAGACCTCCAGGGTGGGATCCCAGAAGATTTGTTTCTTTCCAAAACTTAGCTAAAAATAGGAAATGATGTAGACTGTCATGGCAGATTTTCAAGTCCTAAACAGTATTTTAACTTTATTTTAATCCAAGTTCCCTATGGAGGAAAGGATGGTGAGCTCATATGGGACTCTGTGTGTGTGTGTTTGCGTGTCTTTATTTATCCATCCACATTCACTCCTACATGATGGTTTTTGAACCTCTGGACCAATTTCAGCCAAAGTTTGACACTTTGAAAGTGGCCTTGGAGTTTTTTTAACTCTAAAATTGTGTGAAATAAGCAGCTCAAAAGATAAAAAGCACTTTTACCAAAAGCTGCAGTGAGGAGAAGACTGACTTCTGAGCTCGACCCTTAGAAGGCTGCAGAGAATCCACACGGGGGGGTGTCATAAATGCTCCAACCACAGAAGGAGTTTCAATCACGGCACAGCCTTTATTGTGCACCAGAGAATCCAACCACAACGTAGAAATCCCCAGGAAACTGCCCTGTGTTATTTCTGCTGCTTATACACAAACTCCTCGGGTCTGTTTGTTTGTTTATTCGTGTGTTGGGTGTTTTTGGAATTTTATGGAGAAGCCGCAGGGCATGACATTTTAAATTAGGATTAGATTGCTATAGGAAATGGTGAGAAAGGTCACAGAAATATCCCTCTCTTGGCAAGGAGAGGCCTTTAAAACCAAGTCCAGGCTGTGCTCTGCTGAGCAGGGTGTTGAAGATGTGCTGAATGGAGGCGTGGGAACAGGGAGCAGCACCCTGGGCAGCCTCTCAGGAGGTGATGGGAGTCTTTGGAGGGGGTTAATGGGGTCTGGCAGCACCATCCTGCCCCAGGACCTCTCCCCAGCCTCATGCTCAGTTGCTGTGCTCACTGCCAGGCTGCTGCTCCTTCCCCTGGGCAGATGGAGCTGCCTATGGGATCCAAAGAGGCATCAGACTCTGATATCAGTGGTGGGATTCATGCCACCAAACTGTAGCTGTCTACAAGCTATCCAAGGCTAAGTTATGCTCTAGAAGATCTCTTTATAATCAGAATAGATAGCCTCCAATAGAGTCACTTCCCCCACAGAGGTCCCTCACCCTAAGGCAAGTGGGGCCCCATCCTCTGGAGGAGACTGCTTGTCATCATGGACTTCAACAGTGCTCAGGGTGACCTGTTTAGATTTGGTCATCTCAGCTGTAGACACCCTGTTAAAGGCAGGTGAACCCCAGTCAAGCTGTCCTAGTCCACAGTGATGCCTTTCAAAATGAGGTCTTTGAGTGCAGGGCTTTAGTCCACCTCCACCAAGAAGCTCAGGTTGAGACTCAGACTGAGGTGGTGAGCAGATATTGCCACCACTCAGCTGCTGTGACGTCCCCACGCTGCTCTGAGGCATCTGACAGGGCAGGATGCTGCCAGGTGCACCTCAGGGATGGTCTGTGTCTGAAAAGAAAGGGCAAGGAAGGTCTCCCGTGGCAGTTGTGATCAGGACAAGCAGCTGGTTACTGGGTTGTGCTCGGAGGATGGTCCATGGCCTTCTGCTCACTGGGGGAGACTCACAGGTGGGCTTGGTTTTAGCACTCTGCATAGTGACAGCAGAGAGCAGAAACTGAAGGTGACAAATTCTGACTGGGAAGAGCTTTGCTGGTTCTGCTGACAAATAACGATGCATTTTATTTTATTTTACTTTATTCTTTGCTCCCTGTTTGCTGGTGTTCTCAGCACAACATGGTGACAGCTACAACTGCTGCCACTGATTGAGCACAGATGATTCTTTCCAAGAGTTTCTGCCTGGGATTATGAGGCTTTCCTTGGGATTCTCTCAAGAGAAAAGGCAGCCTCTAGTCCTCCCTTTGCCATTTCTAGCTGTACATCCAAGTGTGGAGCTGTGTGCCCATAAGTACACTCCCTCTTTTATGGGTACTTTTCCCCTGATCTGTTTTCACTTTTCCTATTATTTCTGCACTCTGTAAAAGTTCTGAAACCTGCAGGAAGAAGCCAGCCATGTGGCCAGTTCTAGGCAGAGGTGCTCTTTCTCTGTGGGGACCGGGGTGTTGGAAAGACTGACACTTGTTTTTGTCATAGAAACTGCTTTTGCTAACTCCAGTCTGGCTCAGTAATACCTCCACAAGAGCCTTGGCTCTTCCAAATACCCTTTTGCTGTGCTCTCTGCAATTGTTTATTTTATGGTGTCAACTACTTTGTATTGTTAGGACATTGTTGCAGGCCAATATTTTCCTTGGCAAAACTCTTGGAGTCACAAGCTCAGTCTCTCAAAATCTCCCACTGTGAGTGATCAGCAAGCCCAAAGCATTCCCTGACATCTGGGAAGGGCTTGTGGGTAAAAGAGGGGGATTAGCAAAGAGGTGATCTCAGCCCTGTGCACTTTGCATGCAGCACACGGGGCACAGGAACCATCAGAACTCCAAGTGCTGCAGGATGATGGTGCTTGTGGCTCCTCCCCAGTGTCTACAGCTGTGAAGTGCTAAAACACACCACTCTCTGCTTTACTGGGGGCTGGAGGCCAAAACCAGTTAGAAATCTGAAATTAAAACTTATCCCTCATTGGACTGGTCATCCCTGGGGGGTGAATGCACACCCCTGTGTACACACACACACAGAGGCTCACCAAGAGCCATTGGTCATTTTAGGGACAGAGGTGGACCTGGTGTCGGTGGGTTTGGCCTGGTGGAGTTTCTTGGATCTGAAATGTGGTGGGTCACGTTGTCCTGCAGGTAGAGCAACGTGAGCTACAAATTTGGAGAGGGGATCTCAGCTGACTGCTGAGATGACTCAGTCTCATCACAGTTTGATGTTGTAGGAATGATCTGTCTTTACTGAAGCCTTGGCACATGTCTCTTTTTCCTGCTGTTGGGCTTGCATTTGTTTGCTCTGGATGAGCCTTGTACCTACTGCTTTTCAGAGAACTCACCACGGCCTGGTGAACTGGAGCAGAAACCTGCTGCAGTGAGTTGCAAGGCAGAGTCCACTACAGTCATTGTCCTTGTCCCAGGAGAGCCCTGTCCCCCCAGCAGGCTCTGCCCCTCGTGGTGCTCCTGCTTGTGGGGAGCACAGATGGACAAAGCTCCCCATTCTCTATTCCACAAGTCCTTCTTGCCCAGAAAATGGTTCTTCCTGTCCTGCCAAGCTGGCTCCCCACCAGCTGTGATCCATGTGGTGGGACCAGGTGCATCCTGCTGTGGGTGCTCCCCTGGCCATGGGAGGTCTCACAGCTTTAAGGGGCTCAGGTGACTGCGCTTAGGGGCTCAAGGGCTGCAGACACCCATCCCCAGCAGAGGAGTCCTGGCTGTGTAGGAGCAAAACATCCCAGCTCACAGCTTTGTTAGGCAGGAGCAGGGTTTAAGCCTGGATTGCCTGAGCAGTGGAGAGTGGGCTGTTTCATCCCGGGAGAATTGGGAGGGTTATTTTGGCAAAGCACAATGGAAAAAGCATGGACTGTGGCTGCCTTTGCAACCCTTGGCTGTGTGGAGGACAAAGTCTGGCCTGCCAGCCTTTTCCTCCTTCATTAGCACAAACTCCTTCTGGAAGATTTTTTTTTTCTCCTTCTCTTTTCTCTGGCTGGTCTTTGTCCCCAAAACCCACACTGATGGGAGCATCCAGCAGATAAGAAAATGGTGTGAGTTATGTTTTGCGTCATCTATGGTTGGAATTTAAGTTGCAGGGTCAGTTTTAAATTATCCCTGGAGGGTTGGTTGTGTTTTATAAGCTGGATGGGTTGGCTTGCAGCCGTTTGATTTTTCCAAATAGTATAAATCTATAGACATTTGCCTTTGGCGCAAAAAAACCTCCCCACTTCGAAGTCAAGAATAATTATTTTCCCAGAGCCAAGGTCAGCAGCTGGAGTCAAATATTGGGCTGAAAAAAAAGGCACTCTCGTTGCTTTTCACATGATTTTTAAAAAGTAATTTTAAAATGCAATCTCAGTGCATCAGCATCTGCCCCTTGCTCCCATGGCAGCCCAGACAGAGCTCCTTAACCCAGGTGCAGCTTCCAGTGTCCTCCAACAGGGCAGGAATTTCTCCTGAGGATGAATGGCACTGATGTAACAACGTGAAAAATCATCCCCACCTTCTTCTCCAGCTTCCTGAACAAAACTTTGGAAAACCTGAGTTGAAATATTCAGAAAGGTGACAATGAGATGAAGCCCCAGCACATCTGCCAATATGGGTGTTGCTGTTGTGTGTTTTGCAACACTTGCTAATTTTTCACCTTAACCCAAAGTCATAGAAATGGAGGAGAGTAAAGGGAGAGGAAGAGAGAGTTTGGAAATCACTTTGGGCTGTGCCACTGGGTGATTTACATCCCCCCCATGAACGAGCTCAAAGCCTGCTCCTGGCTCAGTGAGAACATGTGGTTACCTCCAAGTATGATGGGCTCGGGGCTATTTATTGCCAACCTCTCTGGGACAGTTTTGGTTCTGCTTCTGGGCCCAGACACATTCCCAGGTTGTCGTGGTGCCACCAGATGCCTGAGCCCAGCAAGCCAGCGTGGGTGCCCTCACTGTGGGCACATGTCAGGGTGTGAGGCACAGCTCCACCTGCAGCAACAAACACCCAGTAACCCACAGGAATTGGTGCACAGCCAGTGTTCCGTGGGTGTTTCCCTGAGGTTTTCCAAATGGCTCTAAAAACTCACCATTTCCTTTTTTTAATTTTTATTTTTATGGTGAACTGGAAACAACGTAGTCCACATCAGTTGAAATCTTTGATTCAGATTCCTACTTTTGCAGAAAGAAATACTTTTAGCCAGTAACTTGCACTAAACTTGTAACTAAACTTGTACTAAACTTGCACTCTAAGCAAGTGACTTGCACTAACCCATTTTAGGGATGGGCAACACTTTCCACCTGGCTCTGCAGGGGGGGCTTGGGATGGAGAAGGGAAGTGCCCCACCCCTGGCCTGACAAATGGTCTGGAGGAGAAAAATGTACCCTGCATCTGTACAGAACATTATGAGCTGTATCCAGCCTGACTTTCCTTCTTGAGCCTGTTGAATTTATTAAGAATTATTATTTCAGGCATCCTTTCCCCCTGCTACTGAAGGTCCATTAAGATGGAAAACAAACCCTGCTCTCTCTGAGCACATGGATCGTTTAGGTCTGGACCAGCTTGTGTCAGAGTGACATAACCCACAAAAGCAGTAGGAACCATCTGACTGATATTCTGCTGCCAGAAATACCGAAGGTTAAAATAATTCTTGGCAGGGTCTCCCTCCCCTGTGGATCCCAGGTGTTGGACACATCAATTCCAGCTCTGCCTTCGCTGCTCTGGCCTCTCGTGTGTCTGTGAAGCAACTCATGGCACAGAAAGCAGAGGAGCCCTGGCCAAGGGGACAGGCTGGGCTTGGGCCAGCACGTGTCCCTCTTCAGCTTGGTGGCTCCCTGTGGATTTAGCTGGGTCCTGGGAGTGCTGGGGGACCTGGGCTCCACAGCCTGGGGTGGGAGGCACCTTGTGCTTTGCCATGAAGCGTTGCCTCCAGGCCACGATGGCATTGCTGGATGTGTGGAATGAGAAATTCAGGCAAAAAAAAACCCAACAAAAAACAAACACAACAACAAACAAACAAACAAACAAAACAAAAACACCAAGAAACAAAAAACAAACAAACAAACAAACAAACAACCCCCCCCAAAAATCAACCACCAGTGCTGAACACTAAAAGGTTCTGCCTTGAAAACCACAGGTGAGCAGAGGTGGCATGTATTGCTTGGCTGCCATGGGGACATCTCTGTTCCACATTGGTGTGCCTTTCCTTCCCCTTTATATTATTTATGGAAGTCCTAAAGGTGTTATTTGTTATCTTCTCTACACAGCTCGTGTATTTCCCCCTTCAGCTTCCTCAGTGCCTGTTGTATTTCCTGGGTAAACTTTGGTTGTATTCTGCACTTCCCCTGCTAAAAGTGACCCCTGGGGCTGCTGGGGGTATGAGCCAACCCAGCAGGTTCAAAGGGGTGGGTAACTGAGGTGGCTGATGGCCCTGGAGACCTCAGCAAAACAACCCCATTGTTTATCATGACCTGGAGTAATTCACTACTTCTTTCCTTGTCTCACTTCCAAATCTGTTAAATAATGGAAAAAGTTATTTCTTCCTTCTAAGATAAGTCAAAGTCTGGGTGATCAGCCTTGTTATGAATTTTGGAGGAACAGGCCCTGTGAAGTAGCCAAATTCTTGGCCAGTGTAAATCAGGACAGTTTTGTCACACTCAGAGCAGAGATATTTTGCACCAGCTGGAGATGAATTCCCAGCTATCCACTTTTAAGTTTTACATATGGGCAGTTCCCTTTCTAGAGTATGAATACATCTTCCAAGTCAATTGAATCTCTTTGTGTAGAGAGCTTTCAGATCCATCATCTTCCAGTCTAACACTTAAGAAAACCTTCCATCTTCAAGGGAATCCCCTGATTCCTTTGAATCTTCCTTTTTTTTGAATCCTTTTCCTTTGAATTCCTTTTCTGCTTCCATCACATTGCCTAATGAAGACTCAAATCCCTCCCTGGGCTGCTAGGAAGTTTTATTAGCCTCATTTTACAGAGTGGCAGACAGCAGTGGGGTGAAGACTGATGTTTTGGAAAGCTGCCTCTCTTTCTGGGGGATTCAGGTGTCAGCCCATCCTCCAGGGTGCTGAGGGTGCTGTCACCCTGCCTGCTGTCACAAAACAGTGTCTGATCTTCAGCTCATGCTGAGAAGTGGGAGAGTGATGGCAAAGCTGAGGCAGGAAAGGCAATTTGGGGACGGATGAGCTGCACAGTTGCTGTTGGGATCATCATCCCCCATGGACTCCCAGCTCACCCCAGACCTACCAGCGGGGCAGGAGGAGCAGCTTGGGGGTTCCCCTGATTTGTCTCCACACTGGGCATTGCCCCTGGGGCTGTTCCCTGTAATTGCTGGCGTCAGCTGAGGAGCCCTGGTCCACGGGAGCCTGTTTGCCTGCCTGTTCCTCCGTGCCCTGCACCTGGTGTTGCCACTCCTGCCTGCCCCGAGTGGGTGTTTAATGGTTCCCACTCGCCTTTCACAGGCACCCTGGCTGGGTAAACAAGGTGAGGGCTGGGATGGTCTGGCTCAGAGAGCCCAGGTGAACATGCTTTCCTTCACAGCTGCCACCACTCACACAGTCTCCATACCCAGGGGTCACAGATACCCAGATACTCACAGAGTTTCCCTGTTTGTGTAAGTGCTGTAACTTTTCATGCAGAAAAGACTCCAGGAAACACTCAGCAAAGAGCCAGTGTGACCAAAAAGCTCAGTGAAGCATGGATGAGTTTATCTAAGAGGCTGAGCAGGACATGTATTTCCCATATAATAGGAAGGGTGTTGGCCAGGGTTATTCACTCCAGGCTGCCCAAGGTGTGCTTGTTTGCAGGTATGAGCCCCTCCAAACCAAACGGGGCACAGTGCCTTTGTCTGCCGTGGTGTGCACTTGGTTCCAGGCTTCAAGCCTCTCACACTGGTAATATTTCTTGGGAAACAAAAAGGTAGCACCAAGTTTTTCTCCTGTGGATGTTTCCTTCTGATTTCATTTGGTTTTTGACCTGCGTAGGACTTACAGGAGTGGAAATGGAGTAGCTACAGGTCCATGGTGGGCCACACCTGCAGGTGGGTTTTCAAGAGACACAACTGCAAAACCTCAACCCTGATTAAGCCATCCTGGCTTCAGGTGGTGCCTGTGGACTCTGGTGTGTGGGTACAGAGCAGCCCTTCCAGCAGGCAGAGTGTGGCCAGTGGGGAGACTGTGGTGGTAGGAGAGGAGGTGGGGCTGGGGACACCTGGGCTGCATCAGCAACCCATGGAGGGCCCCAAACTGTTTGCTAAAATGACAAAACCCAAAGGTAATTGTGGGAAGAAGGTGTGGATTAATAAAAAGATACTTGGGCAGAGAGAAGTTGGCCCAAGAATGGGGTAAATCAGGTAGGTCTCCAATTCCCTAAAGCCAGGGATTAAATATAGGACATGGGTCTTTGCCTGTGGAGGAGGCTGCTGATCAGGTCTGAGGAATATTGACTTTACCAGCCAGAAGAGACCTGTTTCAAGCTATGAATGACAGTCTTTTATATTCACAGAGTTGCCAGGATCTCTTGCATGGAGTTATCAGGAAAAAACAGTTCTCTGGGCAGTAGTTTTAATGTAGTGTTGGAGCTGATATCAGCAACTCTTGGAAACAGCATTTGATTTTCATTTTAATCCCTCCCCGTCCTGTGCTGTCAGTGGTGAAGCTTGCAAGAGCAATTTATCTGTCCACTGGTGCAAACTTAAAACTAGATACTGGTAAGACCTGACTTCTGTTCATAGGACCATCTTTCCAGCCTCATTAATATTGAAACAGATTTTCCTACGACAGAAAAGACCCAAGAGCTGTGTGAGAGGCAAACGCTGGACTGGAAGGACAGGAACAAAGGGTGCCACCCAGAATTAAGTCCAACGACTTTGTTTGGCATTTTGGCCCCATGCAAATGAGTGGGAAAATTTGCATCAGCTTCAGCTGAGCTGAGATAAACTTTAATCTGTTCTGGATCATAACCCTTGGCTGCTCACACTGTGAGGAGTGTGACTGTGGGTTTCTGGGCTCTGGGTGGGTCCGGTCGTGGCTGCCCCACCAAGGCCAATTGCAGAAGTCCTGTTGACTTCAATGCAACCAGCTGTGGGCCCTGAGGCAGGCTGGGCTTGGAGTCAGTCGAGATCAAGTGGTGCATTAATTCAATACCTGATGAATCACCTCGGAGGGTAGAACTTTTCCCACTGCAGGGAAAGGGGTGTATTTGACAACCCACTGTGATCCTTCTCTCCTGAACTACTCAGAAACTAAATCCAGCTAAATCTTCTGGCAGCAGACATCCAAAAACACTGGGAGCTGCCATGCCACGAACGTGGTGATATGCTGTAAAAATAGCTTTATGCTGAAATGCTCTTTTATTCCAGCAGTTGCCATAGTTTCTGGATCTGGCAGAGATTCCATCTCCCTGCAAACCCTGACTTTAAAGGGTGGGAGTTGTAAGTCAGCTGTTGTGATTGCCATTAGGCTGAAACTTGGCACCGACACACCCGTACGTCGAACCCATCCCCTGCAGGTCTTCAGAGCTCCCTGGAAGCGCCTGTGTGTGGCTTGTGCACGGGAGAAGTATCAGCCCAGAGTCACTGACTGCCCTAAAAGGCTCTTTTCTGGGATCCTGGGAGGCAGGAGCAGCCCTAAGAGCAGCCAAGGGCAGGAGGGACCCAGCCGGAATACCAGCGTGAAGGTCAACTGTGTTGTTGCTGTCTCCCTCTGTTTGATATATTCCACTTTGCTCTTCCCAAGGTGACAAGGTAGAAAATGAGAAAAGCCATATGTGTTGCTGGATCTCTGCTCCTCTGCACAGCTTCCATGTGTCCTGAGCAGCTGGGGAAAGGGGAGAGCAAAGGAGGCCTTTATGAGTTGGGGCTCAGCTGGGTTTGAGCCCCAACAGCAGTAGGAAAGAAGGTGGGTGCAGAGAAATTCCCCACAGCCAGCCCAGCACTGCCAGGGAGAAGCTCTGGTGTATTTTCCTCCTCTGTGAGCAGTGTAGAGGACCATTGCTGGCCTCTCTGCAGAAGGCAGGTGTTCTCTTGGGGCTTGTTCAGGAGGACTGGAGGCCAAGGTGTGGAGAAGACAGTCAGATTTTTCATCTCCCACCAGCAGTTTGCAGTCACTTTTGGTTGGGAAGAGCCAAGTAGGGGTTTGGTGTTGGTTTTTTTTTTTCAATTAGCATGAAGCAGGTCACCTCTAGAAATATCCCACCTGGAGGCGAGTGTTTCTCATGAAGGTGGAGGTGTCACTGCACAGTGTCACGTGAACTAAAACATGAGAGGGAAGGATTTGTTTGAGGTCTCTGCACAGCAGAGCTAAGCAGAAAGTGCAGTTACTTGGGTCATGGTCTGCTGCTGTTAACTGAGGTCCTGGACACAACCTGGCTCATTCTCATACCAAGGATCAGGGTCTGCACTGCTGCAGGAAGCTGTTGGGGATGGAGGATCATCCTAAGGGGCTGTGCATCCATGTGCAACTCTTGAGAATCCCCAGCTCAGAGAGTCACAGATCAGGTCTGCCATATCAGAGCTGCAGAGAAGGGAAGGGCTTTAAAAACATCACATAAATAAATAACCCTTTTCATCCCCTAGTGCCTCCAATCTCAGGAACCACCCATGTGGCACAGGCAATGCTGTGGATTCCTATCCAGAGAGGGTGGCCCTGTTGCAGGAGACCACTCAGCAGGTTTCTCTTTGAAGTTCAGGCAAGGTCTGGACATTCTTTTTTTCCCTTTCCTTCTTGCCTTGCAGGGACAAAATGCACTGCTGTGGTTCGGGAGCCAGCTGTGCTTTATGCAATCCAGATGCCCAAGGCAGACAGCTGTCAGGTGTTGCTGGGTCATGCCATGACAGATCTGTGCTGGAGAGGTCACTTTGGGAAAGATGAAACTCTTCTCCAGCCCACTGTTCACCCCATGGCAGCACCGTGTCCTCTCCAGAGCACAGAGGCTCTACAGGATCCACCTTTCTGCAGCATCTCCTGAAGCTCCAGGTGGGACCCACCTGAGCCTGATGCAGCCGTGCAGCCACTGCCTGGAGGGAAAGATATTTTTGGGAAAAGGGAGTGCAAGGAGCAGTTAGGGAGGGAAAGGTGAGATGGTCTGTGGAAATCACAGCGTCCCACTGGCTCCTGCAGAGCCCTGAGCAGGCAGGGGCTGGGAGGTGCCTTCCTCTCCCTCCCAAACCAGAGTTAGCTTATGAAAAACACGCCATGTGCCCCGGTCCTCGCCACCAACGCCTTTCCTTGTGGCTTTCTGTGTGCTGCAGTTGCATTTCGCAGACATCTGGATTCAATAACCCCGCTGATACAGCCCATAAACTGAGAAGGCGAGCGCCGGGGAAGGCAGAGGTCAGCGAGTGATTCATCCCCATACAATGCGCCGGGGCTGGAGCGCTCCGTGCCTCGGGATGGGGCTCTGCGGGGCCCGGGGGGGCAGCGGGGCAGCCCCCTGCCCGCAGCTCCCTGTGCTCTGGCAGGAGAGCTGGGAAAGCAGGGGGAGGATTTCACTGCCTCCAGCGCTTCCCTGACCTCGCAGGAGAGACCTGGCACCTCCCTCCTCCGAGCATCTCTGCGGCGTGCAGAGGAAGTGCTGAGCATCCCGTTATTGGGGGGGTAATCAGGGGCTTGGAGAAACCGGGCTTGTTTCCTCTCCACAGATTTCTTGTGTGACTACAGACAAATCCCCGCTTCCCTTCTGGCTGTTAAACCAGGACTGGAGCCTGCTGGAAGTCCTGTTTTGGGTGGAGAAGCTTCCAGGTGTGCTTTAGCTTCTCCCTGGGCAGCAAGGCTGAGCTCCAGCCTGTCTCTGGTCGCTCCAAACATCTGAGTCATCCTTCCCAAGGAGGAGGTGGCTGCACTGTCCCAGTGTCCCCAGGCTGGGCAGGGTCCTGGCTGGAGCCTGGCTCTACTCAGTGGGTCCCTTGCAGCCAACTGGCACCAGCGCTTGGTGCCCTGAGCCTTGTGTGGATGGTTTCACCACCCCAAATCCTTCCTGCCCCAGAGGCTCGGGGTCACTGCTCTCTCCAGGTTTGGGGAGGTGAGAAATCTGGTTCCCTCTTTGCAGCACCCTGTGACTCCTGTCTCCCTGGCGAGCAGAGCTGGAGGTGTTTTGTTCAGTAAGGCACCAGCCCCAGGTTTGAGCAGGGACCAGGGGATGTGTGGGGGTTAGAATGCACATGGGAGGGTTGAAGTTCATGCTTGAATATATTTAAATAGATAATATACTAAAAGGAGAATTAAAGCAGAGAGGAAGGGATGGAAAAGACCAGAGAGAAGGGCATAGACTTGGACCTGACTGCTGTCCTGCTGAGTGAGAATTCAGGAAGCCCATGGATACCCTCATGCCTGCAAGCATGAGTATGTGTGCTGGATGGTGTGTGTGTGCTCATCACCCAGGATTTAACTCCTGATTTCTGAGCCTCAGAGGTGTTTGCTCACTTTGTGTTCTCTCTGCAGCCAAGAGACCAAGCAACTTGCATATTTGCGTGGTGACAACATTCAACCCACTGTCTCCAGAGAGCAAAGGCACAGCCAGAGGGATGAAAGATTGTTTTCATCATCGTACTGACTCACACAGGGACACTGGATGATGAGGGAGGGATTTGAAAGTCAGGAGGAAAGTCAGAGGCTGAATCCCCACTGGCAGCCCTTATCTGCAGGGCTGCAAAGGCTTTCTGAAGGTGTTTGCCACAGTGAGATGTCCCCTGGGATCTGGGATGGAAGTGGGACATCATCCAGTGTGTGTGTCTGGGTTCTTGTAGGGAATACAGGACAGGACAGAGCAGGGCCTGCTGCTTGGGCTGGAGACAGCAGCAAGTGGGGGGCAATGTCACACCAGCTTGGACTGGGGATGTGCACTGGCCAAACTGGGGAACCAGGCCAGGACCTGGTGCCACTGCTTTGGTTCTCAGAGAGCTCTGTAGCAACAGTGTTTGCTGCTCAAAAAGAGAGAGAGTGTTTAAGATAACCCATGTAGGACCCAGTCTAGACAAGAGGGTTTTTTTAATATATAATACTGGTTTTATCATAATGGTTCTTCCATTTTCATTCTCTTTTCTTGACCTCAACACATTGAGACCACCGGCCCTGTTGGCATGAAACCATGTTTTCCAACTCCTCTGTAGCCAAGATGATAATCTCTGGAGCCACTTCCTGGGCAATTTTTTGGCGTGGATAATATCTGCGGTTTCCCTTGTGTTTGCACAAGTATTTATATTTGCAAACACCATGGAGAAAATCTCAGCCCCTGCTATTGCACAGGAGCTTCCTATACTTCCAAGTGCTGATGTCTCAAGGAGTTTTCCTCCCCCAGAACCTCCAGCCCTGGTGAAGGTGTTAATCCCCCAGCCCGTGACACGCTCCTTCACACCCGCCCTGCCAAATCCCTCGCCTCGCTAGGAGGGAGCTTGCTGCCAACCCCGGCCTTTATCACCATCCAGGTGCCCTGGCACCGAGGGGTTCTGCAGCTCATGCCACTCCTCAGGGCTCCCAGGGGAGGAGGCACAAGCCACGTTGCCCAGAGGGCTGCCTTCCCTGCCGTGTTTTCCGTGGAAATGGAGCGTTGTGGCGTCGCGTGAGCGCAGCTGGAGCCGGGGGGGGGGGATAATCTGATCCAGAGGTGGCTGCATCCAGCCTGCAGGAGTGACATCCTGGGGGTGCTTCTCACCCTCCTTCCTGCTCTTGTTGGTGTGCAGGGGATTCCTTAAGGTTGAGGTGCAAGGTGGGATTTTTGCACAAACCTCATCATCCAACGCTGGACAATGAGTTGCCGAGAGAAGGGTTTGCTGTGATGGTCCAGGCTGGACTCAGCAGGGTGAGCTGGCCCTGGGGGCAGAGAGGCTTTGTGCTTCTCACACCTGGTCATGGATTTGGACACTGGATTGGCAGGTGCTGCTCTAGCCCAGTCCTCAACCAGGAGGGTGTAAATTCTGGCTGCCTGAGGTGCTGCAAACGTGTGCCCAGAGCGTGCCCGGGAGCCTCCCCGTGGTGCGGGATGTGCCAGGTCAGCATCACAGGGACAGCTCCAGGTCACCTCCCCACACAGGGGGCATCTTGCTCCTTTTAAGGTGACTCTTGATCCCATTGAACTCTGCTGAAGGAAAACTGATATTCCCTGAGGAGGCACAGGCAGGATCAAAGACCAGCAAGATCTTTATTCTGGAAAGTTTGGCTGGATTAGGCTCAGCTTTTATAAATATGCAGATCCACTACACGACCTGCATTTCATTTCAGGGATATTTTATTAACTTTATTTTCTTGACTTGTCATGGCTTGAGAGTGGCTTGGCTGAGCAGCTTCAGCCTGTTAATAGCCTTGGCCTTGGTGTGGGCCTGTGCTGTTAAGTAATTTGCAATGTGTTTCTTTAATTACAAACGCTCTTACTTTTTCACATCATCACAGTCTTCGTGGCAGATACAGAGTTTTAGAAACCACGTGCCTTGGCCATGAGGGACTTGTAGAGGCTGTGGCTCAGCTGGGAGTGCAGGCATGGGCCACACAGGTATCAGGGCATCTGCAGGCAGAGGACCAAGCACACATTGGGAACACGAAAGGGAAAAGTGGGGTGTAGAGCTCTCAGCAAGAGGATGGAAGCTCAGGACTGCTGAAAAATCACACCAGAGGAGTCCCAAACGATGCAGGCAGAGCTGACAGCTGCAGATGACTAAACCTCTGCCTTTATCTCTCTTCTACAGAGTTTCTGCTCTGCAACGAGGGCTGTGAATGTTTTGGAAGCCGCAGAGCCCTGCGGAGGCTGAGGCACCTTTGCAGGGTGGTGTCTGGGGAGGAAACGCCCAGCCAAGGAGAGGAAAAACAAATTAAATAAAAGCTCTTGCTGTTTTCCTAATTGCTGCTGTTTCAAATGAAAACACAAACAAAACAACCTCAGAGGAGTTCACGGTGGGACAGGAGCTCAGTTTGCTGTGCTGGTTCCAGTAGCGCTGCTGCTGCCGCCGCCTCTGGGGAACGGGAGAAACGGGGCTGCAAAGGGAGGCAAGAGCTGAGCAAAAGGCTGTGCTGGCAGCTCAAGGGGCTACAGAGACCAAGGGGTCCTGGCAGTGCAGAAATCAGCCACAGAGTGAAGGAGAAGGTCATTAGAGCGAATAAAAGGTGCTGCAGTGGGTGAGGAGCACGCAGGGCAGCTTGGGGGGCAACATGACAAGAAGGGCATCCTCGTCTGGCCATGCTGTCTCGGAACTGGGACTGAGGGTGATGTGACCCACTGACACCAAGGACATGTTTGGCAGAGCCAGGGGAAGGATCTGGGCTTTAGGCACTGAAGGGAGAGCCTTGGGGGAAGAAGAAATTGTTGGGGTGCAGGAGTTGTTCACTGTCTGGCAGGTGCAGACGTGTCCTGCTGCTCTTGGAGCTTTGGAGCCACGTCCCAACACCACCACCCAGCCAGGTGATGTGTGTCAGGGTGGTGGAGCCCCTCTGCTCTGGAGACAGGCTGAGAGTCAGGGGCATTCACTCTGGAGAAGAGAAGGCTCTGGAGAGACCTTGGAGCACCTAAAGTGGTTCAAAGTGAGCTGGAAAGGGACTTCAGAGAAGGGCATGGAGTGAGGGGAAAATGGGAATGGCTGCCCGAACAGTAGGTTAGATTTGGTATCAGGAAGAAATTCTTCCCATTTCTCTGCCACTTTGGACCAGAATTCAATACAGATGAAGATTTCTAGCAGACCAAAAGTGCCAGAACATGGAAGTCTTGTTTTTTGGAATGCCAGGGAAGGGCCTGGCACAGACTGCCCAGAGCAGCTGTGGCTGCCCCATCCCTGGAAGTGTCCAAGGCCAGGTTGGACAGGGCTTGGAGCACCCTGGGCTGGTGAAAGGTGTCCCTGCCCATGGCAGGGTGGTGGAATGAGGTGAACTTTAAGGTCCCTTCCAACCTAAACCATCCGAGACTCTATGACATGCAGGCATGGAGGGCTGAGCCTGAGGGCTGGTTCCTCCATGGGCACTCTGCTTTCATGTCCTGCTCTGGTCCCACGGAACAGCCTGGCTGCACAGCAGGAGCTGCCTGCTCCTCAGTCCCACTCTGCCTCTGGTCAGCCAAACCACACGTGCTCTGAAGCTGCACAGCTCAGATCTGAATAAATACAAAGCTCTTCCAATTTCCACCCCACCAACCCCTTCCCTTGCTCCCAGCTCTGAAAGAAAAAGCAGAGTTCAGGAGTTTCACACAGCATCCAGTTTCAGGCAAATGTTTTCTGTAAAGCTAATTGAAAATGTTCCTCCACGCTGCTCCCACTCACACGAGGCTGTCAGGAAGGGCAGGGCTGTGGTGATGTTCCACCATGGGCTGGGACTCGGTGGTCACAGTCAGGCACACGGTCCTGAGGAAGGTACTGAGTGGTTACAGCAGGAGCTGGGAGGTTTTGTCAGCTCCTCATAAACTCTTGGAGCTTTATGGCAACTGCTCAGCCCCAGGGAATAGCCATCCCAAAGAATTTATGATGCAAATATTCAGCCCAGACTTTTCAGAGGCGAGTGTGAAATGGCTCAAATCATTGGGATTTGTGCAGCATGAGCTGATTGGGACGTGAAGCTCCCTGTGAAAATGCTCTTGGCAAAGCCTCTCTGATCTTTGTGCCCACCTGGCTCTGTAAGGCCATGAGAGTGCCCAGGCTTGGAGCTGTCCCTGGGGGTCTGCACTGGACCCGGTACAGAAGGCAGTGGCTGAAGTCTGCACATCCCAGAGAGACCCTGTTTGGATGCGCTGGATCTGCCATGGCACAGCCTGATGTGTTTGGAGGGGCTGATCTGCCATGGCACAGCCAGATGTGTTTGGATGGGCTGATCTGCCATGGCACAGCCAGATGTGTTTGGATGGGCTGGATCTGCCATGGCACAGCCAGATGTGTTTGGAGGGGCTGGATCTGCCATGGCACAGCCAGATGTGTTTGGAGGGGCTGGATCTGCCATGGCACAGCCAGATGTGTTTGGAGGGGCTGGATCTGCCATGGCACAGCCTGGCACACAATCTTGCTCTCGTGGGGCTGGATTTGGGCACATGGTTTGTGGCAGGAGTGAGGCTCTGTGTGAAGGCTCAGGTTTAGGAGCTGGGCATTGACTTTTGGGGAATTACCTTCATATTTTTAGTTTTCTGCTTGCCCATGAGTGTCACAACAAGGGAGCCTGGAGAGATGCCCCAACACACCAGAAAGGAATCTAATTTCTTTTCAGGGGAGTTGCTGCAGAAAAACATTTGAGTTATTTGCTAAGCTTTAATAATGATCTTTTGCATTTGCATTGCAGCTTCTACCTAAGGGCATCTTGGCACAGCTGGTAATTAAACCTCCGAGTCCTGGTGAGGGAGACAAAGCCCTTTTCTAACAGTTGACAGACAGCTAAACTTTGGGCCAGGGTCAGATTAAGTGGTTTGCTCAGAGATGTACATTGAGGGCGCAGCAAATCCAAACTCAAACAAGAGCCTTGCTCAGCTCAAAGAGACATTTGGGATTCTGGTCCCTCTGCTCTGCTCCACTTGGCTTTTGTAAGGCCCTGTGGTCTGGTGGCAGCCCCGAGACATCCCTTCCCAGTGTTCAATGCAGGAAGGTCTTTGGTCGGATTTAGGCAACAAGGCGAGCTAATTGCAAATTCAATTCTGGTTTAGAAATTGCAGCTCGGTCTCCATCACCTTAGCAGCCACTGAGTTATCTCCCAGGACTTTGCACCAGCGCTGGATTCATTTCAGGTCTGTTTTCTTTAGAGCTTTATGGTCAGTAATTAATGGTATAATTACACACCGACATAATGACGGCTCCCGCCACGGCAAAGCTCAGGGGCAGGGCACTGAGTGTCGCTCATTGTTCCCTCCTGTTTCTTTCGTGTGGAGGGTGAAAGGAGACAGCTCTGGGGTCTGCTCAGGGCTGGGGGCCCAGAGCTGGTGGGGGAAACCTTTGGCACCAGCACTGGGTCTTGAGGCAGCAGCACCCCAAAGAAACCCACGTGGTCCTTTGCTCTGCTGGGAAGTCTCCTGTCATTTCTCATTGCCCATCCTGGTCTTCATCCCCTGGGAAAATCCTGGAGGTGCCAGCCCTGTGGGAATCCAGCACAGCTGCTCACCCATCATCAGGTTCAGAGCTGAACCTGGCAGAGCTGCTCGAGCTGAGGGAGTTTTCTTTGTGTTTCTGGGCTCTTCCAGGGGGTCTCTAAGTTTTCCTTCCATGCTCTGTCTGGTTGAACATGAACAGATCTGGCTGGAGGGGGTTGAGTGTGCTCAGAGGGGTTACAGCTGGCAGGGACAGGCAAGGGAGGGCACATGAGGGGCTCTCTTACCCATGAAGAGCTGCACTTGGTGGTAGTGTCACTGGGTAGTGACGCTGCAGGCAGGACGAGATGCTGTACCTGCCCTCTGGTCCCCTTCGACCTCAGTGGGGACATCCATGGTGAGGACAGGTCCCCCCACCTTGGGCTGTCAGGGAGAGGCAGACCTCAGGGACATCTGGTGGAGTTATTTGAAGGTTTGTCCCCTACACTTGCTGCCCTAGGGATGGCACTTCAGCTCTGGAGTGTTTCCCCCACTTCCAAGTCATGCAGCCCTTGTCTGTCCTGCCCCAAGCACGGCCAGTGCAGCCAGCGGGGCCACCGGAGCCCCGACAGCCAGCAGGACACAGCAGGCTGGAGGGACACGGTGGCCCGTGGCTCAGACCTTGGCTGCTCTTCCATCCCCATCTACTGGCCAGCCTGAAAAAGAACTTCCTGGGCAGATTTCCTGGGGCTGCACAGTTTGGGAATGGGCACCGTGGGCACCGGTGTCCCGACCCCGTGCTCCTTGTGCCAGCCGTGCTTGGCGCTGGTCAGGATGGCGTGACCAAGGGTGGATCTGGCTGTGAGGAAAAAGCAATTCACTCTGATTTTGGGCAGAATCCTGCAAGCACACGGACAGGGAAGCTGCTTTGTGCTCAGCTCTGGTCAATGCTGGGTCTCTAACTCTCTCTACAGTTTGTTGTCCTCCTTCCCATGCTGGGTTTTAGAGGAGGGCCAGTAGTGGGGCAACATCTCCACTGCCCCAGCCCACTGTGAACTTCTGCAGAATCCTTGGGCAAGTTCTTTGCTTTCTTAGTGTATTTTTTCAAAAAGCAGGAGCAGCAAAACCTTCCTGCCTCACTGAGAGGCTGCTGGGCACAGGTGAGTGGAGCTGCTTCACTCTCGTGTTCTCAACCCCCCGTGTGAAGGGAGCAGAAAATCAATGAGCTGGGACAGTGGCTGGATGGAGGGCAAGGGCAGGCAGGTCCTGGTGGATTTTCTGCACTGGTTTGATGATGCTCCTGATCTCCTGGTTTGTCCTGCTGTTTGTCCAAGCCAGGGGACCAATGTTGTGAGGGTGCTTTCCTAGTGGAGCTTGTTGCCAGAGGTGGGAATTGGACAGGGATGCTGTGGGCACTGGATGTGCTGCAGTGCCATGAGGGGTGGTCTCTGCTTTGCAGGCAGGGGTTGAAAGAGGGGAAGCACCAACAGGGGTGCTGCCTGTGGAGAAACCAGCTTGAGATGTCTCTGGGAACTGTCCCCAAGAAGAAGGAGAGGAAAGGAAGAAGGAAAGGAAGAAGGAAAGGAAGAAGGAAAGGAAGAAGGAAAGGAAAGGAAAGGAAAGGAAAGGAAAGGAAAGGAAAGGAAAGGAAAGGAAAGGAAAGGAAAGGAAAGGAAAGGAAAGGAAAGGAAAGGCCCAGCCTAGCAGCAAGGTTTATTCTGCCTTCTAGGCAGTTTTAAAGTCACATTGTCTGGTTATCTTGTAGCAGGAACAAATTAGCCAGTGATTTAAAGGGAGAGGTGTAAGTACCAGCTCTCAGACCCGGGTGCTGCCAACACTCTCCCCTCCTGGCCAGACAGGTGCTCCTTTTCAGTGCTGGTGGCACAAGTCTGAATTTCTACCCAGGTTGCTCAGGTCTCTGGGCATGTTCAGAGGAGGTTGTGTCAGAGATCATTCCTCTGGCTGCCCACTGAAATGGTCCCCTGCATGGTGTCACAGGGTGGTTCTGCTGGCATGAGGACATGAGGCCAGGAGAGGCCATGAGCAGCCAGGTGCCCTTCATTCCCCCAGAATATCATCAGAGAGGGAAAGGTGTGTGCTCAGGGGAAGGGGTTTTATCTCCTGCTTGCTCTCAATGACTTGGCAGTTTTTACTGTGCATCTTTTTTATTTATTTTTATTTATTTTTTATTTTCAATAGGAAATAAGATGACACAGATCTCCCCCCCAAACATTCTTGTGTTCAAGAGTAACATTCAGAAACCTCTTTGCAGTTCTTTTACTAATTTCTGCTTTAGATCAGGTGCTCCCCCTGTGTTTGGGATGGTAGGAGAAGTTGTGGATAGGACTGGAACAGGTTTCTCTGTGTCCTGGGGAGTCAGATGTGCCTGTCTGGCAGCCTTGGCACCAGGGTGGAAGATCCACGGGCACCTCTGAGCCCTGCTCAGCCCTTCCACATGAAGTTTTCCTTTCAGAAGCATTACCAATGCAGATTCTGCCTTTTGCAGACACAGATCTGAAAGGAAATGAAATCCTGGCAGCTCTGAGGAAAGAAAATTCAATAGGTTGCTCCAGCTAGTGCCAAACAGCAGAGGCCCTGAATAATTGTGAGGTCCAAATGCCACTGCCTGCATTTGCAGTGAGGCTGGTGCTGATTAATGGGAAGGGAGAGCTGTGGTGAGAGGAGCCATCCCAAACCCCAAACCAGCCACAGCCACCCCTGTGCCCCAAGCCTGAGCCACAGCCCAGGCTGGTTTGCTCAGAGACACATCTCTGCTGCCAGGACCTGCATAGCCTCAGCAAAGCCCAGTGACTGCACAGCTAAAGCACAACCTCTCTGACCTCAGATCCGAGCTCAGCCTTTCATGTTTCAGAGTTAAAAAAGGAAAGTCCTCCAAAAGGCACAGCCAAGGCAGTGGTGGTGCAGGAACAGGGGATGGGTTGTGGGATTAAAGCTACTGGCTGCAAAATTGGCATGGATTATCCTGGAAGGATGATTTGCAGTTGCAGGTGGGTTACTAAGCATCTACTTCACATGTCTGCTCTTACCAGAAAAGGTATTCAGACAATAAACTGTACGATTTGCTCTCTAACAGCTAAAAGCACAGTATTTGCTAAAGCTCAGGTGGGCAGCTGAGCCTGGGATGTGCTCCAGCAGCTGCTGCTGATGGCATCACACACCCTCCTGGGCCTGGGAATACACTGACCCACCCACCAAACAGGGTGGTAAGTGGAACACAAACTCAGCAGCCAAAGGAGGTACTTGCTGCAGCTCCCTCTGCTTAGGGGTGGATTGGGAACGCTCCAAAATTCAGTGTTTGCTGGAGTTGCTTTGCTGATGTTGGAGTGCTGGATCTGGAGTTTGGATTTGGACCCCCAGTGCTCTGTACAGGGGTTTGTTACCCTGAATCCTGGGGAGAATTTATTTGTGCTGTCACTGCCATATTGTACTGTCAGAGGTTTCTGTGGCTGGATTTTGGTGGAAGGGGGACTTCCAGGATGGTTTCTGTTAGAAGCTGCCAGAAGCTTCTCCTGTCCTGTGGAGCCAAGGACAGCCAGGGCCAGGAGGGACCTCCTGCTGGTGGACAGAGTTGAGCCAATTAAGAATCACAGACACAGCTCTGGGATAACAGAGTGAAGAATTTATGAGTGTGGGGCAGTTGGAAATTCCAGTCATGGGATAACAATGCAGAGAGAAAGACAAAGGTCAGAGCAGGAGAAGGAGGGACCCCACGCTGGAGCAGGGGGGGGAAGGACCCAAAGCGATTCTCCCCCCACCCTCACTGCAGCCCCTGGAGATCCCTCGGGGTGCACAGACCCCCCTGCAGCCCCTGGAGGAGCAGGTGGATGCAGAAGGAGCTGTTGTCCTGTGGGAGACCCAGGATGGAGCGAGATCCTGGAAGAGACTCGTGGCCATGCCCCGTGGAGAAGGAGCCCCACCTGGAGCAGGTTTTTCCCCCAGTAGAAGTGTTGCCCGGGGGGTGGACTCACGTTGGAGAGTCTATCGAGGGCTGTCCCCCGTGGGAGGGACCCCAGGGGAGCAGGGGAAGGACTCAGAGCTGTGGCCCCCCTGCAGCCCGTGGGCAGGACCGTGGGGGAGCAGGTTGTCCCCCTGCAGCCCACGGAGCCCATCGGGGGGCAGAGACCCGACTGCCCCCCATGGAGTGACCCCCAGGACAAGAGCAATGGCAGCAACAACACCCACCTGCAAACCCCCATTCCCTGCTCCCTGGAACTGCTGGAGGGAGGGAGGAGTGGGAGGAGAGGGGTGTTTTTAAGACTGATTTATTTCTTACCCTTTTGGTTTTAGTTCTCATCTTGTTAAGTAATAAATTTCAGTATTTAGCCACTCTGAGTTTGCTTTGTCATTATCTCTCAGCTGGTTTTTTTTGCCTTTTCTCCTTTTCCTTTCCCTCTGGGAAGTGGGGGGACCTGGAGGTTTGGGGGGACATGGGGTGAAAACTGCCACATGTACAGGTGGGACACGTGTGCCCCTCTCAGTGGGCACAGCACAGGGAGAGGGCAGGGCTGCCCTGAGCAGCTGCTGTGCCCAGACCCCAGAGCCTCTGGGCTGTGAAGGTGGTGGCAGACTGGAAGCACTGGAGTGCTGGGGAGACCATCCCCACGTGCAGACGTTCTGGATCCAAATGCTCCAGTGCAAGTTAGGCTGTGAGGGAAGCTCGAGTACTGTTCCTCTTGCCATCTGCTGGCAATTTAAAATCTGGCCACTGGTTTTATTCTAAGGAAACAAAAATGTCCCTTTTACAGCACCAGTGGGAGACTGAGTGATGCTGAATTCTCGAAACCCCCTTATCACCCAAACCCCAAAAGCAGGGGTTGAAGACAGCTCTGGGCAGTGTATTTGTTTGTTGTACAGTTTTGTGTGTATGCAAAAAAAGGGCTCAAATTCCAAAGCCCTCACTTTCCAGGCCCATCTGGAAGGCATTTTTCCCTCTGACAAGTTTAGCAAGAGTTTATCAGAAACCAGCAAGGTCTGCTCTGGGGAGTGGTGCTGGGAGCTCTTGGGGCTGTCTATGTAGGTTTGAACTGGGAGTGGAAATCCTGCCTTTGCCCCAGTAAAAAGGGATATGAGAGAGTGGGATGAAGGCAGGCGAGGAGCAAAGTGATGCTTTGTTTGCCTGAACAGGACAGGTCCTTTTTGGCCATGTGAGCTGTCTCACCACCAGCCACAGCCTCTGCAGTGTGACACAGGTCCATCTACTCAGGCTGGCTGGTGGCACAGGTCAGGGTCTGAGGACCTGAGGGAAGGTGCTGGGTGACTTCCTAAAGACACCATTCCCCTTGTGCCTGAGCCCAGCAGCTCAGCAATCACCTCAGGCTGCAAGGGGAAGTGTCTCAGTTGCTTTGTGTTGGACGTGGGGAGTGAGAACTGTGCAGTTCAGTGATGGTGCTCCAGCTGTGGTTCCTCCAGCCTCTCTGGTCTTTGCAATGAGTTCTGACAGCTCACTGTGTTCCTCTTTCTGCCTTCCCATCCTGGCTTTTGATAGCCTTCCAGGATGCAACTCCATTATGCTGCTGGAAAAATCTTTTTCCTGACAGAGTTTTCCATGTTTCTGCTCCTTTGAGGGTCAGTTGTCATATTCTGTTGGCCTTCATTATGCAAACACTGCATCAGCTACAGCCTGCTTTTCTTCAGGGGTACTTTCTTCCATTTCCAAGATCATGCTGCTCTCAACAGATAGTCAGACAGCCCAGTTCCTCCACGTCCAACTTCAGAGCACTTACCTGGAATCACTGTCAAGAGCAGAAAGCCTTGCTCTGCTATCACAGCCTGGGGGTTTTTACAACCTCCCTCAGAGTGGCCTGAAGCAGGTGCTGAAGGCTTAATGAAAGGTGTCATGTAATACAACTTCCAAGCCTGTTCAGGACTATTTAGGTGCTGGGAGAAGTCAATTTAATCAGGACCATCTGTAGAGACCTGTGATGTGGCACTTGGGTGGCAGAGAAGGTGGTGGCTGCTCACTTGCTCCCAATGAAACCTGACTGCAGCAGTGCTGGGCTGTGGCTGCATGTTCCCAAACCATATATATGTGTGTGTGTATGGCAGTGCCTGGATTAGTCTGTGGAAAGAGATAAGTGACCCTCCAGAGGCCTTAGGAAGGTGCTGCCAACCCTGCTGAGTGGGGAGACCCTCAGGGTCTCAGCAAGAGGGACTGGAGCGTGGGGGACCACTGCTGGAGGTCAGTACCTGGATAACCCCCCTGCCCCTCTCCTGTCATTCACCTCGCTGGGAGCAGGGATGGGCCAGTGCTGAGAGCTTTGGGAAATGCCCTTCCCCTTGCCAGGAGGGTGCCCACACCACCGCACTGCCCCGTGGTGGCTGCCCCGAGTGTGCCGGGTCCACCTGGCCCTGGAGGAGGGGGAGCCCTGCGGGGCAAAGCCGGGCTGTGGGAGGGTCTGTGTGTGCTCCAGCAGTGGAGGGCGATCACCACCCAGAGGCTGTGGGGAATCCCAAGGTGCAGGCTGGTTATCTCTGCCTTGATCTCTCCTAAACGCACACTGAGACTGCCTGCCAATTCTGTAACAGAGCCTATCTTTACAATTATCCCTGATCCCCAGTGATATGAGCCATTTAATCTGTGTCTCCTGACTTCTTGTCAGATTAATTACCATCAGCATATGTGTTTTCTGCTGTTTTCAGGAGAATCTGGTCATGGGAAAGTGAAAAAGCAGCTCTGCCTATTTCAGCAGGGCAGGCAGGAGGAGGGAGGACACCGCGGGGTTCGTGGTGCTGCTTTGGGGTGTCCACGTGCATTGTGCCTTCTGCAGGTCTCTGCAGCCCCAGGCTGGCCTGGCTGGACTCGATGATTTTAGAGGTTTTTTCCAGCCTTAATGGTTCTCTGATCCTATGGGATTACAGGCAACGTCAGCAGGAGCATGTCTTGCTTGCAAACACATCCCCTGCTCTGCAGGGCTCCTTCCCTGCCCGTGTGAGCAGCCAGAGCAGAGGTGCAGACCCTCCTGCTCGGTGGGGTCAGCCCTTACACAGCCTCTGCCTCGGCCAGGAGGGACAGCGACGCGTGGGAAGAGAGGGGAAAGGGGACAGGAAAAAGCGTTTGGGCTCTTGGGGAATGGCATGAGGCTCTTCCCCCTCGAATCCGTGGGCAGCGAGGGGAAAGGGAACAGGAAAAAGCGTTTGGGCTCTTGGGGAATGGCATGAGGCTCTTCCCCCTCGAATCCGTGGGCAGCGCTAATTTTGGCAGCGGATGCGGTGACTGCGTGGGCTGCGCTCGTGTGCGTGTGACCCCTCCCGCTTTCTCAGGCTGCAGCCCCCTCTAAAAGCCGGCGAGGCGTGGAAACCTAATCCCTTGTGGGGGCGGAGAGCCCAGCCCCGAGCGCTCTGGGGTCGGAGCCTGCCCGGCTCTCCCCTCCGCAGATCCGCCGCGATGCTCCGCAGTGTGTCCCCGCTGCGGGCGGGGATGGGGGGGATGCGGTGCGAGGGCTGCCCCACATGTGGTACCCATCAGGGTTGTGGAGCAGGGAAATCGGGGAGGTGCTGAGCCTGTGAAGAGCAGGCTCCTGCCTTTCCCAGCCGTCCTGACCAGGAACCCCACGTGTTGGGACCAAAAGGCAGCAGAGGCGCTTTTCCATGGCTGTCCCAGGTCCTTCGTGCCCTGTCAAGTGGCACTTTCTCTGCTGTGTGTTATGAGGGTCGTGTGATGATGTGCTGGGGTTCACCTCCTCCTCCCCACTGCCTGCAGCCAAGGCATGTGATGCCTCCAGCTGGCAGCATAACTTGGGAAAGAAACCCCCGTTGTGGCCACATCCCTGTGGGGTCCCGGGAGCTCCTGTGGTGAGTGCAGCATCAACCTGCTGCTGGTTCCTGCGTGGCTGCAGGCAGGTGTGGGAGCAGCTCCCCAGGGAAAAACCTAAATTCACTCTTTTCTGAAGGAAGTGTCCCCCTTGAACAAACCCCTGAGGATTCTCATGGGAACAGGGAGCTCTGCATGGAAAGCCTGGCTGGGAAGCGTGGGGTAACTGCTCCTGAGTTCAGCACTGTCGTTGAAACCACTTTGTTCTTCTTTTCCAAAAAGCAGATAAAATCTGAGACATTTTCCCAGAAAACTCTCTATCTCTTCCCCCTCTCCCTGACAGAGGCTGCAGAGCAGAAATACATTTGAAGCCCCTTGGGCTTTTCCCATGGAGCACTGGGTTTGTTAAAATATTTGACATCAGGGTTCTTTATTACCTGCAATAAAAAGCCTCTGCTAATCTTTAACATGCAGCGTGTCAGAGAAAAAGGATTGCATTAAAAACCTGTTTATGGGAGTGTTACTAAAACTTGTAAAAAGGAGTAAAAGTGAATGATGACTCTAAAAAACTTCACTTTGTGACAGCAAAGGCTGTACCCAACCAGGCATTGCCCAGGAAACCTGCAGTGCCCAAGGCTCAGTGCAAGGATGACCTAGCACCTCACTCCCTTTCCACTTTAGATTTGCAGATATTCCCAAGCCTGCTGCTTTCCCCTCTCCAGTCTTCATTCCAACCTTCTTCAGCAAAACAGCCTGGACACATCTGCATTGCAGAGCCCAGCCTGTCTGGGGGTACAGCTGGAGCCCAGCACTGCCCTGTCCCTGTGGCACTTGGGCTCAGTGTTTTACAACAGCTTTCCCTCTATTATGTAGTTTAGACAGTGTTTGATTGTTACTAAACTGGGCTTTCCTGCAGCACTGAGGTTTTTATAAGGCTGCTTTTTAATGCAATACCTTAATGCCTTGTGGCTTTGGATATTTTCATGTGTTCTCCCCACTGCATGAGGTGAACCAGAGCCAAGGGGGAGATGGCAGCCCCACACCTGCTGCCTCCATACCCTCACATAAACATTTCAGCCCTTTAGAAGGACAATTTCATCTCAGTTTCTGTTCAGGAGGAGGTCTGGGAGTGTCTGAGCTGTAATCGCATGGACATGCCTGTTCCCAGAGCTCAGCTGTTGGATTTCAGACAACAGAGAGGAACAGCATCAGGTGTCAGATTTTTTTTCCCTCTACTGCTTCTACTCCACACACTATTTTTAATATCAGTTTTATTGCACTGAAGATAAACAGCAAGTGGATGAGTTCCCATGGGAATCAGGGTCCATCCACTGCTCGTGACAGTTTAGCTGAAAGTCCAGTTTCATGAGAGTCTCCAGTGCTTTTGTGCTGAGATTTCCCCTCTTTTTATGATTTCATGATATTTACCAAACCTGGTTCACATCAAGCTGTGAAGCCACTGCTGTATCACCCCATGGCTGGGGGAGGGAGTGGAAAGAGCTGTTTCAACCACTTTGTCACCCCAACTGCTGCTGACAACAGCTCTGAGCAGGGCAGGGGGTGGAAGGGGTTTCTGGACCCTCTCTTGGGTACCCCTCCATGATCTTAGAGTGGACTCAACATGTTATTTCTGTCCCTGCTGCTTTGATCTGCAAGAGGGTGTTTGAGTTGATCCAAACCATCACCTGTGTGGTAGCACTGCACTGATTTAGTCTGGGGAGATGCACCAAGGCTTTGTGTCCCACCAGCACTGGAGAAATCACTCCAGTGCATGGGTTGGGCTGGCTCATCCCCGTGTGGGAGGGAAATACCTCAGGTGCTTGCACAGGGCAGGGATGTTGGTCTAGGTCTGGGCATGACCTGGACCCCGTTGCAGTCTGATCATGAAGCCAACAGATGGACTGGCCTGTGTTGCTGTGTGGTGAATGCCAGAAGGTCCCAGGAGGTTGCATTCTGGAGGTGGATTTTGAAGGACAGATGCTGTTGAGTGCTGGGACTGTGTGTCCTCGGACAGGGAGGCCGAGCATGAGGTCAGCAATAGGATGTCTGTGCCCCACAGGAAGTCTCCATCCGTGTGTGATGGTGATGGATTTGGTGACAGACCCAGCAAACAGCAACGTAAGGAGTGGGAGGGAGGTGTGGGAAAGAGCTGGCAGATGCAAAAGGCATCAGAAAGCTGGAGCATCTTCTGCAACTGCAGTCAGGAGAGTTCTGGAGGTGGACTGGTGCCATCTGAGGAGATGGATGATGGCAGACAGAGCCAGAAAGGACCTTTGCATGTGCCTGCTTCAAGCAGCATGTGCCCCTTGGAGTCAGAGCATTGGATCTGGAACAATTGCTTGCTTTTATGCTGGAAGCTGAGACCTCAGAGCAAGGACCCTGCCAGATGAGGCCTGGAGAGAAAAATTCTTTTCTGTGGTTGCATTTTTGAGAAGCTAAAAGTCACAGTGAGGTTCTTCAAAGGCAGCAATGCTGGCCCTGCTCTGCAGATGGGCTGCCTCCTGCTCATCTCCCTCTCTGAGCACAGACCAGGCTGGAGCTGCTCAGATCTGAGCCGCTTTGTGCAGATCATCTGCAGAGCAGCTGCAGGAATTCAGTAGGTGAAGGGTTAGAAGTGGGGCTGGGATCTCTGTGAGGCTCTTAATACATCATTTAGTGCAGGCTGTGGAGGCTGAACCTCTGGTTTGGGAGCCCCAGCAGGGTGCTGGGGGGGGTTACTGCTCATCCCCTGTGTCCCTGGTGGGGGTGGCACAGCTCCTGATCTCCAGGGATCAGTGGTCCATCACTGGAGCACGTTTGAATGGGGTGGCAGCGCTGGAGCCGTGGTGTTGGTTGGCCAGGTGTGGTCCCACACTCAGACCTGTGCCCTCTGTGCCTGCTTCCAGGTCCTGGGCTGCCCGGTGGGTGTGCCACCCTTCCACACGACCCAGCGAGGACAGGGCAGGTGCCCTCCCTGGGTGCTGCCCTGCTCCATCCCGGGTGCACCACCTCATGCCCCATGGAACCTGCTCAGCAGGAAACGCAGCCTCCTTATGTCATGGAAATCTGCTCTCCACCTCCTGGCCCGAGGCTGGGGCTGGACCAGGGGAGATAAACAGAGGCTGACTGCTGACAGTGAGGAAGTCAGCGGGTGAGACACGGGTGGTCTTGGTGCTCTGGAGGGTGACAAGCCTCTCAAAGGAGGAGTTTTGGAGTTTCTCCCTAACCTGCAGCACGGCACCTCATGTGCTGGATGGAGCAGAGTGGAGGATGCTGCGTTTGGGTTCCTCCTTGTCCCTCGCCAGAGCCAGAAGCGGATGGTGGTGGGACCATGATGCCCACGTGTGTCCCCAGGTGCCCGTGCTCCCCTTTCTGCCGTGGTGCTGGAGCCCATCCTGGCTCTGCAGACACCGAGGCTCCATGCTTCCCAAACCTCTCTGCCCTGTATGGGCTGGGTCACCTCCTCCTGGGTCACCTCCTCCTGGCTCTGCAGTCGGGAGATGCTCCGGTGCCTGCCCGGGCTCTGCTGAGCCACAGAGGGGAGCGGGTATTTCCCCTTGCCCGCCCCAATTAAACACGGAATTCTCTTCCTGGAGCGAGGCAGAGGGTTGGCACCCCCAGACCTGCTCTGGCAGGGATTTATGGCACCCGTGAGGAGCCACACCTCAACATGCCGATGGTTGTCCTCCTTTGGGGGCCTCCCGGCACCAGGAGCAGAGGGGAGGTGAATCTCCTTTGACACCAAGAACTAGACCGAAACTATGTCAACGCAGAAAGCCGGGGTGGCTTTTCCTGTTTTTCCTGTTGGAGGCTTTGAACTGTGTCCTGCAGGGTCAGCGCACGGGGAGACACCTCGGGCTGGGCTGGGGAGGGTCTGAAATCCTAGACCCTGGGAAAGGGGAGAGCAGTTTGCCTGGGAGAGGTCGGGATGGGAGAGCCCGCTGAGCCCAAGCAGCTCCAGGGCGTTCGCCAGGAGGAGGGATTTGCGGGCAAGCAGCAACCTGTGTTTTCCAGAGCTATGGGAGGTGGCTGGGGGGGGAAGGAAGAGAGCAAATTTGATGTTGGGGTGTTCTTTGGAGGGCTGTCTCTACCCTACATGCAATGCCGTTTTGTCTAGGTTCTCTGCTGTGGATAAGTGTGGTCTAGAAGGAGAACTAGGAATGCGCCAAAGCCTCGGGCAGCTCCACACAGTGGGGTAACTTGGAGTCCTCCTGGGCTGCAACCCAGCCCTGGGTTTGGGAATCCCACCCGGATGTTTCAGGATGTGCTGTAGGTGCTCCCTGCCCAGCCCAGGCAGGTGGCCCCAAGTCAGGAGTGTGCTGAAGGTACAGCTGAGTCTGTCAGGGCAGGTTTTAGGGCTGGGGACTTTTCCCAGAGCTCAGTGATCCATTCTGCTGCTCCTGTTGCAAGAGCCCAGCACAGCCCTCAAACTTCTGAGCTCTCAGTCCTGTCCAAAAGCTGGGTAAAAACTGCTGGGCAAGGGTGACAGCCCAACTCAGGAGAAGCAGGTGCAGCCTTGGGGCAGCTTATCAGGCCCATTCAGTCCCCTCTGCTACAAGGGCTGCAGGCTGAGTTTATTGCTGCAACCATAAAGATCCAAAAGCTGATAGCACAGGACCGTTTCTCCTGGTGCAGAAAGGTGTTTTCTATTGTAGCTTTTTGTTCTGCTGGTGGGACAAGGGGCAGGCTGTACCTGAGGACTCCTTGCATAATGCCCAGTTTCAAAGGTGTCTGCAGGAGAAGCAGGGGAGCAGCACTGGGAGGTTAAATCAGCTGTACTGGAGGAGCAGATCCCCCTGCACTGAAAACGTGCCCACAAAATAAACGCTGTTTTGCTGTCTGGGAGTGTCTCAGGGTTTTGCTGACATACACACACGAGCCAGCCTGGGGTTTCCCCACCCAGGACTCCCAGAGAAGCATCAGGTCTCCTCTGGGTGGGCTTTCCCTGCCACCCTCTGCCCACTCTGGTCATTGCTGCAGCAAACGGGTTTGTCGGTGTCAGGTGCTGGAAATCGCTGCCAGGTTTGAGCCGGAGCACCGGCTCCTTTTGGTGATATTTTTATTCTTCTGCTGACATCTAGTGTGTGAAAACCTGTAGCACAGGGCACTGAGTGGGTTGGGAAATGGGACAAATGGGATGATATCTTGCTGTATTCATGGCCAAGCAGGCACCAGCATCTTCCTCCAGTTCCTCTGTGGGAGGTTCAGGGGTTCACCAGCGAGGGGAGATCCTGCAGGCTGGTGCTGGCTGGTATTTTTGGGTAGAGCTGCTGAAAATTAATCCTATCCAGAGAAGGAGAATGAATGGGAAGTGGATTTTCATCCAAGTCTCTTGCTTGATGTACTGTGTTTGATGGGTTAGTGGAAATAAGGAGCTGCTGCATTGTCATGGAGACGTGTCCTCTGTTCTGGGTCCACTCTGGGATGGTGGCTTGGAGGAGGTTCAGTGCTGTGCATCCCCACTGGATGGGGAGAGTGGGAATGGGGAGCAGCAGCTCCCTGGGTTTGCCTCTGTCCCCCTTATTCTGCTCCTGGTCTGCTCTCCAAATGGTCAGTGAGTTCTGATGTTAAAATAAGTCATTTTTAAATGTCTGCTGGTGAATAATGCTTATTATTGCCAACTTATCCCCTGGCCTGGTGTTCCTGCCATCTGCCTTGATCCACAGCGTGGTGGGAGACTGGGGGTGCTGATGGTGCCCTGGGCTTGGGGACAGGGGCTCCATCTCCTGACACTGCACTGAAACCACGAGCTGGAGAAAGCTCCTTGTGGGGCACAGTGAGTCCTCTGGAGGTGACAGGGACACTGGCTGACCTCAGCATTGCCCCTGTGCCTCCCTGGTAGCTGAATTTTCTTCATTCCACTGTGTTTCTCCTCGGCTGCGACAGGAGCTCAGCTTTGGGCAGGCAGGGCTCTTACTGCTTTATCACCCTCCAGCTCCAGGATGGAGCACCCAAAATGACCCAAAACTCAGGCTGTTGCTGGAGGGTGAGGTAGGGAAGCTTTGCACACCCCAAAGTATCACTGAGGGTGGGGAGGACCATGACTCAGCCCTGCCCCGTGTCCTGACTGGTCACCCTGTGGTGCCCTGGGACTGGGGACACCAGTACCCAGCACTCCTGTCCCATGGGAGAGTGCTGGTCCCTCATTCCAGCCTGGTAAATCCTCCTGACACTGCTATGGGATGTCTGGTGGCTTCACTTGTGTCGTGTCACATCACAGGGTGGAGCTGAGCAAGTGCTCCTCTGTCCTCACGTAAGAAATGTGCTCCAAGACACAAAGTGCTGTGGGAAATCTCCTGCTGAAGCGTTTACACCACCGTTCACATGACTTGTTTTGTACAAAACCTCTTAAATCTTGCCAGAAGTCAAGGTTTATTTCCCCATCCTGAGGGTATTTAATCCTCATCTCATTAACTTTCATTTCAATGTACAATTGCTGAGGAGAAAAATAACCGAAGCGTTTTGTCTCGGGGAACAGATCAGACATAAATTTATCCTGAAGCCATCTGAGATGCTTATCAGCATGTTTTTCTCTCTTCCCTAGCTGCATGAGCTTGCAGAAAAACTGGTTTGGCTTGGTTTTGGCTTTTTGAGAGAAGAAATGATTGCTGGAGAAATTCAGGTGGGTAGCACATCCCTGCTCAGGATGGGCTGATGATCTGAGCATGGGATAGGAACCAAAAGGCATCCCTGTGTGGGATCACATTGGGTGCCCCGGGCAATGGAAGGACTTGGCTCTAAAAAAAGGAGAGAGAGTTTTTCCCAACAATTTATGCAGAAAAGCATCTTCTGAGTGGGGTGTAATTTATTTCTGCCATTAAATGCACCTGCTTCTTACTTTCAACCGCAAGCAGCCCGGGTTTATAAAATCAAAAAGAGGTGCTAAGTGTGATTATTAAGCCAAGTCTCACACTTTTCCTCAGGCTATGCTGGGGCTGTATCCAAGGGGAGCCCATAAAGGTGTCCAAGCAGCCCCATCCTTGAGTTCTGGGTAACAGGTGAAAACTAACTCTGGGAAAATCACTTTTTGCAAAGCTGGAATGAATTTTGCTTAAAAACTGCCTGAAAACTGAACTTTTGCAAACCTCATGTCAAGAGAAAAAAAAATAGGAAGGAGCTTGTTTTTCCAATTTTGGAACTTTTCATCCACCATTCCCTGATGTTTCTGACTTGCTGAATGACAATAAAACAGGAGCAAAGTGCTCCAGCTGCTGCAGTGGAAGCACAGAGTGGGATGGAGGTGGAAGGCTGAGATGGTTCGGGGGCAGATGGGGCTGAGCCGGCAGAGGGCAGAGTTAAGGGACAACATTCCTGGGGGATCTCAGAGCTCAGGTGTTGCTCCAACCTCCTGCCTGACCTCCAGGATTACAGCCCTGGCTTCCCAGGCTTTGGGGAGAGGTTAGGAAATGCCTCTCCCAGCAGTGTCCACCCCTGTGGCGTGGAGCCACGAAGGCAACACCTTCCCTGAGGACAAAGCTGAAGGATGTTGTTCATGGGGAAGGTGAAGCAAAGATTTGCCCTGTGCAGGCTGGTTTTGAGTGGCTCAGAGAAAGCAGCCAGTGCTCAGGAGAGCAAAAAGGATGAGCTTTACTGTGGCTGCTCCTTGTCCAAGGAGGTGGCAGTGGTGATGTCCTGCCTGCATCAAGCATTTTGGACCTCCCTTGGGGAACAAGAAACTGTGGGGCTACTGAACCTGCAACCCCTCCAAGGACAGTGAGCTGACCACCTTTGGGGTGGAGCACTTAAATCAGGAGCCAGAAACCTGGTCATGAGTCAACAGCCTGGGTAAGTGAAGAGCAAGTATTTTCAGGGGCAGCCCCGGGAGCGAGTTTGATATGCAAATGTGAAAGAGTGAGGTTTGAAAATAATGCTCTTAGTCCTTTCCCTGGATGGATTTGCTTTTCCCTCTTGGGAAGAGCAGAGCTCCACTTCCAAAACAAGTGGTTGTTGCCAGTGTGGGGATGGAAAGTTTAATAAAACTTTTAGTAAAGAAGGTAAACCTTTGTGTAGTGGGTGGTGCTGTGCAGGGGTCACTCTGCCCTGCACCATCCATCTCGGCTGCCTGGAAAGCTCTGCTCAAGAGTGAGAGTCAAACAGCCTGGGAAGGAAGTCCAGGTCGGCAGAGACCTCTGTGGCCTTTCCCCTGCAGGGATCCCTGTGCTGGTGTTTTCCACCTGGCTGAGATGCTCTGGAGCAGTTAGCAGGGCTGGACCCCACTCCAGTTCTCTGAGGTTGGGCACCAACTGCTTGGCAGATTTTCTTCCACCCCTCTCCAGTTCAGTTTGAATCCCTCCCTCCGGATGATGAGGGGATGGGGAAGCCTGTGTTTATTTTACTTAGGGCTTATGATGCTTATTTCATTTACTTATGCTCATTTTGTTTATGCCTATTTTGTTTATGCCTATTTACCTTGGGCTGATAATGATGCTTATTTTCTGTGCTTTTATACTTATCATAGAATTTGTTTAGTAGTATGAAATTCACTGCAGCAAAACTCACACAGTGTCCTCGAAAGGGCCATGCCAAGAGGCCCAAAGCTTCTTGGACCAATGAAAACAGCCAGGATACCCCATGATAAATCAGAAAACATGTCAAAAGAACAAGGTAAGTCCAATTAGGCCAGTTACAGTTGCCAACAAGACTGGTTTGGACCAGTTTTGAGCAAAAGGTAAAAAGTTCATAGGAGGAAGACCTCTTACTTCATCCCTAAAGACCCCCGGGGACCCCCGCCCTGAATTCCCAGGAGGAACAGCGCACGCTCAAGAAGAAGCAGCACAGGATGGAGAAAATGGGAATCAGTTCCTGAGACTCATTATAATAACCCCACCTTCTCTGAGGAAATAATGATTATGCATGAAAGAAAAATGAATATGTATAACTTACTTGCATATAAACCCTTTGTTAACTCAATCAGGGGCGCATGTTTTTGGAGGAGGAACCCCCACGTGCCCAGGCCTGGAATAAACAGACCTCTCTAGAACCTCACTGCATTAGAGGGGTTTTATTCTGCAAAACACAGGTAAGAGAAGAGTTTAAGTTATGGATGGCAGAACTGGATTCCTACAAGGCGCACTGCCAGCGTTCCCTTTTTAACAAGTGCTTTATTTCCTGCTGCTGGCAGCCACACTGTGCCATACCCACCTGCAAAATGCCTCTGATGTGCAGCACTGTGGCCTTAAACAGAGCGACCTTTCTGTTTGCCTGGTGCTGGGAACTCAGGACTTGCTCTGGGCTAGATGCTCTTCCTGGTTTTTACACTGGGCTGAAGGACAAACTGTCTCCAACCAGGTGGGTCACGGATCCCGATACCTGTTTTTCCTTATTTTTTGCAAAGCTGCTGCTGAGGGCACGTCCTTGCTTATAGACAGCTCAGTGCTGTCACCAAGTGGAAAAAGGAAATCCCAGAAAATTGGGATTGGGAAAAAAACCCCAGGCTGGGTCCCACCCTCCCCTTTCTGTGCGGTAAGGTCACTGCTTTGGATGTACAATGTCACACTGGCTGCTGTGCCAGCAAGACAAACAGGCTGAGAAATTCCCGAATTTTGTTGATTTGCTGAAACTGGAAGTCTTACGAGGTCCTGATAAAAATTTCCTGGAGAACTTGTTTGAAATCCGGGAAGGACTTCTCTTGTCAGACGCAGAGAGAAGGAGAAACAGCCCGATAAAAAGGGCGTGAACCCAGGGTGTGAGCGACAAAGAGCAAACTCCCGGCTCATCTCGGGCGAGACAAGATGCATGAACTCCGTGTCCCGGAGAGTCCCCCGGGGCCGGGGTCAGGCCGGGAGCCAACTCTGCTTTATCTTCTGCTGAATAATTTCAGGTCTCATCTTGACAAGGAATGGGAAACCCGTGGTGATTACAAGATGTTCCCAGAGCTGACAGCACCGTTTCTTTAGTGACAGGTTGTGATGAGGCTTTAGCGGATTGTGGGATGATCAAAGGGAGAGGGGAGGGATTCCCCGGACCAAGAGGGATGCTGGGTCTCACTCCAACACCACCTTAGAGCAGAGGGCAAGAAGGACCAGCAGTTTATGCCTCCCCCTTTTGGCTTTGTCCTGCTCCTTCTTTACAGTGATAAACAGCAGCAGTCAGCCCACAGTGATTTAGTATGTGGAAAGCCTGAGCTTTATCGGTGTCCCTATCCCGGCTCCTTTTAAGTCTCCACCAGAAATCTCATGAGCAGCAAGATATAAACTGGCTGAGTTTGTACCCTCCCGAGCTAAAAGGCTGAGCCTCATCAATCCCAGCAGTGTACATAAATCAGCCCGGTTTCCTCGGCAAAGACAAACAGCCGCGTTCCAGCGCTGATGAAGGGAGCGGTTTGTGCTGACTGGGGTCGGTCTTGGCAGGCACTTTGCCCCCCCGGTGTCAGCAGAGATGGGGCTCGGGCACCGACTCGGTGCTTTAGGGATGCTGGGGCGGCAGCCCCGCGGTCCGCGAGCGGGAGCGACTCCTCGCAGGGGCAGCGGCCGGGGCAGCGCTGCGGGGCAGGGGGAGTGTGGGCAGGGCACGGAGCGGGGCTGCGATCGCAGGGGGTCTGTGGGATCACAGAGGGTCTGTGGGATCTCAGAGGGTCTGTGGGATCACAGAGGGTGTGGGATCGCAGAGGGTGTGGAATCTCAGAGGNCGCAGAGGGTCTGTGGGATCACAGAGGGTGCGGAATCTCAGAGGGTGCGGGATCTCAGAGGGTGCGGAATCTCAGAGGGTGCGGGATCTCAGAGGGTGCGGGATCTCAGAGGGTGCGGGATCTCAGAGGGTGTGGGACAGCAGAGGGTGTGGAATCTCAGAGGGTGTAGGATCTCAGAGGGTGTGGGATCTCAGAGGGTGTGCGGTCGCAGCGCTCACCAAGCGCGGCTCTGCCGGACCCACCTGTGCGCCGCGGGCTCCGAGACACCCCCGTGCCCCTGTTTACACGTGGTAGTGGGTTGGAGGTTTCTTGGGTGCAACCCCGAGCCCCAGGTTGCCTCCCGAAGTGCTGAGGGCCGGGGGTGGGATGTCCCAGGGTGAAGCTCACAAAGCTCCCTTGAACGGAACCTCTGCAGCACTGCCTGGCGAGTTCTCATCCACTGGCCAGCACAAGCAGCTGTCCCTGCACAGCCAGGGACTGCTGTCCATAGTGTGTGAGTCTCAGGTGCCACAACCCTGGTTAGTGCTGGGGCAGAATCATTCCTGTCTTTCCTTTCATTCCTGGAGGGATCTGTGGGATCAAAGTGATGGTGTTTGTAAGAGGACCAGCCACCCACCACATCCCTGTCCCCCGGCCAAAGACAGGGAGTGATTTCCTCAAGTGTACATCCTGGGTGGGGGGTTTGATTGTTCTGCTGCCTTTTGATGGGGGTGGAGGCTGCTCAGAGATTCCTGGAGATGCTCAGTGAAATCCCTCACCTGTTTGGACCCACACCTCCATCAGCAGAGGTGCAACACACTCCAGAGGTGTCCATCTCCTGCCACTGACTGCACAGAGAGCCTCAGGGACTGGCTTAGGCTCATAAGGACACTTAGGAAACAAAAGTGAAGTTAAATAAAGGTTCATGGATTAAAGTCCTCGGTGGGAGGCTCTTACAAGCAATTCACTTTACTTTGATTCATTTAAGGAGAACTGAACTAAGTTATGGTCATTTTAATTCTGCTAAAAACGGTACCAAGAAGTTAAATGTGACTTAATCCACTTGAAAAATCAATTCAGATTAATTTTCTTGAGTGTCTTGCATAGTTTGCCTCTGATTTTCCACATGTTAATTAGTTTTATTGTGGCTGGCTGAAACCTAGCACAACCATAGCTTCCCTCAGTCACAGCAAATGCTCCTGTGGCTGTGGGCAGACTTTAAACACAAAGTTCTTATGTTGGGTACCCAGGACGGACAATGATCCTGGATAGTTCCTGGTAATTGCACAGAATCCCTGTGGTTATCAGGGACTTCTGGAGGGTTCAGGTCCAGCCCCTCTGCTCAGAGAAGTGACAACTGGGGTAAGCTGCTCAGGGCCATGTTCAGCTGGGTTTGAATATCTGCAAGAATGGAGACTTCAAATCCTTACTGAGCAAATTTTTCTAATATTTACATTAAAAAAAAAAGATTTTTCTAATGTTTCAAATCCACTTTTTACTCTTCTGGTTCGTCAAGCATCTGAGAAAACAAACAGAGAGCTGGAGACAACCAAAAAGCAACCAGCACTGCAGGGGGACAGCTACAACAGAGGGGACTGCTCTAAGAGATGCCCTCTGGGGACCCAAAGTGACCATTGCAGCCCCTTTGCACCCAGGGCCAGGACAGAAATGGCAGTGAAGCCAAGAAAATTCCCTGCACAACCCCTTGTTCTTCAGCAGGATGAGCACAAACCAGAGGAGCTGCAGGGACTGCTGAGAAACTCAAAATTTCCACCCTCCAGAAGTCAGCAGAAAAAAAAACGGGGAAAGAGGCTGTTGCGGTGCAGGTGGGCCCATCATTGCTTCCTTCTGCAGGTGGGGAAACTGAGGCAGGAGCTGGAGAGACCATTTGTCAGCAGGGGAATGCACCCAAGGGTCAGGGGGCTGCTCAGTGCTGGGCCAAGTGCAGGGTGAGTGCCAGGCCTTTATCCCAGGTACTTCCAGCCTTGGGGCTGTGATGGATAAAAGCTTCTTGTGCTCTCTTGTGCTCTTCTGACAGAAGTGTCAAGGTGGAGTTAGAGGGAATCTGCACATGGTTCTTCTGCTGCTCATCAAAGGCTTGGCCAAAAGCCGGATTTTAATTTTTGATCATTTTCCTGGGGAGAAAATTACCAATAAAGCACTGAAAAAAGCCAAACCAAAGCCATTGGCTGGTGAAATCCTAAATGTTTGAAGTTTATTCTCATTAAACCTCTATAAAAATATGTGAAATGGAAAAAGGAATCTGCTTTCTTATGATCCAAGAAGTCATAAAACCATTAAGGTTGGACACGACACCCAAGACCATCAAGTCCAAGAGCCAGTCTTCCATAAAATGGTCCAACTGGTGTCTCAAAGATGAAGCTGGACAGTGGCATCCAGACAGGAGACACCCATTTCCACAGGAAGGGCAGAAACAACCAGGTCCCCCTCACAGCTCTGGGGTGGCTTCTGCCAAAGGGCAGGGAACGAGGGCGTGTGTAGCTGAAGGAAAAGTTGCTGCGGTGATGGGTGTGTAACAGCTGGTGCTTAAGAGGCTGTTTAGTCCGTGTTATGAGAAATGCCAAATTACACAATTAAATCAGTCCCTGTTGGTTTTAAGCCTCATGGATCTGTATTCCTAAGAGTGCACTGATGGATTTACTGCCAATTCACCAGTGCTCATTTACAAGAGTGTTTTGTTCCAAGACACCGACTGGAGCGAAGGGGCTGTAAATCCCACCTGGGGATCAACCCTGGCAGAGGAGGATCTGGTGCTGTAGAGGGTCCCAAGGGGACAGTGTGGCTGAAGCAGAGACTTCCCACTGGTTGGAGCTTTGGAATGAGGATATGAGAAGAACTTTGGGGCTACAGTGAGCCTTCAGCAACCCCAGGGACAGGACAGAGCATTGCTTCTCCCCTCTCTGCAGGCTGAACTTTCCTTCCTCCTGGCAACGTGCTGCAGCCCCTCCTGGGACATCCCTGGCTGTGTCCATGCCGGCACTTGTCCTGCCAGAAATAAGACTTCATGTAGGTGAGATGTGCTTCTAATTCACCCTGGCACAAGGAGAAGCAGCCACAAAGCCTGTGCATTTGAGCTGTTGCAGATGTGGGACCGGCCAATGACCCAAATCCCACGTTCAACTGCAAAATCAGCTCCTGTATTCAGGCTCAGGGCTGCTCCCCCTGCACCCCCAGCACGGCCCCTCCAAACCCCACTGCCCAGCACCTGTGTGGGGGTGCTCCAGGCTGCAGGAAGGGATCATGGGGGTGGCATTCTGTGTCCTCATGCCCCAGTGCCACAGCTAAGGGCAGAACTGCTGAACCTTCTACCCTGAGCTGGCTCTGCTGCTCTGCCCAGCTCTCATCTGAGCTTGGCAGCCCGTGCCTGGGAGTTACATATTTTATCCCCAAGCTGTTCCATCCCCAGGCTGTGCTCAGGGATTGCCATGCAAATAAGCCCACTGCTGCCTCAGACTGAGATAATTAAAAGTGAAGTTGTAAAACAAGCAGCATCAATTTTTGGTGCACGTCCCCAGCAACACATGGTGATTGCACTGAGTTAGGAGACATTTCCAGCTACGCAGCAAACTCTAAATAGCCTGGAGAGAATACACGGGAATTTAGCTTGTGCAGCAATTTCAGATGTCAAAACAAGTTTCCTTGTTAATATGAAACTATTTGGACTTTGCATTTTTAATTAAAGCTTTTAATTATCCAACTGTATTTTATTAGCTTTTATGAAGACAGCTGCTTTAAACACCATAAGCCAAATCTGTGCTCTGAAGCACTATTTGTCCAAGACAGGGTTTCAGATGCAAACAGCCCTCTTTGTGAGTAAATGGGGTTGTTTAATTTAAAGTAGAGTTTACTGTCCCAGGCTGATTGAAACTCTTTTATGGCAGAGACAATAAAGAGCCTTGGTGGGAGCGTTCCTGCACCCAGGGCTGGGAGGGGATGCTGTGCCCATCAGCCCTGCCCAGGGTGAGCATCAGCTGCCTCTGGAGGGGGGTTCTCTGCCCACCTCACCTCCCTTCTCATGTTGTTTGGTCTTTGAGCACTAGATGGAGACTGGAAGAAGGTCCTGGGTGGAAGCCTCTTGCACCCTCGTGATGGGTTTTGAGGTGCTGAGGCCCTGGAGCTGGTGCTGCTGGTGGATCCCTGCAGAGCAGCACAGCCACCCTCTCCAGGACAGAAGCTCAGGGGAGCTCTGGGCTCTGGTTTGCAGGAGGTCAGGCTTCAGAGCTGTTCTGCTGTGCCTGCTCTGCAGTCCTGTGATCACACACTGTCAAGCATTTGTGGTCCTGTTCATCCCATGGATTACTGTGCTGGTTTAGAGTTAAACTGGCAGGAGAAATGAATCCAACTCAGAATGGGATTGCAAGTCAGAAGAACAATTTAATAAAAGATCACAAAATACACTGAGACAGAAGGAAAATCCATTTGACCCACAAAAACACCAGATGTGCAGCCCAGCACAGTGGGGCACGAGCAGGATGGAGCTCACCAACCCCTGTGCTGAGCACCACGTGGGCCCCCTGAGTTCAGAGTAAGAAGAAAGGCAGAAACCTGCTGGTGACAATGATGGTTGCAGTCTGGTGGCAGTCTCAGTCCTATTGAGGCTCTGCTCCTCCTCTGGATCTGACCAGACATCCCAGTCCCCAAACCCCAAGCTTATCTCTGCTTGTGCTCAGATGGGAACGCCCAGTCCCTCCCCCAGGGTGGGGAGTTTCCCAAGGGGTGATTTACTCTGTGAGGTCAATCCTGGCATATTTTTGGCATCCCTGATGGCCCCTGAGCAGACATGAGCCCTCAGGTGGGTGTGAAGGTGCTGGTGGCTCCTGGAGGGGAGTTCTCACACCTGAGTCATAGGTGTGCAGACAGGAACACTTCCTTATCCCACTGAAGTTCCCAAACACCCCCCTGTGCCCCGAGGGGTGGGGTGTGCCCTGGGCAGCTGCTGCCAATGGTCCATGGTGAGCAGATCATGAGAAGAATGACCCAGAGGGTTTAGAATCCACACCCAAGAGTGATAACTGATCCTGGCTGCTGTAATCAGGACAATTACTTATTCATTGGGATCATGTTCTTTACAGCTGCAGGGTGGCCTCTCCTGGTTTGCAGTGTGGCAATAGTTGAATGGGTTAGAGTAGCCTTTCTGTCCTGCCTGTGCAGGAGAACAGGCAAAGAACAGAATTCCTGAGGACAATTGCAAGGGGAGAGCGGACAATGAGAACAGGTTTCTGGCTTGAGCACAGCCCAGTGCTGAGCTCAGAGCTCTGGTTCAAGACCTTACTCTTCATCATTGTCAAAAATCAGCAAAATGACCTAAATCGTCTGTAATTTGCTGAGAAGAAAGGCAAAGCAGTCAGCTTTTGAGCAGTGATGCAGGTCAATCCAGAGCTCCTGAGAGCTGGCAGGATCGGGGGCTGAGGTGATAATAGCTGTGCATGAAGCTGAAAGGGCAGCTCAAGACCCTGTGTGTGTGAGAGGACATCAGAAGCTTTGATGCTGGGCACGACTGTTCTCTCTAGACCTGCAGTAGCTGCTGGTGATGAACTTTCTCCTGCCCTCTTTTGTGTTTCAGGGGAGCTTAAGCTGAGATTGATACAGGTGGAATGTTGTCGAAAGGAGATGTCACTCCCAGGCATGACAGGCAGAGGCCAAAGGACAGGGATGCAAACACGGCTCATGGACACATCTCCAGGCTCGTGTGTGGGCTGCAGGGTCAACGAGCTGGATGTCTGCTGGCTCACCTTGTCAGCCTGTGCTGACAATCAGTGCCTGTGGGTTGTTGCAGTGCAGGTGACAGGGATTCTCGGGTGGATTCAGGGGGATCTCCCATTCACCCCATCCCCAGGGAAGGCTGCTGTTTGTTTCTCTGATGATAAATATCCATGTCCAGCACTGACACCCAGGCAGGCACATGTGCCAGAACACCTCTGGATGGAGATGACAGGGATGGGGATCGTGTCCAGCTGGCAGGTGACACATGTAGATAGAGTGACAGAGCACAGGGAATTGACTGGGCTGGGATTAGAGCAGACAGCAGCTCTAAAAATCTTATAGTCTGAGTCCTGCTCAAAGTCCAGTTGTCAGGCCCTTAGCAGGGACCCACTCTGACAGCTCTGCTGCAGCCTGGCGAGTCCATTGGCCTCGTTAGGAAAACATCAGTCACCATTTGATGTCGTTTCATCCATCTTTCCTTCTCCCTGCATGCTCTGACCCTCAAGCTGAGCCTCAGCCAGCCCTCCTCTGGCAGCAGGTGCTCCTCCCAGGTGGGTGGTAAATGGGGGCTTCTTCTTGTGCCAGTCTCTGCACTGGACAGTGGGATTGCAAAAGGGAGGAGAAGACTGAAGGGAGAAATGGGAAACCTGATGAACTTGAGAAATGGATGCAAGGAAGGAGTCCAAGTGGAGCCAGAGGGGAACAGGCTTTTTGTCACTTCACGAGCGTGTTCATACTGCTGTCAGTGCCACCCACTGCATTTGCAGGGACAGATTTTGGGGGAAAGCAAGGACAGGGCTGTGGCTCTGCAGGGCACCCAAGGGAGGGCAGAGCTGCCTTTTAGGGGAGTTGACAGGACATCCAAAGGCTGGGCCTGGAACAGAAATCCTGACTTCATCCAGTCCTAACTGTGGAGTTCCAGCATCTGCTGGGCTGGCTCCACACTGGGCTGTGTCTGTGCTGCTGTGTGGGGAAAGGCTGAGGCTGCCCAGGAGCTCTGGAGCACAGACCAAGGCTTGTCCTTCATGCTCCTACAGGGGGAGTGGGTGAATTGAGCCTAGGGCAAGGCTGGGCTGCTGCTTGACTGGAAGAATAGACAGTCCTGGCTCTGCTGGAGCTGGGGTGGGAGCTGGGGAGTAACCGGTGTCCTTTGTTTGTCCACAGCATGAGGATAAAGTGGAGATGTTCTGCTCTGTAAGTGTGGGAAAAACGTTCAGGAACACCTGCTGGGTCAGTGAAATACAGCATTTTTAAAAGGCCCCAGCCTTGCCTCAAAACAACAGTATTTTAATTGTTCATAAGAGTTGGAAGTGATGCATAAATGTGTCCAGTTCCACTTCAGGCATTAGAGCTGAGTCAGAAAAAAGCACCAGGAAAGTCTGAATTCTGAACACTCAGCAGTGTCTGTTCCTATGCAAAAGTCTCTGTCAGAGGGAAGAAATGAGGAGTGAGGAAGAAGTGGAGTGTTGAGTGTTTGCTACAGAGCAGAGCTTGTCAGGAGGGGAAGCACAGCCTTGGCCACTCCCTGGACATCCCTGCTGGGATATCTTGGGATGATGGATCATTTTCCCTCGGTCCCCTCTGCTCCCAAAGGTTAAAACAACCATGTGACAGCAGAGCTGCCTTTTGGATGTGTTGTGAGCCTGGGCTAAGGGATTTCAGTCCAGTTTTTTTCTTGGATTAGAGACTCATTTTCATTGTTTGAGGTCTTTTGGGACATGGAGGGCAAGTGTGTTGACAAAATTAGTGTCCCTGACGAAGAAGGGTGTTGGTGATTCAGCTCCTTGTTTTAGTTGATGGCCTGTTCAGCAGGAGCTGCTTGGATCTTCTGTAATTAATAGTGAGCTGAGTGTACTTCTTGTGGACCTGAGCAGTGATGAAATGAAGCCTCTGATTTGCTGAAACCCATCAAATGGGGATGACCTCATCTTTCCAAGCCCAGAGAAGCTTCTAAACCTCTATCACCTTTACATTAGTTTCAGGAATAGTTGTGTTTTTAGCAGTCCTTTCTAGTTAATCAGCCTCTCCAACAGCACTTCCACTCCCTGTTAGCCAGCAGCAACTTCCCCTGAGTCTAAGCTGGTTTTGCTGTGGTCAGTGTGTCCCAGAAGGCTTGTCTGATGTGGCTTGGTCTGGGGAGGTGGTGCTGATGCCTACTAATCCAGATGGCTTCCCTTGATGTGGAGGGTGAGGTGACCTGGGTGAAGCAGAGTAAGGAACCCAGGACTTACAGTTCCCTTGCCAACAAGTAGTTGTGTCCCAATAGCAAACCAAGGGGTTTTCATTTGCCCTTTGACTGCCCCTTTTTTTTGTTTTATTCTTTCCCCTTGGGTTCTTTAAGGGGAGGTTTCCAGAGAAAGATGCAGTATTCTGTGTCAGTATTCAGCCTTGCTGCAGCCTCCCAAGAGCTTGTAATGATGAAGATTTAATGCAAATCGAATGGACTTTTCATCTTAGCAGAAAAGTATTTACAGCCCATTAAGTAGATGGGAAAACTGGGCTTTTTTTTTTTTTTTTGGAGGGGAGCAGAGAGAAAAAAAAATAGTGTTGTGTAAAAATGTGGCCACAAAAGGCTCTTACTTGAGAAATTTAGCCTGAGAAATTTATCAGCTTTGGGGATGGAAAACTCATCATTTGTATATAAAAATATATCACTTTTAATTACGCAGCCAACTTCAGCTTTACTCATTAGCTACTTCCAGCACTCTGCCAAGTTACACAGTGGTGAGCTGACTGGAATACTTTATATGGCATTTTGTCCTGGATCAGAAAAGTCAGCATATGGCTCCATCAACCTTTGTTTGCCTCGGTCACAGGGTGGGCAAGTGAATGCAGAAGAATGGAGAAAGGCTGGAAAGCAGGCCAGGAGGAGGAAGGGGAGTGCCTGGGCATGCACTGATGCACACGTTTGGGATGCCCAGCTCTGGCCTCTTTGGGGCTGCAGCATCCTGAGAGGGCTGTCTGCTCCAGGGCTGTGCCAGGGCTGATGGGGAGGCAGCAGAGACAGCAGCATCTTGGGTGAGGGGGTTCCAAACTACCCTCAAGAAGTCTGACCCCTCTTCTTCACCCAGGCCACATCCACGTCTCCTCCCAACGTGTGCTTACACCACCCTCAAATACCTCTGATAAAGCCCTGCCTCGCTGCTGAGACCATTTCTGCACCTAATCACTCTCCCTTCTAAGACAGTTTTCCTTAATGCCTACCCTGAAATATTTCCATTTGCAGCTTCAGGCCCCAGCTCTCCTTGTTTCACTGTTTCCAGATCATTTGAATAATCCCCCTTTCTCCTTTGATGGTATTTCCCTGGAGGTATTTATAGCATTATCACACTCCCCATTTAATCTTCATCTTTACAGGCCATATAAAATTAAATTCCCCCTCTCCTCTCCTTTGCCTGCTGTGCTCCCTCAGCTTTGTGTGTCTGGGGCAGCTTGGCTTGAGGTGTCTCCAGTTTGGGGCAATCCCTGGGGCATCCCATGGGCAGCCCTGGCTGGGGGCAGCCCACCCTGGGGCCTCAGGGCAGCACCTGGGGGTCAGTGCAGTCCCTTACAGGGTTGGCAAAGCACCTGTGTAGTTCAGGGCATCTTCCAGCATTCCCCCAGGTTAGGAGAGCTTTGCTGGGAAGGCCAGTGTGGTCCCACCAGTGTCTGTGTTATCTGGAGTGTGTTTAGACGACCCCAAAACGTGCCTGGTGTGCCAAGGACCGCAGCAGGTGACAGTACACCCCAGCTCACTGGACTGGCAGGACATTGGGTGGTGTCATGGGTCCTGCTTGTTCTGCCAGCCAGGGTGAGGTGGAAAGGGTTTTCCTTTGAGATTTTGGGTATTTTTGGAGCACAAGAGCCCCAGAAATCTGAGCTGCTCTGAGTGTGTGGGGCAGTGGAAGGGCACCTCTGCACCTCCACTCCCCTGCGAAACCCCACAAACAAAACGCAGCCGAATCCCTGCCCTTCTTACCCCTGAAAACATCAAAGAGAGCACCGAGTTTCAGAGATGACCTTTTGCTCTTCTACTCCATCCCTTCCACGTGGCTTCTGCTCCTTCCCTGTCCCTCCCTGTCCCCCTCAATGCCCTCCCACCAGCTGCAGCCCCCAGTCCCTGTGGGTGGGGAGCAGGAGGTGCCAGTGGCTGCACCAGTGGGAAATTTCAGATTGAAGCTCTTTTTCAGGGGCAAAGCACAACTCTGGAATCAGAAGCCCTGCAGGAAACATCTGCTGTATAGGGGTTCTTTTTGCATTCTGGAAGAAAAGTACAAAAATTTCAGTGGAAATGGAACATGTTTTCAGCACTTGCCCCCAAGGAGGGAAGCCTGCACTGCTTTTCTTTCCCTACAGTCTCCCAGGCCAAGCTGAGTGGCTGCACAAAGTCTGCGGGACCTGGGTTAGGGGCATGTGGCTTTACCTCTGCAATTCCAGAGGTCTTGTTTCTTCCAGGCCCAGCATTTTACCCCCAGAGATGTGCTGAAGCAGAAGGGAAGAGCAGAGAGCAGGGCTAACACACAGTTCCTTGGCAGTCCGGGGGAGCTCATGGGCAGCAGTCAGGAACGGGGGGGCTGCTCAGGGGCAAATGCTCTGAGACAGACACAGTCCCCTAAATGGGCAAACCCACATGACTGGGGAGAGGGAAAATAAACCTTTGAAATGCTTGTATTTGATCTGTAAGTGTGGGAAGGGATCATCCTGGCAGTATGATGCTGGCAGATAGCAGGCTTTGAAACCAGGGCTGAGGGATATGGGTAGGTGAATGCAGCTTTTCCTCTTGAATGTAAAATATTCCCTTCAAATACAAAAGACCATTTTCCTTCCCCACTTTCTGGCAAAGAAATTGGGAATGGGAACCTGTAGGCAGGGTCCAGAGTAGTTGGGATTGGGAACCTGAGGACTTGGTCCAGTGTCAATGTGCAAACCGAAGGCTGAAACAAAGAAAGGAGAGTTTGTGGCTCCCGTGGCCAAGTTTTGGGTGGGAGCTTCTTGTTTTTGTAGCACATGTCCCTGCTGCTGTGTCTTTATTTTTTCCCCACTGGAAACAGTCCTGGCCATGCACACAGGCAGGGCTGGTGTGCCTCAGCAGGACAGGAGGCTGAGAGCTCTGCCTCATGTTCCTTTCTGGCTCATAGCACCCAACACCTTGTGTCCCCCAGCAAATTGGAGTTAATGGGTGAAGTTCACAGTAGCATCATTGTTTTGGGGCTGTGGGATGCTGGAGGCAGCCCTGCCTCCCACAGTTACCTGACTGGCAACAAATCAAGGGATGCTCAGAGCAAAGAGGGAAAAAAAAAAACCCTAAAAAACCCAACAAACACCTAAAACCCTCAAGTCTTATGTCAAACCTTAAGTCATACGACAGAGCAGTAAATAATGGATGTGGTGACCTAGACCTGCAAATATTTACATTCCCGGGCCTCGGCTGATAGCGGGGGTTCCTCTCACCGTGTCTCACCTCATTAGCGGCGGCTGCAAGAATCCAGCCGGGGCTTCTGCTTTCTTTTTCACCTCGTTTGTAAAGTGTGCCCCTCTCTGCTGTGCCAGGTAGTTTGCACGTGGGCACATGGCAGCAACAACATGTGGGCACGTGGCAGCAATCATTTTGTTGGGGTTCTTTGTTTGTTTTGTTTTGCTTTTGTGGTTTGTTTTTCTATGTTTTTGGGGAGATTTTTTGTGACCCTTTGTTAGCCAGGTGCCTGCATATGGGAGGTAAAGCATTGCCCTGGGTTGGATGGGTGTTGCCTGGTGATAGAAGGAAGGACCCAGGGACCTGCAGACACAAGTTGACCCTTCCCTCCTGCCCTGCTGATAACCTTCCATACCTGCACAGCTCTGGCCAGGCAATGGGCAAAGCCTGGGCACTCTGTGCACTCATTTTTCCTCTGAGCTTCAGGTATTGCTTAAAAATGCCTTTTTCCTTACTCTCGTGGGTGTTCCTGCAGCATCCAGCACTGCAGAGCCCATTAGCTCCACTTTGGGGCTTAACAGCCTTTGCTTTTGCTGGGACACTCAGCTGGCTCTTCCCAGAGTCCAAATAAAACTTTAAATGAAAGGAAACCAGCCTGGGAATGCAGGCTTGTGTGACAGGCCAGCCCAGCTCCCAGGAGCTCTGCTGCACAAGGATGGCCTTACTTTCCCTCCCCTTGATCCTGGTGTGCAACGATGCAAAGCCCTTTTGAATGACATTATTAAGCTGGTGATAAGAACATCATGCTCAGTTTCTTGGCATTCCACAAAAATGCCACATCCATGATTTATGTGGAGGAAGGGATAAATAGGGGAGTGCAATTCTGAGGTTGACCCTACCTAAATTAAGGAGAAGGTCCAACCTCTGCCAAGCCAAGTTGTTTCTGTGGGGTGGGTTGGTTTAGCAGAACAACCCTGCTGCATGCAGAGCTGCTGAGGGGTGGGGAGGTGGGATGCAGGGGGTGCAGGGTGGCAGCAGGACCTGGTGGGCTGGGTTGGGGAGCCAAAAAACAAAGAGTGTGAGTCTGTACAATTGCTAACCAGCAGCAGTGGGTTTCAGGAACGAGAGCTAAAGGGAGACAGTCCCTCTGCACCACTGTGAGTGTTGCTGTTGGTCTTTTTATTTGACAAAACGCTGCCTCCAAAATGTATGTGCTGAAATGTCACAGAAGAGAGAGGGAGAAGCTGCTTCTCTCTACTCTCTTTACAGTGAGTTCCAAGCAAGGCAACTGACTCTTGGATAAAAGCTGGAATAAACCCACATTTGCATCCCTTTTTAGTGGCCTTTTCTACCTAGGGTGCTTGATGCCAAGGAAAGAGGTACTGTGGAGGTGACCTGGAGCAGCTGAGGACACAGAGAGCCACCAGAAAGCTGTGAAGGTGGACTGGAGTGGTGCAGCAGAACTCAGTCCCTGCGAGGAGGCTGTGAAGGTGCAAAGTGGGTGTGAGGGGATACAGCATGTGTCCATGGGTAGCTGGGGTTTCCAAGAACATTCAGCTGTTTCCCCCTCCATGAGTATAATATAATTTCTTTTGTTGTCTTCTCCCCAGCTCACACTCTGTCTCCACAGGGGTCTCACTCTGGCTCTCAAAGGTGAGTTTGATAATGACATTATGTGCAGCCAGAAAAGAGCTGCATTTCCCCACGGGTAGCCCAAGGACATGCACTGAAATTGTGACCTACTGGGCCTTCAGCTATTGTGTGTTGGACCCCACACAGCCCCGTGAATGCCTCTTTATCTTCCTTTGCCATGCTCCCTGCTTGGGGGCCTTGCATCCTTCTTACAACACTTCTCAGCCTGACCTGTGGTGCCCCCGGTTGTACAAACAGGCACAGGAGGGAATGTTATTCATGTCTCCTACAGAGCTCGCCCTGTGTCTCGGGCAGTGCATTTACAAACCTCTGCAAAGAAAAGCAACTGAATAAAAGCCAGTCAGCTTTACTCCAGGGGCCAGCCAGCATCCTCACTGCAGCCAAGGAGCCTCCCGTGGGGCTCTGATCTGCTGCTCACAATGGCTCTCTGTGGCAGCAGGCTGTGGAGAAACCTTCCCTCCATGGAGAAAACCTTCCCTTCATGGAGAAAGTTTCTCTTCATGGAGAAACCTTCCCTTCAAGGAGAAACCTTCCCTCCATGGAGAAAGTTTCCCTCCATGGAGAAACCAACCTTCCCTTCATACAGCAGCGACTGCAGTGGTGCGACCATGGCAAGCCCTGGGCAAGAACATCTCGGGGGCTGGAGCAGCTGGGCGGTGTTGGATGTGTCAGCAAGTCCAATCACTCTGTCCCAGCCTCCCAGACACATGGGCAGGGCTTCACAGCTCTTCATGTTCTGCAGCCAAACAGCAAGAACCAGGGAGCTGAACCCCCTGAGTGACCCGTCCCAGCAGTTCAGCCTCCAAACCCTCAACAACAGGCACAGGCTGTGGGCACATTGAGATCTGAATTGTCATTGCAACTCCTGGCCCTAAATTTGCAAGGCCAAGTTTATGTCTTTCAATATTGAGTCAATTAAGCCTGACGTTGAGACACATTGGCTTGGTGATAAATGGGCTGTGGAGAGATGGTTTATGGGGCCATCACGGGGCACTTTATCTGTTGCCACTTGCAAGTTGCCAGTTCATTCCTTATTTATTTTCAGAATGAATTTTTATTGATTTCTCCCCCTTCCATTCCTTCAGCCACACAGAATGAGGGAAGAACAAACAAAAAGTGGGTGCAGGAGGATGGGACATCTGTTGGCTTGAGGGACCACAGTTGGACTTGATGTGCCACCTTGGGTCACTGGGTAAATTAATGTTGGAGTGGGGTCTCAGGCATTATTACCCTCCCCATTGGCTCCCTGTGACCAGTGCAACATGAGCTGTGGGTCCAAGTGCTTCTGCTGTATGAACCATTCCCCAGCCTGGGATGCTCCTCAGTGGGAATGAGGGATGGATAAATAAGGGAGAGGGATGGGAAGGAGCTCAGATGTGGTGCAGGGGGAACAGACCCCACCAGTCCTCAGCAGTGGTGATGCTGATTCTGCAGCTCTGGCCCAGCACAAAGTTTAGAGTGGGGTGTGAAATACCAATTTAGGGGTGAAATAAGTTTTTTAAAAAGTGCCCTGATGGGGCAGGCACAGAGGGCAGTGGTGGGGAGTGGCTTCTCAAAGGAGTGCTGGGGACCCCGGGCACTGATGTGGACAGGGGTTGTGATCTGGGCACCGGGATGATGGGGCTGCCATGAGGGGTGACCCCCTGGAAGGGGGTTTGGGGCTGTGCAGGGGGCAGTCATGCAGAAACCAGGGCTGAGCAGGGGGTCAGTGCTGTGAGAGCCTGGGGGCAATCGAGGGGTAATGGTCTGGGGAGCCTCAATACCCCCACGGGGACCCCACACTGGGGACCCCAGGGCCACAGCAGCCGTGGGGCAGTGGGGTTGCCCACAGGACATCCCTCTCTGATGGGACACGGAGGCTGCTCCTCCTGGAGGACCAGTGCCCTGGAACAGCCAGGCTGTGGCAGTGGCAGCCACCAGCTGTGGTGCCTCACACTCATCCAGAAACCACCCAGGGGCAGCTGCTGTCTTGTCTGAAGGTGATCCTCACCCCTGTGGACAAGGGGGATGGTGTGGGTGGGTGCCTGTGACCACAATGCCACCTCCTCCCCGTGCAGTGCCACCTGCTCTGCAGATTTGGTGGGAGGGCACAGAAGGAAGCGCAGCAATTAACCTGTGATGCCCTGACTAATTAGCTGGCACAGCATCCAAACACAGCCCCACTGAGCCTGGGGACCAAAAGTTGAAGGGAGAGTGACCACTTGAGAGCACTGAGTGGCCTCTTCTCCCCCTTCCCCACGGGGCTGCACTTGCATTAGGAGGCCTGAGTGCTTGAAGTTTGCTAAACCACTTTGAAGTGGAAACCAAATTGCATGTCTCCCTCTTCCCCCCAGCTCCCCTGAGCCTTCCCAGTTTTAATTAGCTCCATCTGATGTTCAGAGGCTTCCAAGAAAAAAGTGTGCTTCTAAAGTAGCTCAGAAAGCCAGTGGTGGCTGAGCAGAGGGAGCTGTCTCAGCGACACACAGGCTGGCAGGGGACACGGGGTGAGCACAGCTCTGCCTGCAGCCAGACCCACCCTGCCCCTGCTCCGTGTGGGTTTGCCACGTCCATCAGCTGAAAGGTGCAGTTTGGGGGCTGTGCTGAGGTCAAGGATCACGGTGAAAGATGCATTAACCTCCTTGGCACACAGGCTGTGGTGTTCTTCCTTCTGCTCCTCCACCCACTCCTGCTTTGCTCCGTGCTCTCTGGCTGCAGTTCAGCTTCTCAGCCCGGGCTGACAGAAGCAACCATGGGAAAGAAACCACCTCCTAGGAGTGCTGTCTCATTGCCTACAGACACTTCACCTTGCTGTACACAAACCTTCGCTGAGAAAAGCTGTTGGAGTGTGGAATAACTTGAAAATAATGTTCTAACTCTGCACAGACACTGGGGAAGGAGAAAACAAGTCCCCAGTGTTGGAGGAACTGTGCTAGTCAGCCCTTTGGGACAGCAGGGATGACACATCCTTTGGGGCTTGCATTGCACAGCTTCCCTCATCTCCTCCCTGTCACCCCTCCATTTATATGCCCCACAGAGGAGGGTTTTATTCCCACAGACATAAACTTTTACCTTAGTTTCCCTTGTTCTTCTGATAAGCAAAGCCAGTAAATCTCAGCAGTGTTTGCTCTTCTGATTTGGGGAACAGTGAGTCGGAGCATATCCTGCTTCTCTTGTCATAATTAATCTGCTGCCTTCTGTTCTGCTTGTCAGGTATCAGGCTGCAGTGTGGCTGTGACTGTGGATTAGGTGATTGCAACTGCACCCCCTGGTCCTGCCAGCATCCCAGGAAAATTCCCAGGTGCTCTTACTGCAGCCTGGGCTCAGCTCAGGTGGGGAACTGCTCATCGCAGGGAGGGAACACCAGCCTTCCTCAGCCAGCCTCTCAAAGCCACTCCAAAGAGCCAGACACGGAGGGGTGAGTGTTATCCTGCATCTCCTGTCTGCCTGCCCTCCACAGGCACCCCACGGTCCCTCTACCCCAAAGAGCCCTGATGTTGCAGACCACTGCTCTGGGTGGGGGGGGTTCCCTGGGGGGCTGTTGCCTGCCCCAGTGCTAGAGGCTTCAGGGACCAGTTTAATGCTGTCTTGTCTCCTTGTCACATGCCCTGGGTCTGTCCAGGCCATGTTCAGGGCCACTGTGACCCTGTGGCTCTGTTACACCCAACTGGGCTCACTTGGTGTGTCCCCAAGTGGTGGGTGTCACACACAGACTGATGTTCAGCTGCTTCAGGAGTTACTCTCTGTATTTCTGCAATGCCCTGAACTCCACGTGCCCACCTGGGCCCCTCACTGTGTCCTTGAGTCCACATTTTGCAATTCTCTACATTTTTAAAGATCCTGTCAGAACTGTTAGAATGGGAGGGGTCCTCAGGCATCCACTCCTTCAAGTCCTCCCTCTCCCTCATTAAGGCAGGATCACATGGAACCACAGACAGCCTTTGCTTTGGGCAGGATGCAGCTCAGTCCCCCCAGATTTCAGCACCCCCGAATCTGGGCTCTTCCAGCAAGGACCATGCTCCAAAGAGTGCAGGAATGGAGGGACTGCCTTTCCTTGCCCCTTAGGAGCATCTCTAACAGAGATGGCAGGGCTGCTGACCCAGGAGGGCCTTAAAGGGCTGCTTGACCCACCCAGGGCTCTGCAGGATTTAAAGGAAGGGTCAGGATGGGTTGTTTTCCATCTTCTAAAGTGGGGGGGAGAGCTGGGAGCCAGCTGAGGCTGTGCAGGGCTGGAAGAAGCCCTCAGTTGGACCAGGCTAGCTCTGTCCATGGCTTTTTCCATGATGAATTTCCAGCTAAATGCTGGTAAAAGCTGCAAAGCTCTGGTCTGAGACCCAGGTACTGCTGTCCTCCTTTTCTTCCCTCCTGAAATATCTGGTTTGCAAAGAGCCTGGTTTTCTTCTGGTTTTGTCTGTCCCAGGGAGGCTGCCTGCAGGTAAATCTGGAGCCTGTGTCTGTGGGGGCTGAATAACCTCTGTGCAAATCCCTTCTTTTCCTTGGGGACCCAGGAAAGCTGTTGGTTCAGGCTCTAAGGTTTGGGCACAGGTTTGGATCAAAGAAACTGCCCCAGTGTTGGTGTTTTTGTGTGTAAGTGGTTGGCACACGAGCCTAGGAACAGGCCAGCTCAGTCCCTTGTGAAAAGGAGAAAAATCTCCTCTTGAGTCTCTGCAGCAAATTCACTTTCAGGACTTGCCTTTCAGCTTTATAATGTAGGTATTTTGTTTTATTTAAAAGCATCTCTGCCAATTCAGTGCACTTGTCTGGGTAGAAGGTTTTGCATTTTGCTAACAAAAGCTTGCCAAGCACAGAAACCCTCAAGTGCCAGAAGGCTGGTGGAGTCCTGCTCGATTACAGTCCGTCTCCTGAAGTGATTTCCTCCTCCAGAGAACTCTTCTGCTATCAAGTGTGATTATGTGGTGTCACATTAGTGAGAGCTTTGCAGCTGTGATTCCAGCTGCTCTTTCCTGGACCATGTCCTGTTTATGATTAAAAAAGAGATATGAAGCAACAAGCAGATTTGATCATTTGGCCTGTGTAGTATCCACAGACAACAGACTGGGAGGAGGAGAGGAGGCTGTAAGGGAAGTGGTTTAGAGCATGTTTCAGTGCTCTAAAATGTTGCGTCTCAGTTAATTATGCAAAAAACCCTCCAAAGCTTTGGAAACGTTCAGTTTTTACAACCAGACCTTCTCATTTTGCTTTCAGACCTGGTTCAAGACCCAGAATTTGCTCTCTGAAGCCCTGGATGACCTGCAAGTGAACATAAGCTGAAAGGGCTGAGGGGACAGCTTCAATTTTCTATGAATTAACGCTGGTCCTGACAACTTGTGAATTATGACTCGGTGCAGTCATGGTTAATTAAAGGCAGTCTGAGCTGCTGTTGGAAAATCTGTCACCTCAGGAGGAAACAGGAAACACCTTCCTGTCCCAACCTCTTGATTACTGTGCTTGTTTCTGGTTTGCACTTCATTAGCCCTTCCTCCACACACCTTGAAGTCTGATTTTAAGGAAGGGCAGTATTTCTTGCCATTTGGTCTTGAAATGTTTTCTGGACTTGGAAGGCAGCAGCAAAGCCTGGATGGCACCTGGTTGTGTTGGTTTGAATGGCCCTGGGCTCTCACAGGATGCAGGTTCTCACCCCTTGCCTCTTGGCATGTGGCTTGGAGAGGAAAGATGATGCCAGAGGATGGTGTTGCTGTGCCAACGGAAGGAGAGGAAAAGCCTGCAGGAGCAACCAGTGCAAACCAGCATTTACAGTCCACCAGGTTGGTTGCTCCTCATGTAGGTACTCTTGGGGCTTTCAGGGCCTCCAAAGGGCTTCTTGCAGTTGTGTGTGTCCCAGTTCCCATAGGTGATGGATATTGAACACTCAGGCCACCAAATTAAGGGCCAAGAGTTTAAAGTCTCCTTTGCCGTAGTTATTTAACCAGGATGGACAAAGTGATATACCATTGAGGTAATTCTACTTTTAAACATATGTATTTATGTTTATTAATCTATTAAAGGGCAAGGTTGGGAATGTTGGAATGGTGGTGTAACTTTTGGTACTGCTTAGAACTGATCGAGCCTGTCAGGGTCAGTCACACCTGTACTTTGAGTCAGCTGCACTGGGGATTAAAAGGTGCAAGAGAACATGAAGACACTGCAGTGCTCAGTTAAAAACTCCTCCTGTGCCCAGGAGATGTGCTGGGTAACTAATATGGGTGAAGGTGTGAAGAGAGCTGAGACTTTGAGAGCTTTGGGGTGTTCCTGCCTCTGCAGGAGGCTGGGTGAGTGAGTTGTGCTCTCAGAGGCCACGGGTGCTGCGTCTGCTGCTGGAGTCCTGCACCTCCAGGCTGCGTCTCGGCAGCTCATCCTTGGCTGTGTCCTGCCTGTGCCATGGACCTTCCTCTGCCCACATTGCTGCAGTGGGTGCTTGTGCCCCCAGCAGTGTACCAGGCACTGCTATATTGGCCTTTGGAGATACATTATTGGTGTTCTTGTCACAGGGTTCAGCTGTTTGGACAGAGGTCTTGTGTGAGCCCAACCCTGCTAAAGGCACAGTAGCCAAGGAGACAAGATGTGTGCCCTTGTTTCTCATCAGCTTCTGCAGGTTTTGATATCTCACTGGGGTCAAGCCCAACATGATTTGTGCCAGCTATTGAGAAGGAAATCTTGGTGATGCTCTGCAGCTCTTGCACTTCTTGCTTTGGTGTGGTCAGCTCCAGATGCTGTGCTGATTGCAGACATGTGGAACTTCTCCCTGACCTGTGGTCCTGCCCCTGTGTCTGTCTCTACCCTCCTGGCCCTTTAAGCCCTCTCAACTTTTCCTATTTATTTATTTATTTATTTATTTGTTTGTTTGTTTATTTATTTAGTTAGTTATAATTTTCTAAAAATTTATTTATTTATAATATTTGTTTCTTTTTTCCTTTCCTTTGTCACCTTTCACCATGAAGATTCTCTTTGTATTCTCTCCATGCTAAACAGCCTTGGTACAATAAATCCCCCCCAAACAGCTTGAAGCTCTCTGGGAAAGTAATTCAATGAGAGACACGTGAAATTTTTGGTAAAAGATGACTCAATGGAATTTCAGGTATCAGTCCGTGAATGGAAAGTTTTTTATGCCATGGCAGTTTAGTCAGAATGTTTTATTTGAGCTTTGATTTCAGCTGCTTTCATTGTAGTGGAAATGTTGGCAAGACAATGCTGAGTCTTCAGGGTAGAACAGAGCCAAATTTAAAAATCTGTCTCACTGAGGATGAGCTTTGTTTTTCCTGCAGCTGTAAGATCTATCCAAGCTTTTGCCTAATTTCATTTTCTGGATAGGCTGAGATGCCCTAGCAAGAGATTACTGACTCTTACTGAAGTTTGCAAAACCACAACATTGTTTTAATTAAGTTAACTTAAGGCAAGACCTGGGTCTTAAAATCTAATCAAATGAACTAACATGAGAATTGAATCCTTTGAACACCCCTGCCAAGTCTCTGCATGTTTGCAGCCATGTTTTCATTTCTTAAAAAGTACTTTTTCCTTGGAGAAGTCAAACTGTCTTCATCGGTTTGAGAAGCTGGAATTGCCTCTTTGGAAAACATTCCCTAATAGATTTTCATAGCGGGCTGGTTTTGCTTTCAGATTCATTTCAGTTGCAATAATATTTTCACAGTTGTTCCCGACAATTGTGGGCAAATATTTGTAGATCTGTGTGTGCTCTGTAGTGGATGCTTTTCTCTAATCCTAAACAAAGCTTTTAAGGCTGTGGGCTTTGGGGTTTCATGGAAGTTGCTTTTCATCATATCTTATATAGCTATAATTTAAGAGCAAACCCCTGTGAATACATGCTTGTAAACCTGATGTTCTAGCCTTTATTAAATAAATGCCTGATGCTGTGATTAGCATCCCGAGTACTTCAGCAACAGCAGAACAGGGCTGTGCTCTGCCCTGGGTTCCCCAAGCATGGCCTAGGACAGAGCAGCACTGAAATATGTGCTTGACTTCGAGCACAGGAGGAGCTGCTCTGAACTCAGTGCATCTAAACAGGTTTGAAGCAAAGCACTTGTTTGAAGCAAAGCACTTGTTTAGCTGCTTTGCCTGCTTGGAACACATAAATCAGAAGTGACTGTGTTCCACCCTTCAGCCCTGCAGGAACCTGTGCTCAGCCCTTTAACATCCACCCTTTGCACCATCCTCTGAGCCAGAGAGCTGATCCTGAAGGCAGCCTTGCAGTGAGTGTCTCCTAATCACCCTCAGCTGAGCAGGAGGGAGCTGAAGAAGGTCAGATTTAAATCAGCCATCCCTTGTGCTGCTTCTGCCTGCAGTTGTACGTGAGCCCTTCTCCTGTTAGGAAAGAAAGGAGCTTGTCCACAAAGCCCTCCTCTGGGAAAGGGGCTGTTCTCCTGGCTCAGAGCAACCTTGCCTTGTCCTGTGGTTATAAAAACATCTTTCATGTATTCCTGCCCATTGCACTGGGAGATGAGAGCTCCTTTTGCTTTCATGCAAGGCGGTGTGGGGTGGGGGGAAGCGGTGGGTAACTGGTGAGCTTTGCAGCTCAGCTGGTAGGCTGGCTGGAAGGGAGCCAGGGGGCCTGGCTTCAGTCCTCTGATAAGTCATCAATTTCTTTCTCACCAAAAACATCTGGTTCTGGATGCTGAGTTATGAGCTAATATTAAATACAAAAGTTTATAGCATCACATATATAATATTGTTGATTAGAAGCATCAAGTAAAGTAATTGACCAGGGGGGACTTGGTGTGAGCAGCTGGTAGAGCATCTGGAGGGGAGCCAAGGGGCCTGGCTTTAATTCTCAGGTCATCTATTTCTTTCTCACCAGAAACATCTGGATTTGGATGTTGCAAAGCTACAGCCTATTGTCTCATGCAAATGTTGCTGGGATCACACTTTTTCGTGGTAATGGGCTCCCAGGAATGTTCCCATTCAGTATTTCCACCCAGAGAACCCTGCAGGAATGGCGGGGCAAAGGTGTGTTCCTGGACCCCCAAAAATCAAACACAGAGTTCCATTTTGTGGAGCTGCCCTTTTTTGATCAGGTTCTGCAGGAATGGTGTTTTGAGTAGCCTGAAGAATGTGTTTAGGCTGACCCAGAGAAGCTGGTAGTGCCCTGAACCAGCAGATTCTGTGGTTTGCCTGGGTGATGGGTGCTGGGAGAGGGGCTGGTGCTGCCTGTCCCGAGCTCTGAGCAGCTCCAGGTGTCAGGAGAGGCTCATGTTTGTGTGGGGTGAGGTTTGGTGGCACTGCCATGGCTCCTGAGACTCCCACAGGGCATGGGGGACCTGCTCTCACTGCTGTTTGCAGTCTCTGCTTTCTGAGGACACTTTGGTAGAGGCTGTGACATTGGATAATCAAAAAGCAAGCTCAGGCTTCGAGGACACTGTCGCTGCTCTCTGCTTGTCAGAGAATCACACAATGGTTTGGGTTGAAGGAACCTTAAAGCTCGTCTTGTCCCATCCCCTGCCATGGGCAGGGACATCTTCCACTAGCCCAGGTTGCTCAGGACCTCATCCAACCTGGCCTTGGACAGTTCCAGACATTTTCCTTAGCTCCTTTCCCTCTGTGATTGCTCCATCACAATGAGAGAGTGGAGGCCTCTGGTCCCTCTGTGAAAACTAAGGGTAAATCCTCCCAAGGCAGGGAAAAGAGATGCTAAAAATTGCCTTTTACCCATCCTGCAAAGTGCTGCCTTGATTTCCCAGACAGTGGTTGCAGCTGACAAATGTGGGGTTGGATCTCACCCGTGGCAAGCTTGATCCTCTCTGTTGACTGCAGTAGAGTGACCCCAATGAGCAGGACCTGAAGATCTGACCCCTGGGAATTAAATCAGGCAGTTATTAATCACTTGGCAAGGAGTGTGATTTGCAGGTGATCAGCCAGGATGAAGGTATGGCATAGAGCTTTGGGAAGGCTCTGCTTTTACACTATTCTGCTCTCTGTCCACATCTGCAGACACTCTTTGCTGGCCCTCCACCTGTGTAACCTGCCAAGGTCTCTCCTGAGCCAGCAGAGATGGTTCTGGAGTGCCCTGGTCATTGGAGGGGTTGTGAAGCCCTTGTCTGGCTCCCTCATAGGTCAGATTGACTCTTATTTAGCCCTTGAGCAGTGAGAAGACAGTGAGGAGTGAGTCATCCTCCAGTCCTCTGGCATTTTTGCCTTTATTTTATTAGAAAGAGGTACAGCCATCCTTCCTCAATTATTCTGCCAGAATTCTCACAAGGGTCTCATCTCGGTTTTGGTTAAAGGAATAAGAGGCCAAATGGAAATAAAATACTAGTCTACCTGACTTTACCAGCTGAAAGAGTTTAGAACATCATTACTAGGCTCATTCCACCATTCCTGTCCCTTCCTCTGAATAAAAATACCATCTAAAAAAAGAGTCAGAACAGGACATTTCCAGAGGAATATTACATTTCATAAGTATGGATTTTAACAGCCAATCTCAACCAAACAATGCACTATATGGTGCCAGAAATAATAAATCAGTGCAGCCCTTAGGACTGAAATGGAGAACTCCCTCTCCCCTTGTAGCTCTTTGGAACTTTAATCTCAAATATGCCTGAATCAAAGGACAACTTATTGGTACACAAGAATTCCCATGCTTGGTCAAATCTGATTTCCACAGAGTCCAGCTCTCTGCTGCTGGTGTTGGCCAGAACCAGACCAAAACCAGTTGTCAGTAGAGAAATGCCTGCCGAGAACACTTAATGTTACTGACTTTCATCATTTAGGAAGGACTTCAATGCACCTGATCTTAGCCTTGTAGGAACTGCTGCCTGGTCCTGCAGGTTTCTTTAGTGGAGAGAGTCGTGGGAGTCTCCACAAGGCAGTTCACTCTATTTTAAGATATATTAAGGCTTGTTATTGATTTGATTAGAGAAAGCCTTCATGTTGTCTAAACACAAGTGCCTAAACTAAGGCAGGAGGAATCCCAGTGACCTTTTCCTGCCCACGGGACTGGCCCTGCTGTCATAGCATCCTTCAGAGCTCTTGGCTGTGGAGTGACATACTCCCAGGTAATTTCATCTTACTGTGAGGGTTTTAAGTTTGGAAGAGGACTATTTCTCAAGAAACAGCTGTCTTTATGATTTGGGGCAAATCTGATGCTTCAAGGCAGTTGGGAACTCGCCTCCAATTTATTAGTGCAGTGGAAATGGTTACACAACAATTCTGTCTCACAAAGGTTTTGCAGGGGGGGGAAATGCCCTTTTTGTGCCTGGCCCATCTGCCCTGCTTAGGAGAGGATGTTCTCAAGGCATTTTCCCTGGTATTTAATGTGTTAATCCCTCATCCAACCCTGCTGTGCTGCAGGGATGAGCAGGGGGGATAGGTGATGTGTTTAGTTTCAGAGCTGCTCCTGGAGCTGTGTAATGCCTCAGTTTCTCTAGAAGATCCATTTTTGTATCATAAGAGAAAATAGGGAATGGGATTTGGGATTCACCTTTGCTATGCTTTATTCTGTGTGCTGCTTTGAAGCTGTTTCATAACTGTAGGGATCTGAATTAAAGATCATGATTTTTGTGATCTCTTTGCGTGGTGATCTCACCAGAACTAAAATCATTCACGCTGTTGGCTGGGAGTTGTTTCTGAATCCTCCTCTTTTCTCTCCCTTTTGGCTGAAATGTTGCAGGCAGGGTATTCCAGGGCAGGGTGTTTGTGTCTCAGTGCTGCTCTCCCTTGAATTCCACAGTGTTTGCCTTCAGTTTGCTAATTTTGACTGCGGGGCAGTGATTTATTTTTCTCCACAGCTGCCCACAACGCCTGCAGCTTTTCTGATATATAGAATTCATTCAGGACTTGTTTACTTCAGCTGTTTTTTCACTGCACTGTGTTTGTCAGGCTGAAATGTGCTCTTTATGATAGAGGGAGGTTGTTATTTTCTCCTGACTCACCTTCCTGGATAATTCTCTCGCCCCAGGCTCCGTGAGATCTCAATATTATCATTATTAATAACCCTCCCTCATCCCAACCATGTACCTTTACAGCTTCCCAGCCCTGGCAGGTGAGGCCAACCCCAGAGTCACCAGGAGGACTCTGTTCTACATGTGCTTAAGTGTTTGCAGACCCCGGAGCTGTGGTTTTCACAAGAAATTAGTGCAGTTGTGTGCCTGGGCTTTGATGCCTCGTTCACCGCGGTTTAGGGGGGGCTGTTTATTGCAGAGCACCGAGCTCTGAGCGTCGGGCCCCTTTGGGGTGTCTGGCTGGGCCATCAGAGCTGGAGGAATTTTCTGGTCAGTCAGCTCTTGGATTAAGAGCTGTGGCTGGGAGCTTGTCAAATGGCGTGTGTCTGTAAATGTCTTGGAGGGATTGAGGCTAAATGAATTATTCTCCCTTCCCCCTGCCTTTCCTTTCAGCACACAGACTCAGTTCTCTTCTGTGTCTGCATTAGAGCAGAGCTCCTTTATGATCCCAAGTGCTTTCGTGGGACATGGTTGTCATTTAGCAGACACTGACCTATTTTTGTCCCTCTCTAGGCAATGTATCTGCAGATATTTATCCCTCTTTTGAAAAATAAATATGTATTTTAAGAGCAGGCATGTGGAAATACAGTACTGAGTTTATTCTTTTCACTTACAGTATAAAAGTACCACCTAATCTATCCTCACAAAATTCTGCTTCCTTGTTGGCCTGCAGACAATAACTGTTTGCACAAAGGAATAAAATACCTTTTCTTTAACTATATATCCTGCAGGTATGTCTTAGCATAAGGAATTTCTGTGCTAGCATTGCCAGGCTTGTTCAGGCTGGGTGCCTGAGCAGTTTTGGGGTAGGCACATCCTCGTTCAGTTAGGGTGAGTTTTATACTTATTTAATTCTTTTAAGTGAAGAAATCTTGGGTTAAAAGTAGAATTGAAGAAGGATTAAATGGCTTTTGAAAGGGGGAGTGTTGGCTGTCAGCTGGGAAAGGCAGTATAAAAGTGAGACCTGGGCTTGGGTTATGTTTTGATCAAGAGCCAGTTTCAGGTGCTGGTGAACAGGATTTGAAACTGGGACGTGTAGCACTGACTGTACAGTCTGGGCAGCTTAAGCTGAAATAATAAAGCCCAGGATCATGCAAATATTTCAGTGGGACTTGGAAACCTGAGCTGGATCTGGGCCCAGTGCTGTGGTGAGGAGCAGGGGCTGTCTTGTGGCCCAAATGGAGGGACCCCATCAGGGGATTGTGTTAGGGATATAACGAGCTCTGCTTGATTCTGGATTACCTTTGGCTGGCAGTTCACATGTCAGGCATTTTGGCAGTGCTGAATCCTGTTCCTTTCCTCCAGTCTCTCTCCTTAGGGCAGATTTCCATAAAAAGTGAGTTCTTTGTATGAGCTGAACTCTCTGGAAGACTTAAGGGCCTGTGGTTCAGATGCGACTTTCCCATCAGTGCCCAACAGATGTGCTCTGAAGTGCTCATGAACTGTGGGGAAGTGCTGCTGTTCTGAACTCCTGCAAACAGTCAACAGATCCGCCAGGGAAATTAAATGAGTGTAATTTTGTGGAGAGATACTGAACGTGGCTGCTAAACGAGCACCACAAAAATAAACCACAAGCAACGAGGGTCGTTTGCTGGAGCAGCTGGGGAGGGACAGAAACGACAGCTGAAGGATGTGACAACGTGTAAATTGGCTCCTCGGATTGCTTAAAAACTTCACTTTAGAGGAGGCTTGGAATTAGTGGGAGTCTCCAGGGAGGTCTTTGGGATGTAGGGAGAGGAGATTTGGAGGGCTGGTGGAGAAGCAGGGAGATGCAAAGTGGGGAAGAGGGGCTGTGAGAATATTGGGTGTGATATTCAGGGGCAGGGCTGTGGCTCCAGCCCGTGGCATCTCTGAGGGCCACATCCAACATCTCTGGACATCCAAGCATGTCCTTCCCTGCTCCCTGCTGTGGGAGGATACCAAATGGTTTCCACTGAATGAACTTTCCAGGAGTTCTGTGGCCTTGCTGATATCTTGGGATGTATATCCCAGTTTGTATAACCCCAGCCCCTGGTCAGCTTTGAACCTCACCTTCACCTGGAACACCCAACTAGTGTTTTGAAAAAGTGTGTGTGTGGAGAAACCAAACAACCTTTCAGGCTGTTGAAAAATGGCTTTTTCCTTGAATGGAAATTACTGCTTGCAATGGTATTTTCATTTGTAATGTCTAAAATAAAGAAGTTGTATCTGAATAACCTAAGCAATATTGAAATGATCAGTCACCTGTTCTGTAACCTGCAAATCAGGCTTTAGTCCTCTTAATAGTTTTGGTATTTTTAATGCATATTTAAGTAAGAGTTTCTGGGGGAAAGTGAAGTTATGCAACTTACAACACACTGACATGAAAACAGTTTTAAGGACAATTTGGATCTCACTTTTGGCTGCTTTTGGTCCAACCTTGTTTTCCTGGAAGAAAGAGTCAGCGTTTCAGCTAAGGCTGCAAAGCTTGCTCCTATTTCTGCCACTGAAGCTTAACAATCACCACCTTTTACTGCTCTGGGTAACTGCTGAAACCTCCCACAACTGATTTCCAGTATCATTCCCTGACCTTGGTCAGTGACTGGGAGAGGAGTGATGTGTTGGTGGCAGAAGGATCTCCCAGCCCGTGGCTCCTTCCCGTTGTCACATCCCACGTGAAGGTGTTCTCCTCCTCGCTGGGAACACCCCCTTGACCATCTGCTTTGTGTTTGCTCCTGCTGATAAGGAGGAGAAGGTTTTGGAAGGCTCTTGGGGGGCTCCTGTTCCTCCTGTGAGCTCAGCCCCTTTCTGCTGACCCTGCCTGGCCTCTCCCAGCAGAAGCAGCTGAGGAGCCCCAGCGTGGTGTGTGCTGGCCCCACAGCTGCTGCTGGCATGGGCTGGGTCATGACAAGGAGCTCTTTAATCACCTAATGAAAGCCACATTCCTGTAATTGTATAATATATGGACACAGCTTTGGAACATCACTTGTCTGAATGTGAGACAAATTGGATGCAGAGGCTTAGCCTCTTTGGCAACAGCTTAGTGGAGGGTTATTATTTTTATTTAGAACCTAACTTCAGTCGACTCCCTCATTTGAAGCCCCTGTATTTACCTTGGGATTGCTTTGGGATTAACCCCTAAAGCTCTGTGTGCCCTGACCCTGCCTGGCACCCAGGTGGTGGCACAGGTGATGGGCAGGCTGAGTGCTGCTTCAGGAGCTGCCACATCTGGGTGGGTAATAGAATTATCCCCAGCCTGAGCAGTTATAAATGGCACAAACCCTTGCTGTTCAGAGCATGGAGCAACCACTGGTTGGTTGGGATGAGGAAGGATTGTCCCACAGGCCTTTTTGCACCCTTTTCAGAATGAAATCCCGATGGCCAGGGAGTACAGAGAGTGGAGCTGGTCCATCTGGGACCCACCAGATTGCAGCAGGTGGGCAGTTGCTGTGCAGAGGTTCTGCTGGGGGCAGAGCTGCTCCCTGAGAGGGCAGAGACAGCAGCCTTGGCCCAAGCAACAGCAGCTGTGCCCTCAGTGCTGCTGGGGAGGAGAATGGGATTGAATCTCTTCCCCTCCCAGCTGGTGCTTGGGCTTTGGTGTTGTGGGGGTGAATTGCTCCTTTGTAGGATGGAAGGTTTGATTCTTTCCCTGCCTTCTGTGACCTGACTTCCCTTGCTGATGTCCTCAATCCAGAGGGGACAGCACAAACCGGGTCTGCTGAGGGATTTTTACAAGCTGCTGTGAACTTGAATTAAAAAATGTAGTTCATAGTTGAGCAGGGAAGTTGAGAAAGGAAGACACTTGATTGCAACAAGAACCAATTTCCTCTACTTGCTTTCCTGGCTATTTTTTCTCTCCCCTGATGATTACAGGTACTGTGTTTTGGGTTTAATTGGGAATTTTCCCACCCAGTGCTGAAGCAGCCTTAAAGTTGTGCAACCTTCCCCCCCTTCCCATAATCACCACGGGATGTCTCCAGGGTACTTTGGCTGACTTCTCCTTGCACCATCATCCCGTTTGAAGCGCAACAAAATCCACATTTCAGGAGCTGCACTCAAGTGTGCACTCAAGCTTTTTATTCCTCTGCTGAAGCCCTGACTTCACTTGGGCTCTGTAATTTTTAGGTTCTTAACTTCACCCCAAAGGCAGCAGGAGGGCAGAGCTCCACATCCAGCCCTGTTTCCCTTGTGCTGGCAGTGCTACTGTAGGGCAGATGTTCCTTGGAGATTCAAAAGTTAAATGCTGTTGGTTCCATTTCTCAGTTGCTCATTAGAGGTACTTCACAGAGGATCAGGAGACCAAGGAGGGCATCCTTAGGGTGGGGAAGAGACTTCTCCCATCCTAATCTTCCACCCACTGGTCCACACTGCTCAGACTGCAGGTGCTCAGCCTCCTGGGAGCCCTTTGTGTCAGAGGGAGGCAAATAGTTTTGCCTCTGCCTGTGCAAATGTAAGTCTGGTAGATCTGCCAAAGCCAGTAAATCTGCTGGATTGGAACAGCCTGAAATGAGGAAAGATCTGAGGATAAACCTTTCAAAAAGTCTGGGACCCCTGTGGGTATGAGCTCTTTGATAACATCCTAAACTGGGTTTCAGCAGCCCTGCAGTTTGGAGGACACTGGCTGAATGACCTTGGGAGGCTTCTTTCATCTTCCTTGGTTTCTGGAGCTATTGAAGTGAAAACCCTTTTAAAGAAACAGAAAGGATCAGCAAGTGCCCCAAATGAACAGGGTTAGAGATTGGTGTTTCCTCTGGTAAAAAGCCTTCTTGGAGGGGCATATGCTGAAGAGGGTGGGCTTAGCTGGGCTCCTTTGGAGCAAACATGAAGATGTTAAACCCTCCTCCTGGTGGAGGGGCGTGCACACCTGCCTGCCTCTGAGCACATGTCCAAGTGCTACATGGAATCACAGAACGGACTGGTTTGGAAGGGACCTTAAAAATCATCTTGTTCCAATCCCCAGGCTGTGGGCAGGGACACCTTCCACTAGAGCAGGTTGCTCAGAGCTCCAGCCTGGCCTTGAACACTTCTAGGGATGTACCCAGTAGCCCATGGGGATGTGTGTCCAGGAACCTCTGTGTGTGTAGCTCCAAAACTGCTCTTGTGGTCGTGCTTCTTTCCAGGGAAGAAAGCAGGAGGGATATAGGAAAAACAAGAAGCAGACAGTGCTTGTATGAGAAGTCATACAAGCTGACTTTGAGCATGACATTTTACCCTTCAGGGAAAACTCTGGACAGGTAAATAAACAGGCTTGCCACAGGGAACACTTCTGCTGCAGGTCCAAAAGCACTGATGGTACAACATTGGTTGACTCTGAATAGATTCCCTTTTGTAATGATGTAAATTAAAGAGATTCTTCATCTCTTGCTTGGTGGCTTCAGGGAGAAGTTATATCTGATGTCCCTCTGGTTCTTGTGTGGGCCTTGCAGCTCACAGAATGACAAAATCAGCCACCAGCTGGATGGAACTCCATTGCCCACCACTCTTGGGTGGTACCAGCTGGTACCCAGGGAAGGGCACACCCACCTTCCCCATGAGCAGCAGCAGAATGCTGTGGGAAACCTTCTCCAAGGCTTCACTGAAGTCTAAGTAGACAAGGTCCACAGCCTTTCCCTCATCGTCTAAGCAGATGACTCTGTAGTAACAAAGTCATTGACATCAGGCTGAAGTGACTCAAAGTCTTGAGCTAAAGATGAGGATAGGGATAAGAATAATCTTATCTTTGCTTTTCAGGTGTCTTCTACAATTTGCCGATATATTTGTCCCAAGACCACTCTTTTCTCCACTTTAGTGGATGCTTGCAGATGGTGTAGGATAGATTTTAAATTTTCTTGCCTTTTAAAAAGGAAATGCACACAGTCTTGCAGTGTGTTTGTTGGATTTGGGCTGGTCCATGTACACCTCTCTGGGCAGCTCTGGCCTCCAGAAACACACAGAAAATAAAGCCAACAAACAGCTTTTTAAATAACACCCACAGTAACAGCAGCAACATTAGCAATACCAGCAAGGGGGTTGGTCGCAGACAAGTTCAAGTTATGCAACTGCTCTTGAATCCATTCATAAAAAGTCTGTTTTGCAGAGCTAAGTTACCACATTAGGCCAAGAGAGGGCCCCGTTGAACTGTGTTTCCTTTTCTCTGAATTACGGGATTTGGGAAAGACAGCAAGGGAGGAGAACAGAGAGGAAACATGTGACAAGTGCAAAGGCACGCCAGGAAAGGAAAGAAAGGGGAAAAAAAGAAAATTCTGGGCAATTTCTGTTGCTCTGTGTTTATTTTCTATAAGACTGAGCAAAAAAGCCATGCACATAAATAAACCATGTAAATGCACATGAATAAAGAGTAAAACCATACTGGAAAAGGGAAGAACGTGGCACTCTGGGAAAGAAATTCTCCTTTTGGAAAATACTGAAAAAGTCAACAAAGACTCAGGACAAGGGCAGGAAATTTGGCAGTGTCACACAGCTGGCAAGCCTAAGGTTTTGCACAAAGCAAAGTCTTTCTGTCAAGCAAAATGTATAATCCATCTTTAATTAGCTACAGCCACATTTTCATTTATAATCAGCAGGAGAGTATTTATCTTACTGTGGCTTGCAGAAGACAATTTAAATGCCTACCTTTTTTTTTTTTCCCCCTTAAATAATGTTCCCAACTCAGAGCCCCCTTATTTTCTGAAGCTTATTAAGGGCTGTGCTCTGGCATGTCTGTGTGCTGGGACTGTTGGCTGCACTGTCTGGATTTAGAATTTCCCTCCTTTTGCGTAGCACGGTTAGAAACATCTCACACTCTGAGGCAAAGCCCACTTGGACCATGGAGAAAACCCTTGTGTGCCTGTCTTTTCCCTTTCCCCAGAACTGCCTTCACAACAGTGCTCGGCTTTCCCAAGAATGTTGACCACTCCTACTTTGATACAACTTTGAAGCATTTCCCACAAATGCTCCAGTGAGTTCCAATAATGAAGTCCATCCTTGAAGTGCATTCTCCAGTTGCTTGTGGAAATGAGACATAAATATTACATTTCTTATCCACAGAGGGGGGAAATGCAAGATCTGACTTTCTTAAATCTAATTTAATGTCAAGAAGGAAGAACTGGCTGAAATAATTGAGTCTGGTTATATACCTCTTTAGTTAGTATTTTCCTACCATCTAAATATTTCCTTGGCCCTACATAAACTTGTTGTCTAGCTGTTGCTGGAGGAGAGGAGGGCCCTGTGGGCATACTTATGGCCAATGAGATGATGAAAAATCCATGCTTGGATACCTTGGACCATTCACTGGCACAGAGAAGATATGTTTTCAATGGTGTGTCATGTAAATGTAATCTGATGTTGTGGGACACTTGTTCAACACGAAGAGCCCGCGGCAGATCATGTCACAGCAAGGGCTGCAGGATGCTGGTGGTCAAAATAAAGCAAGCTGCAAGGATGCAGTTGCAGCAGGTATCAAAGCTGCTGACAAATGAGAAAAAAAAAATTGTCCTGGGGGAATAAAGAATGAAAGTCGTAGAGGAAGAGGGCAATATACTGTGTAATAACCTTCAGGATCTCAGATTTGATGTTGAAGGTCTTACAAACCCAGTGGAGGCATTTCAGGAGGTGAAAACACCACTGAATGATGTCAGGGCAGGTTTAGGTTGGATATTAGGAAAAGGTTCTTCTTCCTCCAGAGGGTGGTGGGCACTGCCCAGGCTCCCCAGGGCAGTGGGCACAGCCCCGAGGCTGCCAGAGCTCCAGGAGGGTTTGGATGATGCTCTGGGGCACAGGGGGTGACTCTTGGGGCTGAGGGTTCATCTGGATGGTCTTTGTAGGTCCCTTCCAGCTCAGCACATTCTGTGAAGCACAGGGCACCTTGGCAAGGGCACTACTGGTTTTCTTGTGGTCATTTTTAAGTTCTGATCCTTGATGGCCCTACAAGGTGGCAATTTGTGCTTCACTGAGGTACAGTCCAGCCTACTGAAAAGAATAACCTTTTATACCAACACATGAAGACTGTCTTTAATTGGCCTGTTGAGAATTAATCACTGCAAAAAAACAATAAAGGGTCTAAGTGCAGCAAAGCTTTCTGAGCAGTGTCACCCTGCTGACCCACCCCAGGCTGAATAAGGACACTGACCAGGGGCTTTGGACATCTTTTATAAAACCTTCTTTGACAGTTTCATTTTAAGAGCCCTTTGATCCAAGCATCAAAAAGACATGGAGATGCATCCTGCCCAAACACCAGTCACAAGCACTGAAAGGTTGCTCTGCTAAAGTTCCACACCCAGATACAAGTCAGGCTGACACAAACCTCTTGCTGATTTTTTGGGGTATTTTTTTGCTAATTTTAGACCAGGTAGCGTGAAATCCTGGTATGTCCACTGTGAAAGGGGAAGCATCCTGGAACACCTTCTTTGTGCATTGGGAAAACTGGTTTTCCAGGACTCCAAGGTTTGTGTTGCCCCTGTGCAGTGCAAGACACCCAAGCACCAGTTAAGCAGCTCCTAAGACAACGTGAGCTGAACAGCTCAGTGTAAGAGGAGTTCATTTGGAACACATTTCAGAGCATTTCACTGAATATCCTGAGTTGAGAGGGACCCACAGGGACCATTTAGTCCAGCTATGAAGTGAATGGCCCATAGAGCAATCAAAGCCACACCCTTGGTGTTAAAGGCATTTTTGTAGGGACAGTGCCTTTGTGTATAAATGGGGATGTGGTTCAGAATTTGCAAAATTTATTTTTGTGTTAGTGATGGCACCAAAATATGGGGAAAACTCTTTTTATTTTGGTTTGGCTCCTGCTGCTTTTTTCTATTAAAAAAAAAAATACTCTTGCCAAACACATTTTAATTTCACTCCTGGCTAAAAGCTCTGGTTTTAAAATTGTATTCAAGGGGACTATGTTGCTTTTGGAAAATTTAGTGTAGTTCAACTCTGGGCACCTGCCCCTCATTTAGAAGTGAATCACCATTCAAACTTTAATTTCACCATGGAAGCATTAGAGATGTTTGACTCGAACTTGTGAAGGGCTTAAAGCAACCAGGAACAGCAAATTGGCTGTGGCCAGGATTCCATGCCTTGCCTGGTTCCTGCTGCAGCCTGGGCAGGGATGTAGCACAAGGGCTGAACCTAGAGCCTGGGTGTGCTAGTTTAGAGGTAAACCAGCAAGAGAAATTAATTCAACTCAGAAT
>VXAU01004967.1:0-23482 GCA_013399695.1 Formicarius rufipectus
TCCCTTCCTAAAGGAACAAAGCTCACCACGCTGCACCGCAACAACTCCTTCAGCAGACGAGTTTATTGAAACAATTTTTAAAAGCTGGTATTTCTGAGTTTACTCCATCAATCCCAACAAGTTCAGAAAAACAACCTCCCAGGGGCCAAAGGAAGTGTGCAGGTTACAAAGGGGATGTTTTTACCACCCTCATTTATACCTCATGAGTGTAAATGCTGTCCGTTATGCAAATTGCTCCAGTTCCCCTAAAAAAGGTAGGGCACACGTGGAAAGAGCTCTTAATCCAAAGCTATTACAGCTGTTCCCTTGACATGGACCCCATGATCAAGTTACCAGTGTTCTGAGAGAAATCAACAGAGGTTTTACAGTGTTTTCTTGCTTATTTACACTGAAATTCAATCAATTTTTCTTAAAGACTATTCTTATACGGTACTTAGAGGGAAGTGTAACATTTGAAAAATTACTACAATATCAATACCTCAAAGATTTTTTCCCCTTTCATTCTTCTCAACATCTTTAGCCACACTAATCCGAAGAAACAGGTTCCATGGATGACATTTGAAAACCAACCAAAACAAAACCAACCAAAACCCAACCCCAACCAAGAAACCCCCAAACCAAATCCAGACACAGATAGTGGATTTAAGCAACTTAAAAAAGAAAGGGTTGGGCCTCAGAGCTCAGGGGTAAACCATTACTCCTATAGAACAACCCATGTTTGGAGCTTAGGAAGTGCTGCCATCTCCATGTGCACAATGATCATAAGTTCTCATCGTTGGCCTGTATTAAAATAATTCAGCCTTGATTTTGGATCTTCCTTTCGAAGAACAGCCTTCCCAGTTCCATATTGTGAATGCAAATCACTACTCCACTTGGAGTGCAGCACAGCTGCTCTTTAAAGGTCAGGTTCCACTTGAATGAGTCTCTACTCTTCAGCTCACATTATTTTCACATACTGGAATGCTTTACCAGTCCTGTTGACCAATAATATGATCACTTGGTTGTCAAAATAAGTCATTTTCAGCAAATGAAAAGCAACAGCCCTACCCCTCTATAGGCAGTGTGAAAGCGATGTGATGCTGTGTAATCCACTGCATGCTTATATTTACAGAGTACATGAAAAGCATTCCAGTTAACCATGGAACAATTAACAGAAGCAGATGACTACTCATCATGGACACAAAGTAGTTTTGTAAACAAGATTTAGGGAAAGGTGAAGGGAACGGTGGCTTCTGGAAAGATGACAATCTTGGGATTCCAGCTGTGTTTCCAATGAAGTCAATGACTTTTATTTTTAAGGATGCTGTATACAAGAATGTACTTTGTATTAAAACAAAGGTAAGTACTTTACAGTTTAAGAAACTTTACATATGTACATAAATTACACATCAGGAATGGTTTTAAAGCTCAAAAAATAAGTCGTGGGAAAAGTCTATTTTCCCTCTATTAAAATCTTCAACTCTTTCACGTTGTGATCATTTGCAACTGTAAGGGCATGATCCAGGGCTCGAAGACTCACTAGAAGCTTTATGATCTGCTTGATGTGCTCCCTAAAAGAAGGAAGGAGAAGTCAATACAGGGACCAAACAATCAATGACATGGATTAACATTCCAACAGAAGGCTACATTATGAAGCCCTATCATTAATATTCCTGCCACAGGTTTATTGTAGTTGCTTAATTAGGGTAATGGCAACAGGTTTATTAAATGCTGGGCAAAAAGCAGAACAGAAGACAGAAATTAAATTAGAATTTGCTATGAAAATAAGGCTCACTGCACATTCCTCTTCCAGTATAAACTTTCACCAAGTTCTCTTTTCACTTGGCAAATTTAGAAATATTACCCAAATGGAGAGTTCAAAAATGAAATGAACTTCCAACCCAAACTGTTACACTGACACAAGACTGCGAGACTGTTTATTCCTGTGCCCTTGCTGTTCCCATAGCTTTACAGGCCACCAGTAACACACCAAATCTCAACTTTTAATGAAGCTGCTTACTGGATTCAAGCACAGTGACCCTCTGACCCACGGCCAAACAGGTTCATCTCACTGCTCGCGTAAATTACCTCAGAACATTTGGACTGTCTACAAAAGACAATTTAGAAGCCACTCTGCAGCAATCAGCAGGGCTCACAGGGCCAAGCAGTCCCAGTGCAGCAGCTGGACAATTTGGCAAAATCACAGAAGGGTTTGTGTTGGAAGGGAACTTAAAACTCATTCCGTTTCAACCGCCCCTGCACGGCGAGGGACGCTGCCCATCACATCAGGTTGCACCAAGCCCTTTCCATCCTGACCTCGGACACTTCCAGGGATGGGGCAGCCACAGCTTCCCAGGCAACCCGTGCCAGGCCCTCCTCCCCACCCTCACAGGGAACAGACTTCCAAAGACCTAAACTCAGTGTCTCCTCTTGCAGTTTAAAACCATTGCCCCTTGGCTGGATACTGTGTGCCCTTTTTATAAACCCTCTGAAGAAACTGTGACACTGAACACTAATGCAACAGATAATGCCAGTGTTTCATTATTTCCAGTAGTTGCCTGTTTTCAGACAGTTGAAAAATATCCCCATCTAACACATCACAACGTTTCTGATGTCTGATTTTAAAGAAGTTTCCAAAGACATGGAGCAGGATGGAGACAATTATTCACGTTTGCATGTACAGGTAAAATAACACAAATTGCAAGAACTGCAACTGCTTCAACTCCAAGTAAGTTACCTTGCATTTCTCTTCTCTACATCAGAGCAACCAATGCTGTTTCTGTAAATTGTATCAGCCAGGTGAACAAGGTACCTACAGAAGTTTTCTAGCTGAGAAATAGTCTTGTCTCCTTTTAGATTACTGAACCACTGTTTAGGAAAGCAAGCAATTACCTAGGCAGAACAGGAAAAAGAAAGTTAAGTATAATGTAAGAAACTGTTTAAAAGCTATGATTTATGAAGTCTGTCAGTTAAGACTGCAGTGGCAAGGCCAAACTGAGTGAAAAAAAATGAGAAAACTACCAAAAAATGTATCCAAAATCGAAGCGGCAGAACACTGAAAACCACAATATACCTAAGCCATCTACAGGTATGAGCAAGACAGGTTTCTTTAGTTTGTGTGTTTAAAAAATTTTTAAAAGAAGAAAATCTATTTTTCACTGACACTACAACTTTTGAGATATCAAAGCCAAGATTTCATAAGTCAACTTCAAGTTTAAACTACATTTTCCCTTCAATTGCAATCTGTGATTTTAAACATTGGTTGATTTTACTTACACTTTGAGCTTTCTTTATGCTGTCCTCTCCATACTCTGAGTTTTGAAAAGCCATAAGAATATATCTATTCAGCAGCCCATCTATGGACAGCTCCTGTAGAGTTTTATTTGAAAGGATCCCATACCACTGGAGAAAGTTTCCTAATAACTGAAAATACAACATGGGGAAAATAAGTGTTCCATGATGTACTGAAACCAGAAAGTTGATCAAACACAAACATTTAAAAAATATTTAATATCTTAAAATACTTTGCAAACCTATTCAGAATACAGTCTCCCTCACTGCTGCAATTTGAACAGAAACTTCCAGAGAAGATTCCTGTTTGTGTGATCATGGAGAGCAGCTGTTCCATCCACACGAGTCTCTGCTCTTTTGTTTAGCTGGGGTTAATTTTCTTCACAGCCTTTTATTGGAAATGAAGTGTGGCAGTCACAGCTTTGAGGTCTGCTATTCCCCAAAAGCAGTATATTTTATACTGACAAAGACATAAAACCCCGGGGCCGAGTATGCCAAGCAACATGCAAGCTGAAATGATGGTGCTTTCACTCAACAATCTTTGAATCACAGAACCAGTTAGGTTAGAAAAGACTGCTGAGATCACAGAGTCCAACCTTTGAATGACCACCACCTTGCCAACTAGACTGGCACCAAGTGCCACGTCCAGTCTTCTTAGGAGACCTCCAGGGATGGCGACTCCACCACCTCCCTGAGCACTCCAACGTTTAATCACCCCTTCTGTGAAGAAATTCTTCCCGATGCCCAACCTGAACCGCTCCTGTCCCAGCTCGAGGTTGTGTCTTCTTGTCCTGTTGCTTGCTGACTGGAGGAAGCGGCCACCCTGCACCTGGCTACAACCTCCTGTCAGGGAGCGAGGTCTCCCTGAGCTTCCTCTTCTCCAGACTAAACAAATTCAACTCCATCAGCTGGTCTTCTTAGCACTCAACCTCCAGACCCTTCAGCAGCTCTGCTGCCCTTCTCTGGACTCAGTCCAGCATCTCGATGTCCCTCCTAAATTGAGGGGCCCAGAACTGGACACAGGACTCAAGGTGTGGCCTCACCAGAGCCCAGTACAACAGGGGGACAATCACTCCTCCAGTCCCGTTGGCCACGCTATTTCTGATACAAACCAGGATGCCACCAGCCTCCTTGCCCACCTGGGCACGGTGCTGGCTCATGTTCAGCTGCTGTCACCAGCATACTCAGGTCCTTTGCTGCTGGGTCACTTTCCAGACACTCTGTCCCCAAATTTGTAGTGCTGCAGGAGATTGTTGTAACCCAAATGCAGGCCCAGGACTTGGTCTTGTTGGACCTCATACTGCTGGTCTCAGCCCATGGATCCAGCCTGTCCAGAGCCTACTGCAGAGCCTTCCTGCCCTCCAGATCAACATTCCCACCCAACTTGCTGTCATCTGCAAATTTACTGCAGGTGCACTCGATCCCCCCTTTGAGATCATCAATAAAGATATTAAACTGGACTGGGCCCAAAACTGAGCCCTGGGGGACACCATTAGTGACTGGACACACTGTGAAGAGAGCACAGTGCATTACCCAAGACTAAGAACCCTCAATTAGAGTTCTTACAAATAAAATTACAGCAGCTTCCATCTACTCTTTTCCAAGAATTTGAATATTTTATTGCTACACTGTCCAAGACCAAACACGTACCAGATATATTTACTGACTTACCTTAACAGAGGACCAAAACTGACGTTGGAAAAACAAATATGGACCAGAGTTCTTGTTTTCTAAGATGCTGGAAAGTAAGAGATTTCGTTAATGAGCAACCAAGACCACACCTCTGTCTGCAATTTGCTATCTTCCTGCTCCCAGCACACAGTTCATCTCCATAAATATTCCCTTACCTCCTTCTTGTCTTCGCTAAATGCTACCAACAGGGTAATAAAAGATGTCCTGTACCCAAGCACTGAACCACACTGGGAAAAACCAACTTGTTAAGGAAGACACAACATCATACTCAAAAGCAAACTTACTTTTTTGGATATAAGGGCATGAATACATCATCATCTAGTGTTCTCCTCATTCTTAGCAATAATGCCTTTAAAAGCATCTGAAACAGACAAATTATTTTTAGAAGTCCAAGGCACTGCTTAGTAGTTAAGTATCAGAAATTAATTTTTAAAGCAACAGAAAACATTTACGAGCCTAACAGTAAAGGATACATATTTAAGCACACATACAGTCTTACAGAAAGAAGCCTATTAATTGACAGAGCTGAACTTTGACATATTCAACTAAAACCTGAACTCCTAACATCAGTTCCTGTATTCAGAGAAGGCAAGTAAAACAATCCAATTTTCAGGAAATACATTTGAAAATGGTGCAGAGATCTAAAATCAGAAAACACAGTATTTGTACCTGTCCCTTAAAGCAAAACTGGAGACCAACAAGTCTTACATTTGATGCATCTTTTTATCTCTAGTTGGGAAGGCTTCATTGAGTTCCTTAATTTATCACCATATCTGACTGCCCACAACCAAATTGCAGAGCATCAAAAAATTGAAAACTTCTCTTTCTTGCTGATTTTTCCAATATTACGTGTATTTAAAATATATTCAAATTCCTCAACTTATGCAAGGTATTTCTGAAAAAAAAAAAAAAACAAAACAAACCAACTTACTTGTGTATTTTTGTTTTCTGCATTCACCACTGAGGGATATCCATCCACTAGCTTCTGTACAATTGCTACCATTCTAGATGTCTGTGTAGTAGAAAAAGGATCCCAGATATTTTCTGAAATTACTGTAAGAGATTACAGAATTACTCCACTTTGAAAATACTCAAATACAAGTATTGATACATTAATGCAATGGTTTGCAATACAGTAAAATCCAAAAGCACAAACAAGCATCAGATTCCACAACCCTGCATCCCCATTTTCCAAGCCTGTACCTGTTAATTTAGGAAGAACAACTCTCTCTACAATGGTAGGCAGTAATGAAATATCAGCATCATCTTTCACTTGCTCCTGCTCTTCACAGCCGTAAAACAGCAATGATTCAAACCACAACATGGTTTCAAAATCTCGACACTTGCCCTAACAAAACAAGAATTGGGGTTAGATTCCTAAAAAGAGATTTCAAGTCAACATATGAAAAAAGTATTCTGTATGCAAGTATGATACACTCACAAAACAGAACAAAACAACTTTAAAACACTCCACCAAATGAACAAATTCACTCTACCGTTACAGCCACCAGATGTAACGAAACCTGAAAATGGCAGAAGCTTCATTTTTTAGCAGTTGTTGCCCCACAGATTCTAACTTCTACTTACACCTGAGCCAAATAAAAGCCCACAGATTAGGGTACAAGTGGGAAGTACAGTTCAATTGTGCTGCATTATAAAATTAGGCTTTCTGGATTTAAAACCTCTCTTTATGAGCACCTTGTAATTTTTCTAACTTAACAAATGGCTTACCATGACCAGTAACAGACAGGAGGGAACACAGACTTGAGAATTCTGTACCATGTCTCTAACTAACCTGCGCTTTGTTTTGTCAGCCTGGAAATTTACTGAGAAATAGCATGGGGGGAAAGGACAATGTGAAAAACAGTTGTAGATTTAATGAGGATATATTTCATAGATTTTTCCTTGGTTTAATTAATGAAATAAAACATAATTAATTAAATAGTCTGAATCCCCTCTGAAGAGAACTCACGCTTCTCCACCTCTGCAATGAGAACAGAGGAAACAGGAGAGAAAAAAAAAAAAAACAAAAACAAAAAAACCCAAAACCAAACTAACACAAAAAACCACCTTCTGAAAAAAGGAGGAAGAAGAGAGTAGAAGTCAAAAGGTACCTGAACTGTTTGTCCTGGTGGCATCTCATCTAAGTACATATATCCAAGCTGCACAACGAACATGTTCCAGGATACTGGACTGCAATAATGCTGTCCTGCTTTTCCCAAGCTCCCTACCTACTAACTGGGCAATGAGTACTATGAGGAAGATTCGGAAATTGCCAGTCAGAATTCTACAGGGTATGAAGGTGCAGATGAGAGAAAGAAGGATATATGATCTAGAGACGTCGGCTGTAACTCAATGTAAGAACACGCTTCTTAGTTCCATTTCTGAAGATACAGCATATCTAGAGTCACAATTTACTCTGAAGTATTTTAGAGCCTAAAATGTATTTTCACAGAACCACAGAATGGTTCAGGTTCAAAGGGACCTTAAAGATCATCTAGTTTCAACTCACTGCCATGGGTTGGGACACCTCTATTTATGTGGTTTGACTTTTTGGTCAACACCACCCACTAAGGTCCTGGTATGTGCTGAACTCAACTCTGGCCTGCTGGGAGTCCAGAATCCCCAGGAAAGTTCTGCCCCAAGAGAGGCGCCTGTTTTAAACTTTATCCCTACAACACACCTTTAGGAGGTGCAATTTACTTTGCTCTGCTCAAGTGTGAAAGAATTACTACACAGAAGTTCATGCAGAAGCTACCTGCAGAGGACCTTACCTCCAAAGGAGTCCAGATAAGAAGCTGAAGTCTGATTAAAGGGTTAAACAGCTTTGGTAAACAGAGGCCAATATAAGCATCCTTATAAGAAGCAAAGTACTTGGAGCGCCAAGCTTCAAACTGCGACTTAATACAATCAATTGAGTAAAAGCTTTCCAAAACATCTTCAAAAACTTTGCTGGATTCTTTCAATATACGATCTGTCAGGGGACAAAAGGGGCAAGGAGTTAGTTACCTATTCCTCGTAATACCTCTTTCAAGACATTCCCTGACATAAGCTAACTCCTATAAACAAAAACAAAAAACATCACCTTTAAAAGTTCTGTTACTTCTGCCTCAAAAAATACAAAGCCATGAGCACATGAGTACTGTCCCACACACTGACTCACTTTAAGCCTTTCACTACACGATTTTCATGTACCAGATGCAGGATTGGTGATGTGCTGGGCTGTATTGAGTGGATCTAAGTTCAAAGCCGGCCTTGTGCATGGGTGTTTCGAACAGCTCGTCTCTAGGTCCCTTCCAAACCAAATGATTCTAAACCTTTGATGAGCCAAGTGCAAATACAGGAGGGCATCTCAGATAAGCTGACTGAACTGGCAGTTCAGACAGGGTGAGTCCTGGGAGACACCATGCTAAAATCCTGCCCAGAACATGCCTGTTAGAGCTGGGCAATGATTACAATCCTTTAGCACTTTCTTTACTCTTTCGTTTACAGTCCAAACCTTTTTCTCTCTATATATTAGTTTCCTTTCATATTTTCTACCTGCCAGGGTTAGTTTCATTTTAATCAGTCGTATTTGCTGCAGTCACAATTGTACAGTTACAGCAGCAACCTGTACATAATGAACACAAGTAATACACACAGCAGGTAGAGACAGAGCTGAGGGAAATGGAGATTATGTCATATAACTACACTTTTCACATTGAGATCAAGAAAAGACAATAGATATAAAGCTGGTGGGTCCAAAGTGCACTCCCTCTGATCCATATAGCTCGCTGCTGTTTCTAGACCAACATGATCACTATCAATGATTTAAAAAAGGCTTTACAAATATCATACTTACTAAGAAACTCAAGAAACTCCTACAAAGCACTTCTGCATGCATAAAAGTACCAAATTACCATGAGGAATTTAGCCAACTAGGAAGTTACTAAATGAAGTTTTAATCTAGGTATTTTAATTTTGCGAAGTTAATTACAGCACCTAACAACCCTAAACAGTTGCTCTTATCAAAGAGCTCTCTCTGCAGGTACAATTTCAGTAAATCAGCCAGCATCTAAAAGGGTGAAAAACGTTTGCACTTCCAAGACCTAACAGTTAGACAGTTAATCTAATTGCTTTTTTAATCAGTTCATACTTTGGGTCTCTACATCTACCTACAGCAATGACTCTGACATTTATTACCTTTTCTGTACAAAGTGATCTCTTTATTTTAAACCTATCCTATCACTTAACTTCATGATCCCCAGCTCTCATACTGTGAAAAGTCAACATTATTCTACTTGAAGTGACCAAAACTGTTCAATCTCTCCTGAAATGAACACAAGCAATTCTATGCATGCGATCCTTGCTGCTCTCATTTCTTCTGATCTGATTAAATTCTCTTTAATCAGAGAGAATAGTAATTGTGCCACAAGATTTTTCTGCAATGTTAGTACTTAACATTGTTTTCTATCATCTGCAAACTTTGTGAAGCTGTAACACGACTCTAAAAAATTTGTCATTCCATTTCTAGAAGCTTAAGCAAAGCTTCACAAACCTAGCAATCAAAAAAAAAAGTTCCTAAAGCACTGAGGTTTTCAAAATTTCACCGGTAACACGAGCAGGTATTTCAAGAATGATAAATCATGTTACAAGTTGGAAAGAAGACTTACTTCTTTCCTTACTGAAGGTCTGAGAACTTACCACTTGGCAGCAAAAGAACGTCTAAATTAAATAAAAAGAAACACACTAAGGATGGGCTATTCAGCTGGCTGTAAGCTGCACAAGGTTGGTGAAAGAGACTGTTCTGGTCACACTTAAGTTCCAGAAATGAACAGCTCCTAAACTTTCTCCAAAATACGACAATATATACAGACAGGGTTGCATTTGGATCTGTTTCTTTTTTTCCTGCCAAAGGTTCAGTATTTTGTTATGTAAGGCTGAGAGAACTGGGACTGCTCAGTCTGGAGAAGAGAAGGTTTCAAAGTGACTTAACTGTGGCCTTACAGTACCTGAAGGGAGTCTACAAGAAAGATGGATACAGACTATGTACAACAGCACGTAGTGACAGGACAAGAGGAAATGGCTTCACACTGATGGAGGGCAGAATTACATGGGACAGTGGGAAGAAATTCTTCCCTGTGAGGGCGGTGAACTCTGGCACAGGTTGCCCAGTGAAGCTGTGGCTGCCCCACCATTGCAAGTGCTCAAGGTCAGGATGGATGGAGCTTGGAGCAACCTAGAATAGTGGGAGGTGTCCCTGCTCATGGCAGGGTTTGGAACTAGAGGAGCTTTAAGGTTCCTTCCAACCCAAACTACTCTGTGATAAAGCTTCAGTTGTTTTTCTAACCTCGCTCCAAGTTGAAGTTTGTGATATCTGTTGAAGTTTCCTCATCATCACTGGAAAGGCCTTCAAGATGATCTGCCATCTTCCCAGTTTGTTCTCTTGCTTGTCTTCGGCGAGCTCTGGAAAAGATACACCAGTTATCACTTTTTTCTTCCCACCTATACAATGAACACATCCACCTAAGCTTGTCCTAAATTTTAATTGAAGGAAAGTCAGGCTGAAAAGAACTTTTACTATGTCATTACCTCAAATATTCCACTATATTGCTGCCTCAAACAACAGAAGGAAAAGTAACCAGTAGAGACCCTATAAGCTTTCTTTTAGTGATTTTGTATCAGTATTTATGCAATGGTACCTCGCTTTGTACGCTTGCATGGTAAGCTAGGATATATAAGAACACTTCTGCCCAGCACACCAGCAGAAGTGTTTTCTTCCCTTTGCAGGGAAGAAGGAAACATTGTCACTCACGTTAGCCTGTCACACAGGACAGTTGTATCATGTAAGCAGGCAAAGACTCCTAAACGGACAAGAAATCTCATCCTCTACCTTCTAGCCTCTCTTTCTGCAGTTCGACGCTTGACTTGTTCTTGATAGATCACTCTGTCTCGTCCAAATGAATCAAGGTTTGGTGCCATCAGTGCTTTATCTGTAAAATTACATCGACAAACATTAAAATGTTTATTTAGGATTCTATAAAGGTGCTGTAGGCAGTTTCATAAGAGCCTTTTACCTACTCTTAAGCTAAGTGTAATTTGAAGTAGGAAGTCGAAGTTTTCAAAAAAAAGAAAAACCCCAGAAGCCTGAATTCATCAAGTGCAGAGGTTAAAATAGAAAGCAGTGGAGTTTGGAAAAATTTCCTCTTAAATGTCAAATAGTTTTCACCATACTGCACTCTTGTCCATCTCACAACAGTGCCCAATTACACAGAAGTCAACAGAAGTCAAGAGAAATTGCTTAGATGGAATCTTTTAAGATAAAAAGTGCTCCTTACACATTCACCATGTATCCTTTGAAAGGACAATTAACAGAAAGAAGGCAGGGAAGTGTGACTGGAGCAAGAATATATGCCTTTTCAGAGTTCTGGTCACTGCCTTTCCAAGTTCACATGCTTTAGATTGCCTAAAGTTTAAAACACATCAAAATCTACAGGAAGATAAATCATCTTCCCTCCTCCTCAAGCTGTGATTATCCTTACAGATGTTCCTGTTTACAGGAGCTACAGCAGCTAGCTGGTAAGAGTGTTTCCAGTTCCTTCTTCCCAGGTAAATTTTAAACAGTGGACCGACTCAATGCTAGCCCAGTGCTCAAGTCCACCCACTGCAATAGTAACATTTAAAAAACAGCCTATCCAAACTCTAAATTAATTAAATTTAAGTATTCTGACTAAATCTATTTACAAATTCATCATTACAAATATTCATGATGATCTATGTCAGTGTTCCAATTCAATACCAGAACTACTAAGAGCCTTCTACCACGAGATACTACATAAGAACCCTCTCCAAAGCCCAACCTTGGCCATGAAACTATTCTCATACCACCATTAAATCTCAGTCTAAAAGAATCCATCCTAAGCTTCCTCTAGGAAAAAACATTTCTAGTACATTAGGTTTCTAGTTCCCACAACAGCATTTTCATGGTAAAACTACAAGGCCTGCATGTGATTACTGGCATTTCAAACAGTCCCAAAAAGAACAAGCGTGCTAACCACTCTGTAAAGGAATGACCAACTCTGACACCCTAACACTTTACCATCCTTGGTGAATTCTAGCTAATGGTATGAACACGATTTCATCTCTGGACCTCCTGTGACAGAATAAAAAATGGCTTCTGTTACAGGATTTTACATCAGCAAACAGGACAAGCAAGAAAGCCATTTGTAAAAATGGGAAGCTCTCCAAAGCATAAGGAGGACTCCAATTCCTAGAATATTTAATTTTTTTTTTTTTTTTAATACACTGAATAAAACCTTCTTCAAGAAACATATATTTCCATCCAAGTTCACACCTATGATTCTGGAGAGTTTTACGTACTGAAGAGTAATCACCACAAGAAACTTACTTAGTGAGAATACCCATCCACAAACTCACAGTAAGCAGGAGTTTTAACTGGCTAATCTTAAACTGTTTTTCTTATAGGGTCACTTTATTTTAGTCTGATTAGTCTTCCAGTTCTTTAGCTTTACCAGTTAAGTGTCTGAAATGAAATACTCATGCTGGCTCCGAAACAGAGCATTAGACAGAAGCCTAGCCCAGGGCTTCATGGCTCTGTACAGACTTAACCGTAAATGTTAAATGACATTTATAGATTCAAGTAGGTTAATATAAATTTTTAACAAGTCCTGACATGAGAGGAAAATGGGGAGCCACATGCTACCACTATTTCCACTGCCACCATGCATACATTTTCAGTGCTAGGAAAGAGAAAACATAGTTAAGAGGAACAGAAAGAATATATGAAGCCAGAATAGAGTGGTTTGGAGTACAAAACAAAATAGATTAGAGAACTTTCATCTAAACGTGCTGCCACTTATCTTGGGACAAACTTTTAAGACAATCATATGTTAAACATTTACATTTCAATTAAGTTATACTAAGTAAACAAGGTTTTTAATGAATAATAAAAACCTTCAAGATGGACTGACTTGAATGGCTTGAAAACTCCGAAGATTCATCTTTAATATCATCTTGTCGTCTTTGGACAAGGCGGGAAGCTCGCTGTTTGTACAGCTGGTGCATTGCAGATTCAAGTTCATTAATCAGAGGCACCTGTGAAAATACAACACACTACGTAACACCCAGTTCCTTGGCTGCTCAGCTTCTGGGGTGCCATCCTATTCCGAAGCACAATGCTGTGCCGGCGCTTCTAGCAGCACAAACTCTTTCCTTTTACTTGTCTGCATCACCTGCATGGTAAGGTGTGGAAAATGCATGCATTTAATGTCGGCAGCTTTCAATCTGAGCAAGAGCATTCTGAAAGCAACTTCTGTGGACTGAATGAGCCTGAACAGCAAGACAAGTGTTTTTAGAGTGCGAAACAGTCTTTCCAATACTTTTGCTTTCTCTACCAAGTGTGTTAACATCTTGTACAAGGGTCTACAATTCTCAGACTTCAGTTTCCTCTCTACCTTTAAACAAGCATGTAGAAGTATTCTATACTTAAATGAGAAAATAACTGTACACAGTGGAAAAAAAACACCCATCAATACATCGGCCAGCAGTTATTGTTTTGCTCTAACTCTTATTAGTATGTGCTAAAATATTATTAATGAAACAGAATCAAGCCCAGCACAACTGTGTTATGCCAGTGGGAATTCGGATCAGTCAAATGTTCCTCTAGATAATCACTAAAACCAAAACAGTACAATTTGTGCAAGTTATGCATTAAGTATGACCTTGAATGATACACAGGTAAGTCGGGTCAGACTAGTCACTTTTTTTTTTTTTTTAAGGTGGACTAAATTTTACTAGCAACTCTAACAAAAAGAGATCATACTGGAACAGTCCTGACATTAAACAGCATGTTCACTACTCACTGTTGCAAAAATTAATTTCCTGGGACAAGTTAAAATTAGATCATTATAAATAGTCAAATGCAAACCAGAACTTTTCACAGTCTCTTCATTTGGAAAGGGAAATTCTTTTGGCATGAACACTTAAGTCGTACTCTCCTTACCTCTGAGACACATGCTTACTCCACAGTGTTCCAGCCTTTTAGCTCAAATATTTCATTGCTGCCTACCATCCAGGATTATGTTTTTTTTCCAAAACAAAACATACACAGGAAACAATTCCTGCTTTTAATTTAGCATGTGACTCAGCAGCTATTAAAGAACTTCCTTCAGTAAAATGTAAGATTCTCAGATTACAGCTACAGGGCCATTTCAGCTTGCTGAGACTAACATACACATCAGAGGAGATATTAAAAGGAAAGAAGTATTAGCTCTTTGTGGGATAAACTGAGCTCCAGGGATTAAAACGAAAGCAACTCTACACCAATTCAAACTATGTAAACCTTTCTTTTGGAGAAAAGAGTAGAGAGAGAGATATCCCAGCACTAGAAGTCTATATTCAGAATTGAAGAGAATTTTGAAAACAGAAATAATAATTAAAAAATACCAGTTTTACTGCAACTTATCATAGAAATATAGGTTCTCTTAAATATGTAAAGGAAATTCTAACACTGAAAAGTTTAATGAAACTTTTTCAAAGCATCACTAGTTGTTTTCTGTAATTGTCTCAAAAAAACCCCCAAACAGTGATGTATTCAGATATACGAATCCACTCAAAAGTACTTCCCATTTAAAACACAAAATAATTAGAAGCCCTTTTTCTTCTATAATCAATACTGTGGTTAATGAGTCGTTGATAATTTCACTGACTACTTTAAAGTTACAGGCCTCGTTCCCTGTTTTGTTTAGTCAACACCTTAAATTCAGTGTTTTCAAGGGTATTTTTGTTCACTCTCACTGTAACAGTGTAAGAGAAAAAAGAGAAAGCTCCCTAAACATTCAGATCACAACGATAACTTTAACCTACAGTCCACATCTTGAACACAAAAAGTGTGTTTTGATAATTTGCTTTTGCAGGTGAAGTAACACTTCATCCACCTGTGTTGTCAAAGTACGCTCAGAACAACCCAATCTTTGTGTATCCAATGTACATTCCTGCATTCCAAACATAAAAACTCCATTACAACTCACTAGCCACCTCAGAAAGCATAAATTACTTCTGAAGGAAGTCATGCAAGCATCTTCAGCTCCCCTGGTTTTCTTAATTATGGGCAAAAAAAAAAAAAAAAAAAGGTATCAGAGAATTTAACCTTTCCAGTGCTTGTTTCTAAAATCTACATAATAGCTGTCTCATTATCCTCTCCACTGTGCGTTACGAATGGGTAAAGTGATTCTAACATTCAGAATATCCTAATTTAAGACGTGTTAATATAGGTACGTGTATATACATACATATACAATATTATTATTACACATACAGATACACATATGCTTATGTATACTGTAATCGTAACTATGTACATTATTATCAACAATAAAAGCAACACTTTAAAGGTGAAGCAATTAGGGCCCGAGGTTCTACCAAAAAGCTGAAGGCAATTTATCTCTACATTCAAAAGATTACAACAATTTACCATCCTATTGCATTTCATTGAAATAAAAACTGATATTGATTTTTTTTTTCCCCTCCCACCTCCTTTTTAGAAAATCTTGCAGTGTCGTGGGCTACTGGTTTTGAATTTGATGGTACCTTTGTCATGCTGAAAGCACTGAATTCCAAACTGCATTATCTGGCCAAATAAAAAATGAAATGCTCCCGTAAGACTGACCATATCACCTCCTGCTTTGACAGCTCACTGTGCATACAAATACACCAACAGCCTCCTCCTGAAACCAGCAAAACTCTGTGAATGTCCCTAAGAAGCATGAGATGACAAAAGTCACATTTTTAAAGTTAAACAGACTGGAAGGGCAGGTGCAGTATAGGGAGGGTGAGAAGGGGGAGGAAGGCATCCAGGTGTAGAATCCTTAGAAGACCAACTAGCAGGAAAGCGAGGGTATATACTGTAAGAGAGTAACTGCAGCTGCTGATAATTTAACAAACAGGCTAGTTAATTTGCTGTAAAAAATGCTGGGATTGATTTATTTACTAGTATAACTAGGTAGGCCAATAACCTTCTTACAAACTGAACTGAAATCGCTACACTATTTCTCAGTAGTACATTTTCCTGGTTTATACAAAACCTGTCATGCTCAGGAGTATGGCTTTGTCAGTGAACAACCAATTGCAACTAGTTACACCAATCATTCGGATGAACTAACTGGTTCACACTTCCTAGGTTTGTTCACGACATAGTTGTACTTTACAGGACCGAAGATTGGTCTCTCCCAATTCCACTAATACCAGCCAATCAATATCTAACCCACTACCACCCAGAATATGTTTCTCTGTTCCTCTCCCACATCTAAAAAGCTGGGCAAACAGCAGCTTAAACTGCTCAGTCATTCTGAGAGGCAATATGTTAAGAAGCTACTATACTACTCTATGCAAGCCAGAAGACAACGAAGAAATAGCCTACATAGTGCTAACCGAATTCTACAGCTCCTGCACGTGCCTAACGTAAGAAAACTATGTTTCTGAGTTAGACACATACAAAAGTATCACACTACATGAAAGAAGGATATTTTAAAGTCTGCCCGTGTTTGAACAGCTACATTACTTTTACAGCTGTCCTCTTTCAGACTAGAGTAACACCAAGTAACGACTGGAAGAAGAAGGGAGTCTCTAATAAGACAAAAGATAATCTCTGTTACTGTGTACACAAAACATTGCAGAAAGTAACAAAGTCATAATTCAGCCCTTACTTTTGCTAACCTGAACCCAAGTAAAAAGCAGCATCTGAGTAAACTTGAAATGTCAGAGTCTACCAAAGTCCCAAACACACAAAATCTGCAAGTTTTTAGACAATCTAATGTGAGTGACCTCTAACACTGACATTGAGAGGTTTCTGATAATCAGCTCAGCATGACGAAAAGTTATCTTTCCAATCCTCGAATAACCAAACTTGTAGAAGAGTATGTTCTCAGGGGAACATCCTTTTTTTTGAAAAAGAGAAAATGTGGTGTTTGGCATGTACTAAGAGATCTTTTTTGTTTGTTTGAAAAGAGATGAATGTTTTTGCATCCTTACCTTTTCACTGAAACACTCAAGCAAGTCTTGGACATACCCTCGCATTTCTTGCAAAAACTTATACTGTTCACCAATACCCCCAGAAGACCCTTCTAATCTTTCAATTGCCTTGGTAGAGTCCTCTCGGCTTTGCTGATGTTTCTCATATTGCTGCCGATTAGCCTTGTGCATTTCTTTCATAGAGTCCAACCTGAAGGGCAATGGATAAATAGTAAATTTACATCCAAAAGTTTGTCTCTTTCAGACCGTTGAGATATTAAACAGACAGTGCAAGTACCAAGCCCATATATGGGAAATACTGCAAAGACATATTCTCCAACTTTCATTTGTCACTTTCTCCCTCTCTCCATCAACAGCAAGGCTAATGGTTGAACTTCATTTGCTCGACTATGCTGAGTGCATTGCACCAGCCACTCCCACAGATTTTTACAGGAGTTGATAGCACACAGAATAGTGCAAGGCAGGCACTAAAGAAAAGTTGGTGGAAAGGTTGTGGGTAAGGGGGAACTATAGCTTATACAAAGTGCTTTTTCCTCTACTAACTTGATTCACTGTCAAAGGCTTTAACACTACAAGGGGCATACAAACCAATTTCGAAGACATCTAAAGTGCAAGCTGTTCATTACAAATGATTTTTCATTGCAACTGCGTTGCTCATTCCGGAGCTTTTGTGTACCTGACAAGCAGATTACAGCGTTTAAAACAAAAAACACCACCACCAAACCAACAAAACCCTGTATACACTAAAAATTAAATTCTTTATCTACCAAAGGGGAAAACTCTGATTCACAGTTTAAAAGAACACAGCTTAATAAGCTGAACACCTCACTGGCCTTTCACTTCTTCACTATAAGACTGTGCAGTGTCCAGAAGATGCAACTCAGACCTGTCTTCAACAAGATCAATGGCCTCATATTTAAAGCTTCGCCTCCATCCAGAGAGGCAATCCAAGGAGAGTTTCGAACAAAGTGTCAACGTCATCTTCATTTTGAGATTTTTTTTTTGTTTGCCCTTTTTTTAAAATGGATGTGCCAGTCAGTACTTTTCCAGCGATGAAACTCTGCGTTTGCTCACCGAGACTAAAGACACCTGAGGAACAGAAACCTAGGGGACAGGTCTTTAAGTCTAAAAAGATGGTCTGTCCTACCTGTCTTTAAGCTGTTTCTTTACCAAATCAATAGTAACAGGAGTCATCTCATTACTGGGAGTTTTGAAAGGAACTGTATTATCTGTTTTTTGAGACTTGGTTTCCGATGATCCATACGCAGTATAGGTGTATGGAATACCATATGATGAACCGTAAGACAGTGTCTGGTAAGTGTTCTGGTAGTACAGACTATTCACTTCAGCAGGCTGATTTGGCTGAACCTAACGGTAGAGGAAAAAGCAATTGTACTATATTAGGCTTTAAAGAAAGGAGAAACTTACTTTCTTTACACATCTCAAATTTTACAAAGTGAAAAATGTAATTATCAAGTGGACTTAAGCATGTAACTTCCAACATTTAAGATGGAAGAAAAACACACCCTCAGAAGCACCTTCTTTAACGGACAAATTATCAGTATCGTTATAATTCTGCAAATTCATACTATTTCTCTTTAAAGAATATCAGCATTAACACACTGAATTTCTCAGATGAAAAAGCCTTCTGGTAAACTACTTGAGTTTGTAACAGATTTAGCCAATACATGCAGAAACAAACAAAAAAAGAATTCAGTTATACACATGCCTGGGGTATGTTGATTCCTTTTCGTATCTGCTCTTGCTCCCATCTACTGAGTTCTTCATCTTGCTCCCCTGCCACCAGTGCTTCATCATCACTTCCCTCAATACCTTCATACAAGTAAAACAGAAAAGTAAGAAAAAGAGATAACGCGTTCACAGTAAGGGCTGCAAGTTAAAAAACTGGAGACCACACTTCTGTGAGAACTCAGAGTATCTTTTTTCTTTCTTCATGAGGAATTAAGGACATTGGCTTGTGAATTATTAGCACAAAGGTTCCACTTGAAAGATCCAATGAGTAAATTTGCAATTAACTGCTGGTAAAATCCCCTAATGTTAAAAACCTATGTATCTTACTAATTCTCATTTTCCAAGAGGTTATTTTTACCTGATGGTCAGCAAGGAGAATTCTGTATCAACTGTTTTTCTTTTCACAACTATATACTTCCTAAAAGCAGGGTACAGCAAGTGTAAGAATTGATCCTTAGTGTAAGATTCTAACAGATTCAGCAGGGTAAACAGGAACATAGTTTTGTTCCAAATTTTGCTCTAAATTTTATAAGCTGATTCCATTATGGAGCACTTTTCCTTAGAACTGGAACAGAACTCCAGATTGTTTAAAAAATAGGTTTAAAAATGCTGAATGTGAGTAGTTGCATTGAAAACAGTGTAAATGTTTATCATCTGTCCTTCTAAAAAGGTTTTACCTATTTCCTCAGCAATCTTTTGCCTTTGGGATTTTTCCTTCACTGTAAAAACTATCCTCCTCTTCTCATCATCATCTTCATCATCACTGGCGTCATTTTCATCTTCTCGAACAAGGTGGCCTTTACCTGGTTCACTGTCAACAGGAGTAAAGTCTCCAAGTTCACGAGCCATCTGACGCTTTTTCCTAGCGGCATGAATAAAAGCAGCATCTGGAATTTCTCCTAGAGACAGATGTGTGCGCCATTAAATAATCATGCAACTAAACAGGTATTACGATTTCTTACCACTCTTCTCTGCCACTCTAGTAAATCATCTTTGCACACAGGAAGAAAAAGAAAAAAAAAAGAAACGTGAGGAAACAGATCCATACTCCCACAAGCATTCGCAGGCAACTTAGAAGCTAAACATGTAAACCTTCTGACCAGAAACGCTCAAAGTTGGGATCTTCACTGAAAGATCTGTGTGGCTCTGCTTCAGGCAGCTCATGTGTCATAAAGAGTAAGAGTCTGATGTTCCTATGGGAAACATTCCTAAAGAAGAGGAAGCTCTTTACAGGAGCTGACTACTGGAAAGGGAGGAAGAAACTGAGGAGCATGACTGTCACTTCTAATAGTGCTCCCAGCTCTTCTTACTTTGGGGGAACAAAAAGCATTGACCATTTCAACAGGTGAGGACAGCTCAGAGACTGACACCTAACTAGACAAAGTTAGTATGAGAAGATTGTACAATCGAAGAGGAATAAGAAAAGTGGGTCTAATTAAAAACTCCAAAATCTACAGCACGAAAGTAATGCAACTTAAATAAGTCACACAAAGAACAGTTCCCTCAAATCAATGCATGCTCTCAGGACATCCATCTTATATTTGGGGAGCAGAGTACCACAATTAGCAAACCAGTATCAAAAATATTTTCTCAGACTAACTTCTTTGGCCTCAGGGCCTGGCTAGAGCCTCATTACACAAAACAGGTTAGTAAAATATTTCAGATCCCTTGCAGACCTGTAACTGAAACATCTGAATTAAAGAATAGACTTTAACAGAAAGCAGTTAAATCAAGTGAAGTCATCTATTCCAAATCTAGATTTTCTTACAGCTTGTCATGTGTTCGGGAGACAAATTCCTGCTTTTGACCTCAAGCACTCTGTAGCAAATCATTCTCTCTCATAAGGCTCCTGAAACTGAACACCTTAAGAAATCAACAGTTTCTCGAATTCTCAGATGGTAGACATATTGTTGGAAACTATTTCCTTATCTCTCATACACATAAGTCTGCTGTAAATATTGCCTAAAGCGTTTGGTAACTTATCAGACACACTACAAAGACCAACCTGGGCGGAGAACATTCAGTGACGACAGAGCATTAGAAAACGCCCCACCAGCTTTTGGTTTTTCATCTTCCTTCTCACTTTCAACTTCCATTTCTTCTTCACCATGCTCACTGTTTGCAGTTCCATCTTCTTGGCCTATATCCTTACTCTGTCCCGTCTTTTCTAATGGTGCTTCGACTGATAAGACAACAAAGCCCATGTTTTACTCCTTTTATAAAGATCAGTAAAGAATTTTTTTAAGACATAAAATCCAAAAGTAAAAATCAAATTAAAATATTAAATAATAACTTCATTGCTTGTGATCTAGTAAAATACGCTTTCTTAATTGTGATGAAGCCACTGACATCCTCTCAACACAGAATTTCATAAGGCAGGCGCACCAACAGCCTCTAAACACTCGTCATACTGGGAACTCAAGATCATATATGCAACCCTGTCTCTTCCATATGTAATGAAAAAGCCACAAGGTCTCTACACCATAACCACATCAACTAGGGTCAGCAAAACAAACAGAAAATAAGCACACACAGACACATGCAAAATACAATGTTTTTAAGGTTCTTTGTGACAGGAGCAAGAATTAAGACCCAGGTTTTCACAGTTGACCTGAATGCTAGTCACAGAAACCATCATTTCTGGTTTTTTTCATGCCCCACACTACTGCACAGGAAACTTAAAGATCCTAGTAAAAAATAATTTGTGGGTTTTCTAAACACATATAAAACCTTTAAAAGACCTTTAAGAATTTTAAAAGAACAACTTAATTAAATATAAAAAGGCCATTTCCTGCACGGGATCATGTTCAACTCCCATATATTTCAGTTGTACTACTGCACTCTTAAGATCATAAGCCTCTCAGCTCATGCTCACAGCATTTTATAGTCTAGGCAAAAACATAACTGGAAAGGGAATCACTGCACTTTACTCCTGAGCTTCCCAAAAAACAACAGTACAATTGAATCTGAGGTCCCAGGCTCTATTCCAAGACTGCACATTGTTAAAAGATTCTTCTGCTCCTACACTTTCAGTCTGTCACCTTAATCATCAAACCTACCCTAAGATCCACATGCTGAAAAAGGCAGCTGTCGAACAACTTACTTAATAACAAACGACTCTGTCACCCCAAAAGTTTTCCATTTATAAGAAAACGAGTCAGAAGTTCACAGCCTGTCAGACAAGCAGCAGGCACATTTTTAAACTAATTTAATTCCTTCCTAACTCAGTAAGGAACTCACTTGTCATAACCCCAGCTGAAATTCAGAATACTGATGTCTACTAACAACCATGTACAGAGCTGCGAAGTTCCATCCTTCTACAGTAACTTCTACATAAGAGAGAATCAAAGAAAACTCTACCACCTTTAGAACAGCATGTGTAAGGCTCAAATCACACATTTAAGGTGTGCTTTACTTCAGTTCTAAACACAAAATCCTCTACAAGGCTAACAATTCATCTTGAGAAGAAAAAAATTAAATTACAATACTCCATCCTTTCCACTACAAAAGTTACTACTAGTTTTGCAGTTACCATCTGTTGGAGAATTGACCTCTGTTCTAACTTTTGATTTTTCAAGATCTTCTTTGTATTCTTTCTTCAACTGTTTTACAATCTTTTTGCTGTAACTTGATTTCTTCACTTTAAAAACTTCTTCAGTTTCTTTAAAAGAGAAATTGGAAAAAGATACATTAGACCCGCCAAGAAGTATACTTACCTATTAAATATCTTAATTTTGCACCTAGAACTTCTGAAGTGCCATTAACAAACACTGGCTAGGTTTTTCAAAGTCTATAGCATAATTACATGTTTTCAATATTCCTGTCACTATTTTAAATCACCAGTCTTAGAAACCCAGTTACAGCAATTACAAGAGAATTTCTTCTAAGAAAACTCAAAACGAATACAAAGTGCTAGGACAACTGGCAGTGCGCCGTGACCCGTGAACACGAGCCACATCAGATTAAAACCAAGCGGACACAGACGCTTCTCAGCCCACACCGCTGGTCCGGGGGCAAGCGGCAGGTTCCACAAAGGGGCCCAGCAACTACCACGGCACAGACCCTTACCTGTGGCGCACCCGGGTGCAGTGACCGCACCGCAGCTACACCAGCCAGGCCGCGGCAACTCAGCAGCAGAGACAACCTCAGCCCCCACACCCGCAGTCCCCGCGGTGCGGGGGAACAGCAGCGGGGCCGCCGGGGCGCTCCCTGCCCGCCCGCACCGTGCCCATAGGGCCTTCCCCGTCCTAGCGACCCCAAACACACGCTGCAGTCCGACTGCCTTAAGAAACAAGGGAGGATCCCGCATCCCCGCGAGGTCTGGTGCCGCGCCGACGGCGGGGGTAGGCCCGGCGCAGGCCGGCCGGCTCCGGGTCCCTTCCACCCCCGCAAGCAACGAGCCAAAGGCCGGGCCACCTCTCTCCTCACCTTCCTCCTCGTCCTGGAAGCTGAGCAGGCTAGCCCGCGGCACCTCTTTGTTCTCTCGCGGCCGCTTCTTCTCCTTGTGGCGCCCGGCCGCCGGCAGCCCATTGCCCTGCTGGGGTTGCTGCGGCGGCGGCGGCGGCGGGGGGGCCGGGATGGCGGGCGCCGGCAGAGCCCCCAGACCTGCCCGACCGCCTTCCAGCAAGCCCAGCCCCAAGCCGAGCGCCGCGCCGTAGCTCGCAGCGCAGGCGAAGGCGGCGGGGCTGCCGGGCAGGGCGAGGGGCACGCAGCCCGCAGGTAGCGGCAGGAGCCCGGCGCC
>VXAU01004967.1:23507-44158 GCA_013399695.1 Formicarius rufipectus
CGCGATCCGCGCCCGCCGCCCGCGCCGCCGCCCCCGCTGCGCCTGCGCCGCTCCGCCACCGCCGCCATCTTGTGAGGGGCGCGCGGAGGGCGGCGCCGCCTCAGGGACGGCGTCATGGCACCAAATGGGGGTCGCTGTGGCGAACACACGTGTGTCCTGTGGGCGGTGTTGTGAAATACACTCTGTAAGGCTTCTAATGCGCGACTTCCGAAGAGCAAAGGCATATGAAATTGGAATTGGGAGGATCGGGTTTTGGGTGTCCGCTGGAGTTGGGAAGCTCACTGCGGTGTCAGCACAGTGGGTTTCTGTAGTTGAGGACTTCCGGCATTTTCCGGCAAAATCTTGCTTGGGCCACAGGAGTAAAAGATCTTTTACACCAGCCTTGTTCAGAGCACTTGTGTGGCAAAAGTAGCTGAATGTTAATTTGCCCTGTTAGAAAGCCCTTGGTTTTATTAATCTCGTGGTTTCTTCCCAACAAAGCCAAAATGCATCCATCCCAGTTACTGCACTGCTGCACGCGTGGATTTCTGGACACAGGAGCACTTTGCCGTCGTCAAAAATGACGAAGCCGAGTTCCCTGCATTTGGGGAAGTGGCAGGTGTCAGCACATGGAGCGCGTGCTTCGTGACAGGCCTTTCCCTGGGAAAATACACCTGGAATGGTCCCGTGGAGAGTCGCCACAATGGGCAGGGGCTGGCACGTGTCACTGCGAGAAAAGTGGGGGGAACGGGGCAGCTCAGCCTGGAGAAGGGAAGGCTCCTGAAGGGAAGTTTCCTCATGAGGACAGGCCCGCAGTGGAGCAGGTTGCCAAACAGAGTTGGGCAGGCTTCATCCTTGGGAGCTTTCAGGACGCACCTGCTGACAATGCTGAGCTGCCTCATCTGATCCCAGAGGTGGTCCTGCTTGCAGCAGGGCATTGGATGAAGATCTCCCACACTGCAATCTAACCCGAGTGATTCTCTGTGAGGCTCAGGTTCTTCTGCAGTGGGAAGTACATGGTTCTATCTTTTTCTGTGTGAGGCATAACCTTAAAACAAAAGTTACCTGCAGATTTCAGTTCTCAGCTTACAATATATAAAAAAAATTCTAACAATGCTTTCTAAAACAGTTTCACATTTATGTTGTTCTTTAAGTAAAGTTTACTGAATTAGTCTGACGGTTCTTGTCTTCCTTCAAACCCCTCCTTGCAGAATGCTCTTGTAGTCAGAACTGTCCATCCCCTAAGAGCTCCTTCTGGCCAAAGCAGACAAGACTTAAAGATGTCCCATCACCCTCTTAGCAGATTGCTATGCCTCTCACTACTGAATGTGTTAAATAACAGGGCTATCCCACCACCTCTCATTCCTTGCCTGTCCCTTCTGAAGGGTTCATCATCAACCATTGCACCACTCCAGTTGTGCCAATCATCCAACCGTGTCCCTGCAATGGCAACGATGCCGCAGTTTTCCTGTTGCACCATGGCTCCAGGTTCTCTTGTTTACTGCCTATGCTGTGGGCACTGGGACAGATGCACTTCAGTAGGGTTATTGATCCCAATGCCTTTTTGGGGAATAAAGCTCCAGGTCCTGAGGGACCATTCTGAGGAGCTTCCATGATTTCTGCTCTGTTGTGGGCTTATCCATGGCCACACACGTTAAGGTGCTCCAGCACCTCCTGCACAGCCATGGATGCTTTGAGGTGAACCTTCTCCAGCATGGTCTTCTCCTTGGGCCAGTGTTGACCCTATGGTCCTCCCTCTTTGTCTGTGAAACTCCAAGTGTGCCATGCCATGCTGTACAGACCAAGGAGAGACATGGCTGCAGGTCTGAGCCACAGCCTACCATGTCCTCAGCAGCTATGAGAGAGGAATTGGTGCAAAGACCACATCCCAGGTCAGGAGCACCCTGACCCACACGGCTCAGGACACACTTCTGGCTGGGATCCCAAGTGGGTCGCTCCTGGTGGGTGACACAGCAGGACAGGTCTCAGCTGGTACAAACACTGGGGGCTGGGTTGGTGCCAGGATGTGTGCCAAAGAGAAGCTCTGGCCAGGGGTGGAGCTGGCAGTGCTTTCCCCCGGCCTGCTCTGCGTCTCTCCATAGCCACCTCCCAGGCCCCACCACCCTCCCTGAGCTGACCCTGCTGCCACTGCCCCACTTTCCCAGTCACTTGTGGAGCAACCAGTTGCTTCCCTGTCCACAGCACTGCAGCATCTGGGGGGTTTCCCTTGGGGTGGCTCTGCCCACTATGGAGCATCTGCTGCCCAGGACCCTGGCTCCCGGCAGCTCCCAACACCAGTGATGCCTCGACCCCATCAAGATGTCAGGATGGGATGTAAGGGTGCAGCTGAGTGTGGGGTCTGCGAGGGGCTGTCCCTGGGACGGGGGCTGGCATTAATAGGGTTTGGGGGTGCAGCAGGGCTGTTTTGGACAGGTCCCCGCCCAGGTAGCTGCTCTACTGCTCACCTTCCCCTGGCTCCCAAGAGTAGCTGGGGGACTGGGGTGTCCCCAGTGGTCTCCTACCACTCCCTGGATTGGGGGCAGCTCATGGGGGCTGCAGCTGGTGGCTTCTTTAGACCCCCTATCCCTCCCACATCCTGAGCATGCTGCAGTGTGATGTCTGAAACCCAGTCTTGCTCAAGGGGTCCGGGCTGTCTTGCAGCCCAGAGTGGGTCACAGCCTCCATGAGCACCAAGAACGCAGGGAGAGGACTGGCACCAGCCACCCCAGCCCCAGCACCCAAGAGCAGGAGCCCTGCCAGGACAGGATGGTCAGGAGGGCCGCCCCATGGAGCAGCAGGTGGGGCTCAGCAATGCTGTTCTGGGGGACAGCCCTAACTTCCCCCAAGTGCAGAGGGGAATGTGATGGGCCTATCTCCCTGGGGGTTCTTGCACCCCAAGGACTTACCTACCCACCTACCTCCTCCGGGGCAGGACATAGCCATGGGGATGGGTATTTCCCGGACAGAATTGGGACTGATCATGGTTTTCCAGTCCTTTGCCAGGCAGGGAGCAGGTCAGGAACAGGTCCTGCCCTTCAGGAGCACTAGGACCACCTCCTCTACCTCCTCATCCCACAGGTGCCCTGTGCACTTATAGGCAGCACCATCCCCAGGATGCAGGTGACAACTGGGCAGCCTCGATGTACTTTAATAAACTCCGGGGTCCCACAGCCAGCTACAGGCACGGCCGGGGCCGGCCCAAGCAGCACTCCCGACTCGGCTGGGGCACCAAGAGCCCCAGGCTCAGCGAGGCTGGCACATGTGGGGGCACGTGGTCCCCACAGCAGGTTATGGAGACGCTTGTCTGTGGTGTCACATCGCCCCACGGCGGTGCGGGGCTGTTGCAGCAGGGACTCGCACTGCGGGACGCTCACCCATCATGAGTTTCTCCCCGGGCTGAGCCCAGTCCCGCACTCTCGACAGTGACAGGGGCCGGTGCTGGCGGGGGCCACCGCACCTCCCTGGTGTCGACACCGAGAGGACTGAGCAGCACGCAGGTGAAGTTGGTGTGCAGGTGCTGGGTGTTGAAGGAGCTGAAGTGCAGGTCACGGCGCAGAGCCACCCCCGAGCCCTGCAGCTCCTCTCTGCAGACCCAAGAGGGACCCATCGGAGCCCACTCTCGGCCGGCGGACCCAGGGTCCCCCCAGCCGGGGCCTCCCCGCTGTCACTGCCCCCGCATGTCCCCTGTCCCCATACTCACTGCACTGGCCCTTCACGCACAGCCCCGTCTGGGTGCAGGCTCTCCACGAAGGAGCCATTGCCCAGCCAGTAGAGCAGTGTCAGCTCCGGGAGCTCACTCGCCGCCTCGCATAACACCGTCACACTCTCACCTGCAGCCGTAGGGGATGTGGGGGTGAGGAGGGCTGCAAGGATGCCCAGTGCACCCCTGTTCAGGCTGGCCACAGTCACAGCCACGCTCCATCCATTCCCCCGACAAAGGGGAATGTCCCCCCACCTCATCAGCACCCTAAAATCTTGGCTGTGGGTGGAGGATGCACCTTGTATGTCTGCTGGGGGCTGGCACAGGAGCTGACCCCATTGTGCCTCTCCCAACTGGGGGGCTTACTGCAGTTTCCCCATTCCTAGGCCACCCGTGCCATGGCCCTGGGGGTCTCTCACCTGGACTGGGGGGCTTTGCTGGCATCTGCAGAATGGTGATGCTGGGGAGCTGCAGGGCCATGGCACCTGGGGGCACAGAGTGGGGTGAGGCAGGAGTTCAAGAGTGACGCCCTGAAACCCCACATCTCTGGGGTGGATGAGAGGACAGGGTCCCATAGAGGGACAGGGGCACTACTCATCCCCAGAACCCTGCACAGACCCCTAGTGGGGCACAGAGTCCAGAGTTGAGCCTGGCCTCCCCGGCTCCCCCAGTAACCCCCACCTACCTGCACAGAGAACAGCCAGAGTCCAGCAGGGCAGGAGCAGGAGGAGCCAGGCAGGGGGTCCCGGGGGCCCTGCGGGCAGAGATGGAGCTCAGCGCTGGGCACGCCGGGATGCTCCCTACGAGCCTGGGATTGTTCTGTCCCCTCAGCATCCTCCCAGATGGTCACGGTCCTCCCAGCGCCTCCCGCACAGCACTCCCCGGGCCGATCCCCTCGCATTTCCACAGCATCCTCCCCTCCGCTCACGCCCCATCCTCCCCAAGCCTAGGATGGTCCCGTTCCCTCGCACTCTCCCAGCACCCTCCAGCAAACCATGATCCGCCCAGCATCCCCCGAGCCCGGCGCGGTCCCGTTCCCCCCCAGCATCTCCCTCCCGGGGTCCCTCAGACGGCGGATCGCGTCCCCCAGGGCTGTCCCCCCGCCCCGCTCCGTACGGGCAGGCTCAGCCATGAGGCGGCGGCGCTCGCTACGGCGGCACTTTGTGGGGCGGCGCTTTATGGGGCGAGCGGCAGCGCCGTGACTCACCGGGAGCCGCCCTCCGCCCCGGCCCCGCCGACGTGGCGCGACGCCACCGCACCGGCATCCGCACCTGGGGCCCCAGGGATGAAGGAGCCGGCCCGGCTGCGCCCCCCAAGTCCCTCACGTGAGGCACTGGCTGAGCCAAGGGGCGTCACAGGGCTCTGGGACGTGCTGGTTTGCCCCCCACACTTTGAGGTCGGGGGCAAAGGAGGGTCTGAACAAGAGGAAAGGAAGGGGGGTTAAGCCACCGGCGACTGACCACAAACACTGGGTGGGGGGAGCCCGGGCTGCTGCCCCCTGGGTGTCCCAGCTGGGGCACAACACCATCTTAGCAAGAGAAACGCCCCAGGACCCAACCCAAGTTTCATTCTGGTGCTTGGCTGTGGGAAGCCTGAGCAGGGGAATGAGTGGGCCTCTCTCCGCTGTCAGACAACAGATGTCCCCCAACCCCATAGCCAGCCCCTTGGCAGCAGACACGGTTTCAACAACCAACCAGATCCATTCCCCAGCACGGGTGAGGCTGGGAGCCAGACCAGGTATAGACACGGGGCAGAAGCAGCTACCCAAGCCACAGTCCCTGACATGGCCTGGAAAAAAGTCCCTAAACCCCCAGTGAGTTTCATTATCCCTGTTCCCAGCAGGGCAGAAAGGTGGTGGGAACAGGAGCATTTATCTTGGGAACCTGCCAAGTGCAACATGTCCTTGTACTTCTGCTGGGATGAGGCCAGCAGCCGCATCCCCCCCACAGCACCCACAGATGTCCAGCGGGCAGTGATGGGCCTCCTCGGCCACCTCCCTGCTCCCACCAACACCAACTGGCTGAGCTGTGGGTGCCACAGGGTGAAAGAGATAGGCTGGGGATGCAGATGGATGCTTGTTTGCCATCCAAATATCCATCTCCTTGGAAGAGCTGAAAGGAGGAACGATGGCTTCACCCTGGAGCAGGGAAGACGATCAAGAAAAAACCCAGGGCCACGTCTCCATTTCCAGGACTCTTATTTCGGTGTTTGGCACAACACTGCAATGTGGTTTCACCAGAAAGAAAACCCAAAGGAGCTGGGGTTCCCCGGGGAAGGGCGGGGGGGTAGATGGACACAGCCCATGTGGTACCCACAGCCATGCCACTGCTGTAGCCACTTCCCAAATCCCCCGAGCCAGGAGCTGCCTCATAGCCCCTAACCAGACCTCAATGTCCTCAGGCGGTATGGCTCAAGTATCCACATACTGAAATAGCACCACTGGCTCTTGGACTGGGGACTCTGCCCCCATCCACTGTCAAAAAATTAGCCTAAGGCCCCTCACACCAGCAGGACTGTGGCACGGCTCCCACTGGAATGGTCAGGAGGATGCCAAGGTGAGATGCCAGGGCAAGGAAATGCCAGCTCCAGCCCAACCTTCACTCTGTCCCTTTTATTTCAGTGCCAAGAAGAGCAATACCCAGTGAGGAGGCCTCTGTACCCCAGGGCAGGGGCACCCACTCCTGGGCTGCTCTTGATGTACTGTCACCATAACCCAAAAGGGTGCAGAGAGAGGAACCAGTCCCACTCCATGTCCTGGCTGACAACCCCGAACAGCCAGGGGACAACGCTTGCCTCCAGGGAGGAACACAGAAAAATTGGGAGCATATAAAAGGGTTCCCCGAGACAGAACCCACCATCACTGTGCTGGTGAGCAGCTTGGTTCCTCCCGGCACACCCACGGCACCCAGAAGGCGACGTGGCAGCCCGGGGTAGCCAGACATCCCTTTGTCCCCTCCTTCAGGGCACTGGGCACTAGCCTCTCTCCTCTGCAGCTCCCATATCCCATCCTCGCTGCCAGCAAGGCTGCTCCGGGGTGCCAGCATTGGAGCTGGCAAAGCCTCGGTCCTTCTCCGCATGGCCTCTCCTGGCAGAGCGGCAGGAGGGAGCTGAAGAACAGCCCTCAGCCCAAAGCTCAGCCCAACGGGGTGCTGTGAAGAACCCGAGAGGGGCAGGGAAAGGGGACAAGTGTCTCTTTTCAGCTGCAATAGAAAGTTTTAAATATGCTCATTAAAATAATTGCTTTTTAAAAAAATCCTCCCTCAGCCCCGGCAGGAGTGGCCCCAATGCCGCTGTCCTTGGCGGTGGCCGAAGTCCTGAGAGGTGATGGAGCAAAGCCAGCATCCCCAGTGGTAACTGTCCTCTGCCCTGGGCACGTGTCCTCTCGTGGCTCCACGGCTCCCCACTGCCTGTGCTTACTCCAGCCCCAGGATGTAGTTGATTCCCTGGACCAGTCCGATGATCACTGGCTGCCAGGCCACCAGGTAGCGCAGCCAGTCCAGCAGCTGCCCATACATGACATGAGGCCTCTCCCAGCTGGGCAGGAAGGAGTTAAAGAGCCACAAGCAGATGGGTGAGAGAAACAGAGCCCACCCACGAGCCACCCAAAGGTGCCCTGAAGCAGGGACACAGAACACAGGCAGTCAGGGAAGGACAGACATGAGTCTCCACAGAGGGACAGCTGTGGCCAGGCTTGCCTTAGATTTTACAGGGTCTCTGCCACTGTCACGGGCTGCAGTGACTTACCCAGGGTGCAAGATGAGCCCCTCACACCAGTGTTCTACCCACTGGTCCCCTTCTCATAGTGCTGGCTCCCAGTAGGAGAAAGGATACGGATTACTGAACATCCTCTTGAGATCCACCTTCTCTTTGCAGTATGGACATGTCTGCTTCTTCCCAACAATGCACCAGCCACGAATGCAGAACTCATGAAACCTGGGGAGTGGCACGTTAAGGGGAACTAGAGGAAGAGGGGGACACATGACTGAGCGTGGAGGGAACGACCAGGCTTAAGGAAGTCCCCCCAGGCCAAGGAAACATCCCACCTCACAAGGATGGTGCATTGCACAACCACAAGCCTTTCCTAGAAGGTGCAGCAGCTTCCAGGAACAGCAGGGCTCATAGAGCAGCAGGATGGGACCAGGGAGGCAGCATGATGGCCCTGACCAACACATGGGCACCCAGGAGACTGAAACCCTTCACTGATGGTGTGCAAGCACTGGGAAGGTTCAGGCAGCCTGAGAGAGCTCTACGAACTGTGGGAATTTTGGAAGACTTCTTCAAAGGCTTCTTGGGGATTAAGAACATATTTAAGGAATTTGTCCCAGGGTCTGACCTAGAGGTGCCTGCTATGCTCAGTCACAAGGATTTGCACAATCTGAGCACAGCCTGGAGAAATTAACAGGGAAACATGAGGTGGCTGCAGCTGACTTGTCAAGCACAAGGGTGTCACTGAGCAAACAAACTTCCCCAGAACATCTCTGCTGCTCAAAACAAGGGGGGATGCCAGGGAGCAGCAATAGGAGTCAGCCCTTGTCAGCCCTGGAGCCATAGGTCCAGAGGTGTCCAGTTAGCCCTCACTGCTGAAGATCTGCTCCTCTGACAGCCACACCACCCTGTGCTGCCACAGTACCAGACCCTGCATGGGTCAGCCAAAAATCTCACAAACAGTTCCTAACAGTTAAATTTAGGCCACAAATTTTGCCAGCATGACCTTTGCCCAGGCCCAGTTTGGAAACCGCTTCGTGGGCAGTAATGCACGCAGTGCCAGAGGACATTCCACTTCCAGGCTGAGTCACCATGGGGAAAAAACCCTGACCCGTCCCAGCTGGGGCTGAGAAACAACCAGGACTTCCAGTTTCAAAACCCACTTCACATCAATCAGCTGATGGGAAGGGCTGAGTGACTCCAGGGTGCTGGAAACCCTGGAGGAGTTCTGGGAAAGGAGGAAGCTGCTGGGCTGTGGCCAAAGCAGGCAGCGACCAGCAGTGCTGCATCTGGGAGCAGTTTTCAGAGGGGTTTCCCCCCAACTCTTCCTTATGGAGACTCAGACAGGACCCACTGCACTGGGTCTCTGGTGAGGGGCCAGAGTGGCACAGATCAGAGCATGTCCCAACCTCACACCATCAGAGCTGCCACTACTGGGCAGACAGGTCACAGCAGATTTGGCAAAGGCAGGTGGAAAGTGAGGTGCAGCTCCATGGCTGAGCAGAGGTAGCTGGGGAGGAGAAGAAACAGGAAACAACCACTTGAGATGCGCATAGAAGTGGCAACAGAGTGATTTCATGGATGCCTCATCCCATGCCAAGTCAGTGATGACACGGGCACAGATCACGTGCAAATTCAGCCAGACAGTCCTAAGTCTCAGGTCCCAGGATGGGCATTTCTACACTCACTAAGGGAGAAGGCATGGGGCAGAGGCTCCCTGCTGCTCAGCCCAGCATGGGGCCAGCAAGGCAAGGGGCTGGCACCGGCAGAGAAGGATACACGTGGTTGCAGGAGAGGCGATAGGTGTTCTCGATGATCCCTTCCTCGTTGACATCCACAAAGATCTGCTGGCCACAGACGGCACAGACGCTGTCAGAGAGGTGCTTGGTGGGCATCCCCGAGGCGTTGTAGAACTGAGCGAGGGCAGAGCAGAGGGAGAGCGGTGACAGCGGGAGGGCACGTGTCCCACCCCCGCGGAGACACGGCTAAGCTCTAGGGAGGGCTGGGGTCAGCGCCCCACGAGTCGCCTCGGCCTTTGGGGCTTAAAAACCTTGTTACAGGTCCAGCTGTGGGAAACAACTACAACAGGACAGGGAGCTGCTCAGTGATGCACTGGCCCAGCACACCCCAGCCCCATGCACCCTCTCCCCATGCTGAGAGATTCGCTGTCAACCCAAACTCCCTAATTACTTTCCACTGGACTCACTCCAGCCTCTTGTCCCCAAATTTGTACCTATAACCAGGATTATACCATGCCAGGTGGAGAATCTTGGCATTTGACCCTGTTAAATATCACATGGCTGATGCATGCCCAGCTCCCTCATCTGTCCAACTCTCTCTTCAAGGAGGCCACGGTTCCTCCTGGTTTAATAGCACCAGCAAAAACATGCCTCCCTCAGAGTTCTGGCACAGCTTTGCTCTGAGCATTTGAAAGAGCCCTGGGGATCCGAGAGCAACTTGAGCTGTGCCAAGGTGTCACAGTGTGGCAGGTGAGAAGGCTGGAGCAGAACCTCAAGAAGCAACAGAAGAAAGCTCAGAAAGGAAAAGAAGGAGGAAACACAAAGTCCAAGACCCTAAACAGCTGCTGAAAATAAGAAATGTGACCTATTCCATTGGTGTCCTAGGTCATGTATTTTTAGTGGAGTGGGCTATTTTGATACCAAATGAGTGGGCTACAAATTTTGGCCCACCACACCCTCTGTTCACAGGGACAGCAAAAGTTGCAGCAGGTACAAGTGAGCAGCAGAAGGGAGTTCACGGTGTGAATCCTTCCCTGGTGGCTGCAGGTCACAAGTTAATGCACAGCAGCACTGGAGATTTTAAGAGACCAGGGAAAGAAATATTTGTCCATTTAGTGGAACTAAACAAAAATCCTTCCACTCATGCACAGAATCATAGAATGGTTTGGGTTGGAAGGGACCTTAAAGCTCATGCAGTTTCAACCCTTTGTCAAGGGCAGGGACACCTGTCACTAGACCACATTGCTCCAAACCCCATCCAACCTGGTCTGGAACACTTCTAGGGATGGGGCAGCCACAGCTTCTCTGGGCAACCTGTGCCAGGACTTCACGCTCCCGAGGAAGAAATTCTTGTCCTTCTGAGGATGAGGAGACCAAGCAGAGGCTTTGCTCTTTAGGAAGGATCTCAGAGCAACTCTTGCTATATTATAGTCAGGGAGCCTTCCATGGGGGGAGTCTAATGAGCTTCCTCATTTTAGAGTAGTCAAAGCTCTTGCTGAGACCAGTACGTTTCAGGCCACCCAGTATGGGGCACGATTCCGGCCTGGGGGACAGCCCATTGTGAACTCACCCCAATGGTCGAGGCCATGTAATCTGCACACATTTCAGCAAAGTCCCGCTCCAGCACTCCGTAGTACAGACCGTAGAAGAGGAGGGAGATGCCAAAGTCCATTGCATCTTCTGGTTTGATTCTACAACAGAAAAACGCAACTATCAAGAGGGTTTTTTTGAGGGCAAAGCCACTCTAATCATCTTCCAGAGAATATCCGATTCCAGAGAATATTACAGAGTAGTCAGCCTCTCAAAACGTGAACCTGGCTTGGAGTAGGCTCCTCTGGCACCACACCTGGGCTGGCTGTTTCTTGCAGGTACATCTTCATCAGTGTAGTAAAGAAAATCTCCACTGCTGCCCCCAGGATGGACGACAGAGCTGGGGGAGCTGCCAACAGCTGAGTTGGAAGGAGGGTTCTCCAGCAACCTGGACTAGTTCAGGTACCAGCACCTCACCCAGGAGCAAAAGGACACCCAAATAGACTCTTTGGTCCCATTAATCGGATTGCCAAGACAATTGTTTTTCCGGAGTAATAGTCAATGGCATGTTACACGCCATTCCCCCAGGAGTGGGACCTGAAAGATTCACTCACCTGAATAATAAGTTAAGACCAAAAAGCGTGAACATGACAGCCATGTACCCAACGATCCCAGTGGCATAGCTGATCTTGTATATTAGTAGAAACCATTTATAAACCAGCCTGTAAAGAATTAAAACAAAGAATTTAATGACTTAGTTTTTTTCCAGAATGAAACTATGCCATCACCCAAAGAGTTTTATTTTTCAAACCCATAGTATTTTTGCAGACACTTCACCTACCCCTACACATGGGAAAGAGCTTTACACCCCTAATTCAACCTGCCATAGGCTGCTCTCACTCTTGACTTCCAAACTAGAAACCTCAAGGTCTCTGAAGGCCGTAAGGAAGCATGCTGCGTGCTGGGAATACCCTGGGTGAGGCTACCAGCCCACACAGAATCCTCCTTTCCACCACCCACCCAGGTACCAGGTGCATCAGGCTGACTGCCAGGAGCCAGTTAAAATGTTTCACACCAACACACACAGGATTCACAGGCTCCCAGGATGCAAAGCTTAACACAGTCATCTGGGGCAGGGAAGCTGAAAAGAGCTCCTTGTAATGGTTACTCTGGGGCTGAGAAGTTTCCCCAGGAACACGTGGACGAACCTGGGTGTTGTCTGTACCAGAGGCTTTCGAGTTGCCCTGAAGGTGACAAAAGCTGTGACTGCTGAGAAGAGCACCCAGATCGCCAGGAACCGCCACCAGTACAGCTTGATCGTGAAATACAGAGGCACTACCCACATCTGGAAGAGGGTCACCATCTGCAGGAACAGAGGAAAGGCACTTGGGGCTCATTTTCTGCTCCTCAGACATCAGAAACATCCTGACAGTCGTAGCAGCCATTCTCCTGCCTGTGTCTGAGGGCCCTGATTAGAACCAGGAAACTGCGCAGATTTGGTCTGCGGCACCCAGAAAACAGCTCAGAGCTCAGCTGACAGCACAAGTCTGATGGGGTGTGGCTGAGGGAGCTGGGGGGACTCAGCCTGGAGAAAAGGAGGCTCGGTGGGGACCTTCTCACTCTCTACAACTCCCTGACAAGAGGGTGAAACCAGGTGGGGGTCAGGCTCTGCTCCCAGGGAACAAGGAACAGGACAAGAGGGAATGACCTCAAGTTGTGTCAGGGAAGGCTTAGGTTGGATATTGGGAAAATTCCTTCCCTGAAAGGGTTGTCAAACCCTGACACAGGCTGCCCAGGGTAGCGGTGGAGTCACCATCCCTCGAGGGATTCAAAAGACATGTGGATGTGGCACCTGGGAACATGGGTTAGTGGTGAGCTTGGCAGTGCTGGCTGGCCTCAATGACCTGGGAGGGCTTTTTAAATCCAAGCAGTTCTGTGATTTCATGAGGGAGTCAGAGGCAGCAGTCAGGTGATTTTTGGTACCAAAGGATAGAGCTGGAGGGAGGATGCAGAGGAACCATCTCCAGAGGAAGGTAAAGGAGATGGTCTAACCAACCAGCTGTAAGGCAGCTACATAAACCTTCACCTTCCCCGGGTCCTAACGCTGCAACCACAGACCCCTGAGACAGCTATTACACAAGGCGAGAAGGTTTTGGTTCATCTCTGCACTGCAGCCTATTCCCAAATGGATACACAGCTGTGCAGCTGAGCTCTTGGGGTACTGCTGGACGGAAACGCCAAATAGGTTTGGTGTAAAGTTCAGAGAGGATTATAGGCACTGCCTGGAAGCATTAATTATGGTAATATTATCATTACTATTGTGACAAAGAAGTCTGAGTGAAGCTGGTTCAGTTAAATAAGACCCAGCCACCCAGCTGATGGCATCAGCAAACGGCAGGTCTGCTCAGCAGAGTGCTACAGGAACCATCAAACCCAGGGTACTGGCAGCAAAGAGTTCCCATTGCTTCCAAGGAAGTGCCCACAAAATGCAGCTTCCCTCAGGACAACACCTGAGTTCTGCTTGTCCACCCCTAGTGTCAAAGCACTGTGTCACATTGAGTTATTGGCATCCCTTCCAGCAGAAACCTGAGGCCTTCAGGTTCATCTATCCTCATCCCTACCTAAAATTCCTCCTCGCTGCTGGAAAGTCACGGGAATCACAACACCAGGCAACAGGAAAACCAGGAACACACTTCTCATCAGCAAAAGGAGGGCATTGCTCAATGCTCACATCCAGTCTCAGGTAGAACAGCTATGGGGGGTCACTCACATTGTAGGAGCGGGGGTGCCGCTGCTTCCACTGAACCAAGAGGAGCTGTGCCACCACCAGCGTGGCGATGAGGATGAGGACCATTTCGGCATGCATCGCCTCGTGCCCACGGTGCTTGGCATGCATCCGGGCGTGCTCCACCCTGCAACAACCAGGGAAAGGGGGCTGTAAAGGATGCAGGCACAGACTGCACAGCAGGAGACAAACATCTTGGGAGAGCCAGGAAGAGGAATCGTGGAGTACAGAGCTGGGAAAAATCCAGGGGAGAAAGGACAACAGGCTGCTCTGAGACCAGCTCATTTCTATGCTGCTAAAGTCAAGAAAAACACCTGGCCCATCTGGGTGTGAAGGCGGTGGAGAACTCCCACTGATGAACCTGAACTAACAAACATGGAGTGTAATCCACATAACTCACAACCCCAGAATGGGCAAGGTTAGAAGGGACCACTGGTGGGGTCATCTGTTCAACCTCCCTGATTAAGCAGGGTCTTCCTAGAGCACATTGCAACTATCTGACCCCCTGAGCGTTTGCTAACTCTCACTACCAAACCCTCAGCCCAGGTTCAGAGCCACTAACACTATTCTCCCTCTTGCCCAGCAAGGAAAAGGCTGGAAGGGTCAAAGGTGGGGGACAGGTCACACCTAACAAAACCCCCAAGCCCCAGCAAATTGCTTGTCTCCACCATGAGCATGCTGGAACAAGTGATTTCCAGACTGATGCTTGCCAGACACCTGGGGTTTCTTTGCAGCTTGTGCTGTCTGACCAAAAAGCAAGGTGGAATTAAGAGCTGTGGCATCCTTATGCTTGGTCTCCAGGTGATAATACTGTTCAAGAGAGAAGAAAAAAATCCAAATGCAATAAATATGCCAACTTCTTGAATTTCAAGTCATCCGCTAAAAATTAACACAGAATCACAGAATCAAAGAATGGGTCAGGTTGGAAGGGACTACAGTGGATCATTTGGCCCAATATCCCTGCTCAAGCAGGGTCATCCTAAAGCACATGGCACAGGGTTGTGTCTAGACAGTTCTGGAATGCGTCCAGTAAGGGGAGACTCTCTGGGCAATTTGTTCCAGTGCACGATCACCTGCACAAGAAAGTTCTTCCTCATGTCCAGGTGGAACTTCCTGGGCATCAGTTTCTGCCCGTTCTGCTTGTCCCATTGCTGAAGCCCCTGAGCAGAGCCTGGTCCATCCTCTGAACCCTCCTTGCAGACACTGACAGACACTGGGGAGGTCCCCTCCCAGTGTCTCCTCTGGATGCTGAACAGCCCCAGCTCCCTCAGCCTTTCCTGGTCACAGAGATGCTCTACTCCCTTCAGCATCTCTGCAGCCTCCACTGAACCCACTCCAGCAGCTCCATGTCTCTCTTGTGCTGAGGAGCCCAGAACTGGACACACCACTGCAGATGTGCCTCCCCACAGCTGAGCAGAGGGGCAGGATCACCTCCCTCAATCTGCTTGCAATGCACTTCCTAATGCACCCCAGGACACATTGCTGGCTCAGGGGGAGCTTGTTGTCCACCAGGACTCCCACATCCTTCTCCACAGAGCTGCTTTCCAGCAGGTCAACCCCCAGCCTGTACTGGTGCAATACCAAGAGACCAGTTTCACTGTGATTTTCAATAAGCACCTGGCTAAAATTGGTTTAGCTTAGGAAAAAGGAGGAATTTGTTGGGTCACTTACTACAAGACCAGCATTGAGGTGCTGGAGGGTATCCAGAGAAGGGCAACAGGGCTATTGGAACGATCTGGAGCACAAGACTGATGAGGAGTGGCTGAGTGGCTTAGCTTGGAGAAAAGGAGGCTCAGGGAGACCTTCTCACTCTGTACAACTCCCTGACAGGAGGATGTAGCCAGGTGGAGGTTGGTTTCTTCTTCCAGGTAACAAGTGACCGGACAAAAGAAAACAGCCTCAGATGGTGCCAGGGGAGGTTTAGGTTCAACATTTGGGAAAATGTCTTCACAGAAAGGGTTGTCCAGTCCTGGCACAGCTGCCCAGGGCAGTGGAGTCCTCATCTCTAGAGAGATTTAACAGATGCATAGATGTGGCACCTGGGGACATGGGTTAGTGGTGGCTTTGGCAGTGCTGGGGAAACAGTTGGACTTCTAGTTTCAGAAGGCTTTTCTAACCTAAACAATTCTGTGATTCTAATATTTTGCACGTAGTTTAAAAGAAAAAACATTAATATTGCTTTTTAAGACAGTTCATACTTCCCTCGGCAAAGAATGCTGACCCTGTCCTCTCTCACTATGAACACAGGCTATGCTGCCAGTAGCTCTGGTCAGGAGCAGGAGCTCGCTCGAGCTGTACACACTGATTCACCTCCCAGCACACTCACCTCCATCTCTCCTCTGGGGACAAGTGCGCAAGATCGACCTAGGGAGACAAAAAAAAACCACCTGTGAAATCAGCCACTGGGGTTTGGGAGCAGCAGCACAGAATGGGTAACTCATTCCCTTCACCTTCCTGAATAGCTCAGGGGCTGACTTGTGCCCACAGGAGCACAACTCGGTGTGCTTGTGATGCCTGTTCAGCAAAACAAATCTGGACACAGCACCCAGCTCCTCCATGTCCTGGTGAGACCCTGATCTGTCCTGACAGCCATCCTGTGAGACCTCCAGGATTGCTCCCTGAGAACTTGAAGATAGGAAACTCTGGATTCCGATGCTTTAAAACAACAAACCCTGATGTGCTCACGGTGACAGCACATCCCAGAGTTGTCCTTCACTCTCCCAGGCAGCATGGGGAAAGCAGCGAGTCTACCTGCTCCTCCACCAATTACACTTCCTATTTTCCTGGAGCTGAGGCTCTGCCCATCGTCCCACACCACCAGTACTAGAGATTGGATTAAATCCCATGTTCACAACCCCATCAGGCATCTCAGGGCATGGAGTGGTGATCCCAGTGCAGCCAAGGCAAATGCAGTCCAAAATCCCACCAGGCTGCAGGACAGGGGACAGTATCTGCACACCAGAAAAAAAACAGTGGCAAAAAAAAATTAAAATCACAGAAAAAAATATTTAGGTCTTGCTTTGCCAAGTTGGCTAGAAGTACCTCCCAAACATTATGGGCAGGAGCCGCTGTTATTACTGATGATTTACAATGGGTTTGCATAACCCATCTTCTCCAGTGTGATTTTGTGTGAATACTCTCTTTTTCAGACAGGGCAGGAGCAGGGGGAGCTCTGACATTGCATTTCAGCTCTCAGTTGGAGCTTCATATAGAATCCTAGAATCACAGAATGGCTTGAGTCAGAGACCTTAAAGCTCATCTCATTGCACCCCCTGCCATGGGCAGGGACACCTTCCACTACATCAGGTTGCTCCAAGCCCCATCCAACCTAGCCTTGAACACTTTCAGGGACAGGGAGTCCACAGCTTCTCTGTAACTTCACAAAATCTTCACATGTCTTCACTTAATTGCTTCCAGCACCAGTCATGTTGCCCCATGGGCTCCTTGACCAGGCAGTATGCTCTGACCCAACAGCACTGGGGAAGGAGTCTCACAGCTCTGTATTCCTATTGCCTTTTCTTGGTGAGACACAAATTCAAACTGAACCAAGAGAAGCTCATCTGGGGCTGGGAACACACAAAGGGGTTTACAGATCCTCACAGGGCTGGAAACATTCCAGCATTGCCAAGGCATTGGGGATGGAAACTGGAAACAAGCCATGGCAAGGACTTTGTTATCAATCTTTCTTGCCCACACAGATGTGTACACAGGAAGGAGCTCCACCGTGCTGCACTGGGGACAGGGCCACGGGCTTGGCTCCAACCTTTACCCCAGGGCTCTTCCTGATATGGCACAGCAGGCAGCCTCACCTGCCTGGTGCACCACTGCCAGCTCAAAGGTATCTCACAGCCAGCAGCTCTGATCACAGCCAGGCTTGGCTGGGGACGCATGCAGCTGCCTGGCTTTCCCTGCAGTGTGTCTAATTATACCCCAGGGTGAGGAGGCAGGGAAAGACACACAGCAGCAATCTGTCTACCTGATGTGGAACATGTGCTCAGCTTCACCCCAGAGCAACACTTGTGAGAGATTCAGCTCCTGAGGCCCTTGAGAAGCACTTCAGGACTTAGATGCAAAATATAGAGCTATGAAAATCCATGTTGGAGCTTGCTGGCTTGTGTCAGAACCCGTGAGGAGCAAGTGATGATCTGACACTGACACTGAGAAGGGTATTTGTATCAACCCAAATCCCTGAACGCCTCTGTTCCTAAAGCAGCCAGTCCAGATCCATTCGTTCAGTCGCTACGACACAGTTTGGAGCGAGAACAACTGCTCTGATACAAACAGGAAAGAAAGATTCAAAAATGTTCTCTAGTCACTGAACACAGGAGAAGCTGAGGAACCCCTAATGCTTGTTGGCTCCAGCGTAGGTTGATCCCTCTGCAAACTCTGAGTGTCACACAGGTGCTCCCACTGCCTCCACCCAGAAGATCCCTGCTGTCCGCAGGCTCTGCCCCCAATCCTGCTGAATGAGGATGTTTGACAAGCACCTTCCACCCACACCAATTTTTTTAGCCCCATGCAGTGGCTCTGCTCACTCCTCTGTACCACACCAGCAGCCACTCCATCCAGAGTTGATTCCCCCTTGGGGAACACTTCCCAGCCTCTTTGCTTCAGCATCTTCCCCAAACCTCCAAACTCTTTCAGCAAGCGAGTTCAAGCTGCATCAGCCTCAAATCCTGTGGAAAGCCTGTTGGTATTGCACAGAAGTTCATCCAAGCCATGCTCCCAAGCTCCTCAATTACAAGAACTGAGTTTCACCAGATTCCCTAGAGCTAAAAGCTCCTGAAATAACTTTATTAAGGAGGGCCAGGACATGACAGAAGGGATGTTGGGAGGCATCTGATGACTGTCAGACAGGACTTGGCAGAGCAGCCACCCCTAGCCAGACCTTCCAGTTAACCCCTTTTTGATCTGCACTCTTAGCACGGAAGATTTGGGCTGGGGCTTAAATTGAACAGCAATGGTGAAGGAAGCACCTGCACTTGCATGCAAGTATTCATTCTGTTTTCAGTTTGGGTTTGTCTTACCTGAACACTCATTTTTTGGATCTTTTGGGGGGGTTTTGGTCTCTTTCTCTGCCAGCTGGATAGGTTGAAGAACTTCTGCTTGTAAATCTCTACCAGAGGGGTTAAGCAAGAACAACAAGAAGCTGAAGATCAGCTCTACCAAGTGCTGAGTACCAGCCCGCTCCTGCTGCGGCCTCCTCCAGCTGCCACACCAACACAGGACCCAGTGTGCAACCAACTACTGCTCTTAGAAAAATAATTTTTTAAAAATATGAGGAATTAAGATTGATTCTTCTGCTGTCTCCTCCATAACTCATGATCCACTCAAAAACCCCAACCTCCTCTGCGTGATGACTGGGAGAAACTGGATACCTAGGACTAAAGTCTGTCTCCTCGGACGTGGTACGATGGCCTTTGGAAGAACCTCATGCCACTCCCTGGTTTCTTCAGGGCCTGATGCCCCAAAGCCTCCACAAGCCTGTGAGTCCCACCACTGGGACTGTCAATGGAATTACCCCCCCTAGTAAAACACCAAGGCTGTTGATAGGGAAAACACCAAACCCAGAACCACCCATTCCTCACAGCCCAGGGAGCTGGGGGGATCTTCAGGCACACACACACTGCTGTGAGCTGGCTGTAATCTCCTTATGCCCTAAAACTGTGAAGGACACCAGGAGAATGCCTTGAGGATGGAGAATAAGCAGCTGCTGATTTCAGTTAAAAGCTCCAGAGCAGCCAACAGCCCTGATCTCGCTTTCCCACAGCCCCAACCTCAGTCTTTGTCTCATAGCACCCACTAGAAACAAACTAAAATATTGGGAAAATGAATCTCCAGAGTGCTGCAAGTTCAACCAAGGCAGGTTGGGAAGAAGCATGTTTTTTATTGAAAGTCTGGAGAGATTTTTGGAATCTCAATTCTGCTTTTCTTCTGCTTATAAAAAGGAGCCAGGAGGAGAAAGGTCCTAACAGATCAAACACTTGGATAATTGGAAACTAAACCTTTGCTGATGGCCCAAGCTCCCCGAAGGCAGAGCCAGAGCCACAGGACACTCAGCTTTATTCCAGTGGAATTTTAAACTGCTTTCAGGTCCCCACCATTAGTGACTCATCAGCAGCCTGCTCTGCCCAAAGAGCTGCCGAGACCTCTGGACTACACAGGCAGACAAGTTTTGTCCTAACAGACAGGGATTTTGTGGACTCAAAGGGATAAGCACAGGTCCTACATGCACTACCTCATCTCCTGCCTCCCCCTGATGCCCTTGCTGTCAGTCCCAAAAGTTGCTTCCTGACAGAACGAAAAATGAGAATCTCACTGCTGAGGTTCAGAGACCTTGGATCGTTCACATTGGTACATACAAACCCACCAGTGAATATGTTAAAAATATAACCAGTAGCAACTCAAGAGTGATTGCTTTGTGGTTTAAACCTCCACCACTCCACTGCACCTGCTCTCCAGCTGCAACACACGACTTGGGGAGGAGGACAGCTCAGCCATACTCCAGGGAACCTCCACAGCTTGACCTGGCCAGGAATCGTCTCCAACACAACCATCAACATCTGAGAATTTTTAAGCCAAACCTCCTCTTCTTGAGGAAAAGCACCAAAAAGTACCTGACTGCACCAGCTGAGTAACTTACTCCCCGCTCTGCGCTGCTGCTCCCACAGTGCAGGCAGGATGGGACCAGGTTCTCCACAGAGAACAGAACCAGATTCTCCTGGTTATCTACAAGTGGAAGGAAAACTCCTGAGCATAAAGCACAGGGGAGGGCAAAGAGCCACTGCAAAGTCCGGGGCAGCAGTGCCGGTGACCGTGGCACACACACCCCCCATGCTCCTAACTCCAGCTTTCAAAATAGAGTTCTTTTTTCGGCTTTGTAACTTTTCACCCCCAGGAACATTTGAAAGCCAGCATGGGAACAACAGCCGCGCCTCCAGCCCTGCCCTCCTGCACCCGGGAACCCCTCCGTCCCCTCACAGCTCCCAGTGTCCCCCGGCCGCGGCCCTCCACACACCATGGACCCCACAACAGTTTCCCCCTCAGCACTTACACACCCCACCCCCACGCGGCCCAAAGGCCTGCAAGCTCAGAGTGCCCCAGATACCCTCCCTCCCACTGCGGGGATCCTCAGAACCCCTCAGCGCACACACCTAAATCCGCTCACCCGCGCCTCCGGGCCCCTGCGCCCCCCAGGCCCCGCATCTGTGGC
>VXAU01004972.1:12335-33358 GCA_013399695.1 Formicarius rufipectus
GGAGCTGCTTTGGGCAGGATGGAGGAGCTACTTTGGGCAGGATGGAGGAGCTGCTTTGGGCAGCTCCTCAGTTGGTGGGAGGGTGACACCCAAGCCACGTGTGGCTGGACCGAGCATCCCCCCTCCCCAAAAACTCCAACCCCCCCTTTTCCCCATGGCCAATAGTGCTTTGCAGCTGAGATGGTGCAGAGGAGCAGGAGGGCTCTGTGGCAGTGCCACCCTGCCCCTCCTGGGGCACGGGGAAGCTGTGGGAGCTGCTGGGCTCTGTCCTCACCTGCCCTTGGCCTGCACGGCCCATTCCTGATGGATGCTCCAGGCTTGGCATCCTTGGCACGTGCAGGAGCTGCTGGCCAAGCTGGACTCAGTGCCATCTGTCACGGGATGGGCACTGGGAGGCTCAGGTGGTGGGGCTGGCACGGGCTCTCCTGTCACACCAGTGCCCACCCCTGGAGCACCTCTGTGCCTCTGCGTGGGCACAGACAGGGCCTGCAGGGAGCAGCAGATTCCCACCCTGGGGGATGGGTTGGACTCGTGGGATCACAGAGTTCTGGGCATGGAAAACCCTCCGAGCCCATGGAGTTCATCCCCAGCACTGCCCAGGGCACCACTGAGCCCTGGCCACACACCTGCACCTGCTTCACACACTTCCATGGGGGGTGATTCCAGGGGGGTGATGGTGATTCCAGGGGGGTGATGGTGATTCCAGGGGGATGATGGTGATTCCAGGGGGATGATGGTGATTCCAGGGGGATGATGGTGATTCCAAAGTTGATGGTGATTCCAGGGGGATGATGGTGATTCCAAAGTTGATGGTGATTCCAAGGATGCTGGTGCAGCTGCTCCAGGCCAGTGTTGCCTCCCTGCCGTGGGCAGAGGGTGCAGCTTTGGCAGGGGGTGGGCTGGGACAGCAGCAGTGCCCTGGCCCTGCAGGGTGGTGTTGCCGGGGTGCTCCCAGGATCTCGCACCCCTTCCCCCTTGGAAGGGGCTCCCGGGAATGCTGGGGGGGGGTTTCTCCTTCCCTGCCTTTTATTGCTGGAGGTGATTTCCAGCTGCAGCTCCCCGAGCTCCCTCTCGAAGCCTCGCTGAGGTTGATGAAGCGAGTTCACCGAGCCTGGAAATGAGACAAAACCCCTCCCGAGTCAGGAACCTCCGAGGCGACAGAGGGTGATTAAGATGCTTTCTTTGGGATTGCTTGGAATTCTCAGCCATTTCCCAGCACTCACCGATTCAAAGCAGTCCCAATGAAAAATTAAGGATCAGCAAAAAGGAAAACCTGCTGTCGTTAAATAACCAGCGAGGGTCGAGGTGCACCTCTGGAAAGTCCAGAGCAGTAATTTCGAAATAAATCGTGGAATCCCAGACTGGTTTGGGCTGGGAGGGACCTCAAAGCCCATCCCATCCCACCCCTGCCGTGGGCAGGGACACCTCCCACCAGCCCAGGGGGCTCCAAGCCCCATCCAACCTGGCCTGGGCCGATCCAGGGGCAGCCCCAGCTTCTGTGGGCAGCAAATCCAGGTGTGGGATTTCCCAGGTGAACCTTCCCTGGTTGCCCTCAGCCTCAGAGGACACCACAGCAGACACCTCCCTGTGACTGGAGCCCTGAGCAGTGTGAGGGGTGCAGAATTGCTGCTGTGCTGCAGAATCCCAGGGCAGATCCCGGCAGGGAGGTGTGGCCCTTCCAGAAAATCATGGATTTTGTGGAGCCACCAGCAGGCAGGGCAGGAATGTTGCTTCCTGCCCGGTTGTCTCACGCAAGGGGAGTTCTCTCTGCACATCCAGACACGCCGCAGGAGCTCCAGCAGCCTCAGCTGAGCCTGGTGGGCTCTGCCCTCACCTGGGCAGCGGGACATGGGCTCTGCAGAGGGGCAGCTGGGCTGCCCACCACCCTGCCCTGCTCTTCTCCGGGCGCTGGGAGGGTGCACCAGGCTGGGGGGGTTCTGCTCAGAAGGGGCTGAGCCCCCCGACGGGGAGACTGAGGCAGGAGGTGCAGGACCTCGGAGCGAGTTGAGAGTTTTGGGAGTTGCTCTGTTTCTCCCGGGGGTTTTTGGAGCTCTGGGTGTCTGCCCAGGGCACGGGGCTCTGACAGGCTCCGGTGTGGCTGCAGGAGCAGCTCCTGTCCCCGCTGGGTTTTCCAGGAGATGGAGTGAAAGGAGCAGAGGGAGCCTGGAATTCCCGCGGCCCCTGGGTCAGTGGCACATCCGCATCCCCTGCTGGCACCCACCCTGCCGGCTTGGGAGGTTGCTCTGGATGGGCTGGGTGGCACCGTGCCTTGTTTTAAGGTTGGGTGGCATCATGCCCTGCTTTGAGTTGCTCTGGATGAGCTGGGTGGCACCATGCCCTGTTTTAAGGTCACTCTNGGTGGCACCATGCCCTGTTTTGATGTGCTCTGGATGGGCTGGGTGGCACCGTGCCCTGTTTTAAGGTCACTCTGGATGAGCTGGGTGGCACCATGCCCTGTTTTAAGGTCACTCTGGATGGGCTGGGTGGCACTGTGTCCTGCTTAGAGGTCACTCTGGATGAGCTGGGTGGCACCATGCCCCGTTTTTCTCCAGGCTCTGTGTCAGGGAGCTCTCCCTGGCACTCTCTGAGCTCCCTGCAGTGCCAGCAGAAGGATCAGGGAGGAGGTGGTGGTGGTGGTGGTGGTGGTCCGCGGTGGCACAGGGATGTGGCCCTGGGGTCACCTGTGCCCATGAGGGGCCAGTGGAGGGGCAGCACCTGCGCTGTGGGAGCAGGGACAGCACCCAGGGCAGGGCTGGGGCTGTGCCAGGGCAATTTAGGGGGGATCTCAGGGAAAGGCTCTTCCCCCAGAGGGTGGTGGGCACTGCCCAGGCTCCCCAGGGCAGTGGGCACAGCCCCGAGGCTGCCAGAGCTGCAGGAGGAGTTGGATGCTCCTCTCAGGGACAGGATGGCATTGTTGGGGTGTCCATGCAGGACTGATGCTCCTCGGGGGTCCCTTCCAGCTGTGGATTTTCCAGGATTCCCCCTGGAATCCCGCGGCACGGGGGGGCTGGCAAGGGGGGGGGGGCACGGCAGGAGCGTGCCGGGCTCTCAGCATCGCCAAGGAGGTCAGGGCAGCGGGCTGGAATAATGGAGCAGACACTAAAAGGCAGGAAAGGCCACGGCAGCCCCTCTCCCAGCGCTCTCACCTTTGTTGGGCTGCTCCGCTCAGCCCGGGGCGTTGGGGGCGGCCGGGGAGGGCTGGACCCCCGAGGGCAGAGCGCAGAAAGGAGGGTTTCCGTGAGAGCCGCACATCCCCCCGCCCGTGAAGTGCGGGAGAGGCTCTTCCCGAGGCTTTTAAGGCTTTGGGATGAATCAGAGTGGAGGGAAGAAAGGAAGGGCTGCGAGGTCGCTTGGAAGGCTCTTCTGCACAGCTGGCTCGGGGGCTGGTTGGAGGGCACATCTGGAGAGCACCTCGTGGGGACGGACCCACCGTGTGCCCCCTCCGAACTGCTGCCCCAGCCCTGCCCTCTGGGAGGGGGCAGGTGGCGCTGGGCACCAGCTCCAGGAGGGCAGGAGCAGGGCTGGGGTTCCCTCTCTGCCCATTCCCAAGCACCTGCTGCTCGGATTTCCCGAGTCCAGCCCCGGAAAAGGGGCCAGGGAGCATCCCTAGGGAATGTGGGGGTGTGTCATCTCCCCATGGCAGGGCTGTGGGGCAGAGCAGGGTGATGTGGGGGAGGAGGGGAGGGAGAGGGGACCGTGTCATGTTCATGGACCGTGCCCAGTTCTTCCCTCGCTGTGCTCTTGGATCCCCCTGGAGCTGCTCCAGGCTTCGTGTCAGGGGCTCCTTCCCTCCCACAGAAATCTGGGATCGCTCTGCTGAAGGCAGGAAAACATTCCTGGGCAGGAAGGGAATCTGCTCTGCCCCCACCCTTGGGGAGGGGAGCTCTCGCTTTCCTTCAGGTCCCTGGATCCATCCCAGCAGAGCACGGCGCTCCTCCTCGGCCCCTCCCGCTGGGATAGGGCAGGAATTGTGTCCTGGGATCCCTCCCGTGTCCTGGGATCCCTCCCGTGTCCTGGGATCCCTCCCTCGGGTGTGTGTCAGGAATGAAGTCAGCTGAGGGATCACAAAGGGGCATTGATGCCACGCTCCCCACCCCCTGTGCTTCCATGGGAGGAATGACATTCCAGGCTGCTCTGCCTCCCACAGTTCTGGGGAGAGTGGGTCGGACCCAGGGACATCCCATGGACATCCCAGGGGCACCCCATGGAAAAACCATGGACATCCCAGGGGCACCCCATGGACAATGCATGGACATCCCAGGGGCACCCCATGGACACCCCATGGACACCCCATGGACACCCCATGGAAACCCCCGTGGAAACTCCCATGGAAACCCCCATGGACAACCCATGGACACTCCAGGGGATCCAAGGTATCCAGGGTATCCGGGCTGTCCAGGATATCCAAGGTATCCAGGTTATCTTGGGTATCCGGGGTACCCAGGGGATGCAAGGTACCAGGTGTACCCACGGTATCCAGGGTATGTGGGGGATCCAGGGGATCCAAGTACTGGGTGTATCCAGGGTATCCGGGGTATCCAGGATATCTGGGGTATCCAGGTACCAGGGTATCCAGGGGATCTGGGGTATCCAGAGGATGCAGCCTCCCCAGTCCCTCCCCCAGCCCTGCTTTTCCNGATCCAAGTACTGGGTGTACCCAGGGTATCCGGGGTATCCAGGATATCTGGGGTATCCAGGTACCAGGGTATCCAGGGGATCTGGGGTATCCAGAGGATGCAGCCTCCCCAGTCCCTCCCCCAGCCCTGCTTTTCCCTGCACGGCCCTTCTTGGGAAGGGATTTTCATCTGTGCCAGAACATCCAGGGATTTTGTGCTTGGGATGTGGCTCCCCGTTCCCGGGATTAATTCCAGGCTTGTTTTCTCGGTGCCCTAATCCCCCTGCCATCCCCGGGGGGTTCTGTGCTGGCCACACCTCCCAGCCCAGCCAGGGGTTCTCTCCCTGGAGCCCCGCAGGACACCTGGGCTCACCAGGTGATGCCACCACCACGGGGCCAGACCTTCTGCTGCTCCCTGTGTGGCAGCCCCCACGGGGAGCTGAGGGAATGCTCTGGGAACAGGGATGAGGAGGCTCCTTCCCGCTGTGCCCGTGGCTGTGAAATCAGGAGAGCCCCTTGGATACAGCAGCCTGGTTTGCACTGGGGTGTCCCCCTTGTCCCCCTTTTTGGGGTCCCATGTTTGCAGCAATCCCTTTGTTTCTGGTGTCCCTTTTTGGGGTCCCATGTTTGCAGCAATCCCTTTGTGTCTGGTGTCCCTTTTTGGGGTCCCATGTTTTCAGCAATCCCTTTGTTTCTGGTGTCCCCTTTTTGGGGTCCCATGTTTGCAGCAGTGCCTTTGTTTCTGGTGTCCCTTTTTGGGGTCCCATGTTTGCAGCAGAGCCTTCGTGTCTGTCACTGGGGGAATATCCCCACAATCCTTCCTGGGATGGGCAAACCGAGTGCTCTTTGCCTGCTGGAGCCTCCGTGGAGGAGGGTGAGCCATGAAATACCCTTTAATTAAAGGTGAGGAAACCAAGATGTGGTGAGATTAAGGAGCAGTTTTCCAAGGAAGCTCTGGGGCCAGTCAGGACGGGATTTTCCAAAGGGCTCAGCTCCTCTGTCAGCCAACAACTGGATTTTCCAAGCATCCCATCGTGTTAAACAGTGAGCAGGACCTGGAGTGCCCATGGGAATGCCCACCCTGGGCAGAGGGAGGCTGGTGCTGCCCCTCTGGAGGCTGCAGTGGGGTTGTTGGGCTCTGAGGGTGGCAGAGTTGGGCACAGAGGGGTGGGTGCTGGACCTGCTCGTTGCTCTGCCTTGGCCACAAAGGGCCACGAGCTCAGAGGAGCTGGGAGAGGAGCTGGCAGAGGAGCTGGCAGAGGAGCTGGGAGAGGAGCTGGGAGAGGAGCCCCAGGGCAGGACAAGAGGTCGTGTCTGTAGGAGAGGGACACCCCACCCTCCATCAGCATCAGCATCATCGGGGTTGGGGCTCAGCGTGGTCCCTGGGGGGGTTCTGCATCTTCTGGGGTGAGCTGGCAGTGAAGGGGAAGGGGCTGGAGAGTCCCCTGAGGAGCAGCTGGGGGGGCTCAGCCGGGAGAAAAGGGGGCTCAGGGGGGACCTTGTGGCTCTGCAAGTCCCTGATGGATCCAGGTGAGGGTTGGGATCCTCTCCCTACGAACAGGAGCAGAGGGAACGGGCTCAGGTGGGACAGGGCAGGGCCGGGGGGGACAGCAGGAGGAATTCCTGCCTGGAAAGGGTGGGCAGGGGCTGGCAGGGGCTGCCCAGGGAGGTTTGGAGGGCCCAGCCCTGGAGGTGCCCAAGGCAGGAGTGGCCGTGGCACTCAGAGCTCTGGGCTGGGGGACAAGGTGGGCATCGGGGCACAGGGTGGGCTCGATGACTTTGGAGATCTTTTCCAGCCTCAGAGATTTCGGGATTCTGTGAAATTCCTCATCCTGTGTGGTGGAGCCACCCAGAGCTGTGTCAGTGAGGGCTCTCTGGGTTTGGGCAGATGCTCAACCCAAAGCGGTGAAGTCCCTGAAATCTCTTTCAGAGCCTTTGTTGAATTAATCCTGGAAATGTTTTCTGTTTTCCATGGAATCCAAGGGACATGAGATAATCTGGAGGTGGTGTGTTGGAGTCTTGCTGTTATAAATACTGAGTCTGAGGAACACAAAGTCACTGAGGCACCACGAGAGCTTTTCTGCTCCAAGGTTTTGAGTGAGAGCCCAGTGCAGCAGAACTGCCGGGGGGGAGGAAGGAGCAGGATGTGTTTTGGCCCTTTATAGTCCAGGAAAAAAAAAAAAAAAGAGGTAGGAAATGAAGAATCCTGTATTTTCCTGTGGAGATGCTGGAAGTCCTGCTGTGTGTGTGTGTGTGAGGGGCTGCTGCAGGAAGCTCCCTGTCAGGAGGGAGTGACAAATAGGGAACATCCTCCCGCGGTGCTGAGGAGTTGCATCCCTCTCCTGCATCCCCCTGGAGCACCCCGGGCTGGGGGAAGCTGTCCCTGCCCTCGGGGTGGGGTGAGATGGGCCCCAAGGTCCTTCCCAACCCAAACCAGGCTGGGATTCCAGGAAGGTTGGTTGCCTGGAGTGGGCAGGACCAGCTCCACGTGGTGCAGCTTCCTCACAGGATGGAGGAGGGAATTTGGAACTGGAGCTTCCTCTTGGTCCAGGTGGCTCCTGGTGCTGCTGGGCACGGGGGGGTCTGGAGGAGGAGGAGATGTGGATGGTGGTGTGGAAGGGCAGCCTGGGGGTTGGACGGGACTCCAGCAGGGCTGGAGAGGTGTGGGAGGGGTGGGGTGTCCCGTGGGAGGCACATCCCTGCGGTGGGGCCGGGGGAGCCGCTGCCAGATGTTCCCAATCCATCCTTCCTTGGCCAGCTCCAGGAATGAGCTGGAGTGACCTCACTGTGAGGAACACGGGGAAGGATGCTGGCATCACCCCAGCTCCACCCTGCAGGGCATCCCTGATCCCTGCAGGGCATTCCTGATCCCTGCAGGGCATCCCTGATCTCCCTGCAGGGCATCCCTGATCTCCCTGCAGGGCATCCCTGATCTCCCTGCAGGGCATTCCAGATCCAGGGCACAGGATGTGACTCCTGGGGCTGGGGCTGTGCAGGGCTGAGGGTTGGGCTGGATGATCCACGTGTGTCCCTTCCACCTCTGCACGTTGTGGGATTCCACGTCCCTGTGCTGGGTGAGGCACGGGGACCTCCCTGGGCCACCCTCAGAGCCAGGAATCCCTTCCCCGTGTCCCATCTGAGCTCCCTTCTCCTTCTCCACGGGGTTGGTGGTGGTCCTGTTGGGCAGTGTCCCCCCAAGGAGGGCATGGCATTGCTGGGCTTTGTCTCAGTGTGACAGCAACAGGATTATAACCAATTAATATGCCAGGCTAATTGATAGGAGCCGTTTGCATCAGTGTGGGTGAGGAGGTGGAAGGTCTGAGGCACATCCCTCAGCTCCCTTCTGGGAGAGGCTCTTGGCCTGAGCTCTGTGGGTGGAGGACAGGCTTGTGTGAGCTGGACCTTCCTGCTCTCCAGCCTTTGCTTTGGCTGTGCCTGGAACTCCAGCACTGCCTCACCACTCAGGTCTGAAACCAGAGGAGGCTTCCTGGAGGGGCTGGGGGGGTGGGAGGCAGAGCTGAGGCATCCAGGGGTTGGAAATGCTGCCTGGGGTGGTGGAACACTGAGGCTTTTCCAGGGAGGAGAAAGGGGAAATAATCACAAAAAGACCTGGGATTAAAACCAGTCACAACAACAATAAAATTTGGGGGGATTTTTTGGTATCTGAAAAGGAAGAAGATAAAATCTTAGACCCAGACAGTGAAATCTGAGTTCAGCCAGGAGGGCTTGCTGCTCTGTTCCTCTCCATGCCCAGGGTTTCAGTTCTCCTCTGAGAGTTTCTAGAGGCCACTTCCCCTGTGGTGTCAGCCCAGCCCTGGCTCCTGGGCAGTTCCTGTGTCTGGGGCAGCTGCAGGGCAGGGAGAGGTCCCTGCCTCGCAGGGAGAATTCCCAGTGGGATCAGGGGGAAGTCCATGGGAAGCAGGGAACAGAGGAGGCTGTAATTCCATGTCGGTCTGAGCCACCTGGAGCAAGGAGAGGCAAGCTGAGAGCTCCTTCTGCCCTGGCACTTCTGCCTCCCCTGGGCGGCTCAGCAGCTGGGAGGGGGGACTGTGGGTCAGACTAATTTAGGTGTTAATTGAGGGTGCTCCAGGTGCTCCGCCACCTTTTCTCTTCTTGGCTGGCACTTTAATTGGGTGGGGAGCACTGGCTGTGCTGGGGGGAGGCAGCAGCAGCAGCTGCTCTGAGGAGGAGCCCAGGGAGTTGACCCCAATTGGATGGGTTGGCTCTTTTGGGGTTCCCGCTTTGGGTGAGGGAGGTGAATCCAAAGGGACACAGCCCGTGTGCTCTGTGTGCCCCACTCCTGCCAGGTGGGAATCAAAACGCCCTAAAATCTGCAGTGGTGCCCGTGGCACAGGGAGGGAGCACTCGGGGAGGGCTGGCTGGGATGGGAACCAGGGGATCTGGGAGCGGGAGGTGATGCCAGACCAGGAGTGCTCCAGAGGAGAGGGCTTTGCTTCTGCTTCCTTGGGAATGTGTCTCTCCTGGCCGCAGGGATATCCCAGAGGCCCCCCCAGCGCCTGCAGACCCTCCCCTGGCTTTCCTGGCAGGCCACCCAAGGATGTGTCTTTGCAGAGCTTGTTTCCTCCTTTCCCCCCAAGGTTTCTTGGGGCGCTGGTGGGGCTGCAGCTCGGGTGTTCCAGGGGGATTGGGAATGCAGGGGTGGAAGGGGCTGTGGTGCTTCTTGGAGCATCCAGAGGGGACACAGAGCAGAGACCCCCCCCCCAAAACTTCCCTCCAGTTTTGGTTCCTCTGCTTTTCCCCTCGCTTTTTGGGTTTCTCCTCGGGCAGCAGAGACACAGAAGGGCAGGGAATGGGGCTGGGAAGGGGATGGAGCTCCAGGAGGAGCTGGGGGGGGCTCAGCCTGGAGAAAAGGAGGCTCAGGAGGGACCTTCTGGCTCTTGGGCTCGGGGTGGACTTGATGACCTTGGAGGGCTTTTCCAACCTTCGTGACTGTGTGACCTGTTAACTTCAGAAGTTCTTTGCAGAGCCTTGGGGGTTGTTAAACTTTAAATGCAACAAAAGCAGCGTGGTAATTAGCTATGCAAATAGGGTCAAGGAGGGGGTCAGGCCAAGGGAAGGGCACAGAGAGGAGCACACCTGCCCTGGATGCTGCCAGGGCATGAGCCTCTGGTGTGTGTGCCACGGTTGGTGTGTGCAGGGCACAGCCCAGGGCTTCGTGGTTCTCAGAAGTCACCCAGAACTTCAGGGATCACAGAATTCCGGAGTCCAGACCGGTTTGGCTTGGGAGGACTCCTGCCACCAGCCCAGGTTGGTCCAAGCCGTGTCCAGCCTGGCCTTGGACACTCGCAGGGGAGCTCACAGAGACTCTCCCCTCTGTGTCCTCGGTGACTAATAACCTTCCGAGCAGCACAGAGAGTCTGTCTCCTCTCCAGGGATCCCAAATTAACGGGGGTGTGGTTCACACGGGCTTAACCGATTCAGGTCTGGGAAGAACTTTGATCCAGGAATGAAAAGCATCCAAGAGCCAGGAACAATTCCGAGCGGCAATTTCCCTTCCTGCCGAGCCCTCCCTCGCTTGGCTGTCATTAATTAGCGTTCCTGGTAAACAAGCGGCCATGGGGATGGTTCTCCCCGGTTCCCAAAGGTCTCCCGGAGTTGAGCTGAGCCTGAAGGAGCGTCTCCTGCCCAGCGCCCACCCTGTCTGCCCGGAGCTGACATCACCCCAGCCTGGTTGCACAATCGCAGGCAGGGCTTTTGGAGAGCAGCGGGCTCTGACACACACCCAGCCCGGCTCACTCGGGGCTTGGCGGGTGCCAAAAGCAGGGGGATGTTGTTTGGACAACCCCACGGCTGGGCTGGCACGTCACCAGGTGGCCGTGGATGTGCTGAAGCTGCCCCACCGAGGGATGCAGGTCTCTCCTGGCAGGAGCCTTCCCAAGGTCCCTCCAGGATGCTCCTCTTGCTCTTGTACCAAAATCCCCCTGGAGAGGAATCTCAGGCAGGTTTGGGGTTATTCTTTCCCCCCACCCCTGCTCGTGTTTGAATTCCTGACCCCCGCGGTTGCGGTGCCTGTGGGGAGTTTCACACTTGGGGCCTTGCTCAAGGGTGGAGAATTTGCTCTTGAGTTGAATTTTAGGGGTTTTTTAGGCTGTTGTTTCTTTTTTGGGGGGATAACAGGGAAGCCCCAGAAATGAGGAGGAGTTGGAGAAGTGTTCAGGCTGTTTGCCGAGCCCTCAGGAAGCCGCCTGCCCTGGCAGGAGGGGTGCAGTGAAGCAGCTGAGGGCATGGCTTGGGGTTGTGTTGGTTGAGGATGGATCCCTGGCGTGGGGGAGACCCCCCTGGCCGTCCTCCTGGTGGTGTCCTCCTTCCTGAGCCTGCCTGCAGAACTCGGGGTGTCAGAGAGCCCTGGCAGGGCAGAGGGGCTGGGTGCAGGTGGGAGGCATCCCTGAGGAGCCCCTGTCACTGCCCTGGTCCTGCTGCTCCCTGGCTGGTGGGCTTTGGAGGCAGCTGGGAAGGAGGTGCTGAGGAACTCGGTTGGTGTGACTCGGATTGAGGAATTAGAAGAGGAATTTTTGGAGGCAGATTCCCATTTATGTATTTGACTTCATCACATCATCCATCGAATCACGGAGTGGTTTGGGTTGGGAAGGGACCTCAAAGCTCAAGGTGGACTCGATGACCTTGGAGGGCTTTTCCAACCTTGTCTCAACCAAAGCTCATCTCGTTCCACCCTGTGCCACGGGCAGGGACACCTCCCACCAGCCCAGGCTGCTCAGGTGGGAGGTGGCAGGGGTGACTGAGCCAGCTGGAGGTCCCAAAAACGAGGCTGAAAGTTCAGGAGAGCTGTCAGACTCCAGCGGGAACAGGAGCAGAGCAGATGCTGCTCAATCAGCGCCTGGAGGAGCCAGTGAAGCTCTGAGCTCATTGACATGGGGAGATGGCACGACTTGGGTAATGACTGTAATTAATTAGAGCTATCGGAGCTCCCCACGGGATGCTCTTCAAAGTGCCTCCCTCCCTCCCTCCCTGCGTGCTCCCTGCTGCCCTTTCTCCTTCCTGAGAGTGATGGGCAGGTTTGGGTGGTTGTGTTCTCCTGCTGACAGATGCTTTTGGCCAGGGCCCTGTGGTGTTGGGGTGGGGCTGAGCTCCTGCAGGGGCTGCTGCTTCCCACTCCGGCTGGGCAGTGTCCCTTGGGATGTGCTTCCACGGGTGGTCTGGTCTCTCCGGGTGTGGACACTGAGGGTTGCCTTCAGCCTGGGCTCTCGTGGGAGGTTCACCAGTGAAGCACCACGAGGGGTGTTTCCACAGCCAGAGGCACAGAGGGAGCTGCAGGAAATGCAGTGTCCCAGGGCAGGTTGGATGGGGCTTGGAGCAACCTGGGACAGGGGAACGTGTCCCTGCCCATGGCAGGGGTGCCACTGGATGGGCTTTGAGGTCCCTTCCACCCCAAACCAGTCTGGGATTCCACGATTCTGTGATTAAGGTCATTTTCTTGTCCAGTGAGACCTTTTGTGACTCTTCTGGTGTTTCTTTGTCATTTAGGGGCATGCAGGCTCTTCTCCTGCATGGAGATGTCCTTCAGCTGCAGGCAGAGCTCTCAGGCAGGGCTGGCAGCTGCACCTCCCAAGCATCCTTGGCCCTTGCTGCTCTAGCAGAAGGCCCTGTGAGTGCAGAAGAGCAGAGCTGTGTCTCTGCCCATCTCTAGGATGCCATCAGGGTGCTGGGGCTCCCCTGCACAGGAGGGCACTGCTGGGGGATCCCTGCAGCTCCTCCCCACTGCTGACCATTAACTCCCTGATGTCCTGGGGGTGGATGTCTCTGGCTGGAAGAGGCACTCAGGATGCTGGTTTGAGTTCAGGGAGGTGGGAACTGACCAGCTTTGCTCCAGTGGAGCTGGTTGGGGGGTTGTTCTTGGCGAAGCTGAGCACGGGCGTCACCCAGCAGGTGCTCCTGGACAGAGGAGTTGGGATGGATGTGGTGCTGGAGGGTTTCACACCAGCTTTAGGGTGCTCTCCTTTGCCATTTGACACCGACAGCCCAGAACTTCAGCTGGGGTTGGTTGTGGGACTGAGCAGTGACAGTGTCCCTTTTAGTGACATGGATGTGAATATTCCCCAATTAATGGGGAGCACTGGCTCTGGAATCCCAACCTAGACCTCCAAATGCTTGTGTCCCCTTTTCCTACCAGCCTGGCTGGTGGGCGTTCTGGTCACAGTGGTAGCCAGGAATTCCTCCTTGCCTGACCCAAGGACATCCAGGATTAGGTGGGATGAGCAAAGGGCTCGAAATCAGGTCTGTGGGTGAAGAGGAGGGGAGGGACCGTTTGGTTGCACAGGATGGTGCTGTTCTTTCCAGGGGACTCGGTGTCATGGATGCCAAGATTGACTGGGTTGGAAAAGCCCTCTGAGACCATCAAGTTCCTGCAGCACTGCCGGGGCCACCACTGCCCCTGTCCCCAGGTGCCACATCCACAGGGCTTTTACATCCCTCCAGGGCTGGGCACTCCAAACCACCTTCCAGGGCCTGCCCACCCTTTCCAGGCAGGAATTCCTCCTGCTGTCCCACCCGAACATCTCCTGGTCATTCCCTCTGCTCCTGTCCCTGTTCCTGGAGCACAGCCCGACCCCTCCCGGCTCCCCCCTCCTGGCAGGGACTTGCAGAGCCACAAGGTCCCCCCTGAGCCTCCTTTTCTCCAGGCTGAGCCCCCCCAGCTCCCTCAGCCCCTCCTGGAGCTCCAGCCCCTTCCCAGCCCCCTTCCCTGGACGTGCTCCAGCCGTGCTGTCACGTTGGTGTGCCCTCCTGCTCCGTGACGGCGGCGCCGGAGCCGCGTGTCCAGCTGGGATGAGCCCGTTCCCATCTGCCTGGCCCAGAGCTCCGGCCCCCCACCTGCCCTGACCCCGCACGGGGCACTTTCACCACTCCTTGCTCTTTGTCCTCCTTTTTCCTGTCCCCCTGTGTTGTCCTGGCTGTGTTTGGAGGCAGCAGCTGCTCCAGTTCTGCCTCTCCCTTGTTTGCGGAGGGTTTGCATCTCCCAGTGCTCCTCTGTTGGGTTCCAACCCCTCCGAGGGAATCTTCAGCAACACGTTTCCACGGCCACTTTCTACAAGGGAGGGAAGAAAAAGAGAAGTTTGGAATATTTTTATAGTAATTAAGCTTTGCAAATATTGATAAAAATAACCTCTTGGCCGCAGTCAGCCCCGCACGGAACCGCCCGGGGCACAGAGCGTTCCCTGGCCCTTTCCCAGCAGGAATCCTTGTTTCCCTCCCCACACTGGGAGCTGGGGAGGCTGAGGCAGGTGAGGAGAGGAGACAGGGAGGGGTTTGGGCTGCAAACATCCCTCACTGGCTGCTCCTCAGCATCCGCCTCGTCGGGCACTTGGCAGCAAAAGGCGAAGAGTTTCCTCCGAGTAGATTGGTGTTAATTACTTTGCTGCCTTAACGAGGAAGAGTGAGCAGTTCTTTAGCCTGGGCTGGGCTCTGGTTTTGCAGGCAGAGCCACCACAGCCCATCCCCAAAACTGGGAGCACAGAGACAGCGCTCCGGCCGCGTTCCCCTCCGGAGCTGCCACGCGGATCAGCCTTGGGTGCCTGCCATGTGGACCAGCCTGGGTGCCCGCTGAGCCCTTTATCCATGTGTCCCTTATCCATGGAAAATTCCCTTGCTCCCCATCCCAGACAGCCTCATCCACAGGTTGGCACGGCACGGGAGAGCAATTCCCGTGCGGGGCGAGCGCCGGGCTCGGTTGCGGCTCCTGGGAGCTGGGGTGGCTTTCAGGGATGGAAATCCTCTCTGGAGGCTGGAGCCAAACTCCTGGCTCGGGACTGGCAGGCTCAGGAATTCCCAGTGGGCTCCTCCTGCCTCCCGTACCGTGCTGATGTCCCGCTCTGCCCCCCTGGCACCGGGGGATGCCGTGGCAGAGGCTCCAGGACACCGGGGCAGCCCGTCCTTGGTGATTCCTTGGTGATTTGGGTGCTGCCCTGCGCCCCTTTCCTTGGTCCACCCACGTCCTCCTCAGCACCACCCATCCCATCAGACTTACCTGTCAGCAGGTATTTCATGTGTTGTGTGAACCATTTCCCACCCCTTTGCTCAAATTCAGGGCTTTGCTCTCNTATAAATTATGTATTGTATTATAAATTATATATAAATTATACATACTATATAAATATTATAATATTATTATATATTATTAGTAGTAGTAGTAGCAGTAGCAGCAGTAGGATGGGGATGTGGCAGTGCTGGGCAGGATCTCCTCCTTTGGCAGCTGCAGCTGCAGGTGAGGGGGTGCCAGGGAGGGGGGGCTTTGCTCTGGGGCTGCTGCTGCTCCTCCCGTGGCCAGCAGGTCCCGGGGCTTCTCCTGGAGCCAGGGATGGGCTGAGGTGCTCCCTGCAGGTTTGGATGCCCTTTGGCCCCCGAGGATGTGGCTGCACATCCTCCCTGTGCCGCCTGTGCCAGGGCTGGGTCCTGCTTGGCATGCAGAAGGACCTCTGAGTTTGTGTTTGTGAGGTTTGAGGTGGGATCTGAGGTGCTTCAGCCCGTGACTGTGCCCAGCGTGGTGCCAGCCCGGGAGGGGGTGGCTGCCCGTGTGCCATGAACTGTGCTGGCATCCCAGCCCTGTGCCCCTGGGCAGCTCTGGCTCACACACAGGCTCCTTGGCATTCCATGCCATGCTCTGCTGCAGCTCCTTAACCCGATTCCCAACCCGATTCCCACCCATTCCCAACCCGATTCCCACCCCTTCCCGAGCTCCTTTGTCCAAGGACACCTTCCCCCAGTGCAGCCCCCGTGCCGGGGGCAGGGACTGCCCACAGCCCCACTCCTGGGTGGTGGTGCCCGTGCCAGGTGCCACCTGGGCAGGGGGCAGACACCCCTGTGCCCTGGGAATTCTCCCTGTGGATCATTTCCAGCCATTCATCTCCATCTCTCCGTGTCTCCTGGTTGTGCTGCCCAGCTGGGATCTGCTCCTGGCATGGATGGGGTGTCTCTGCAGGGCCAGGGGTTGGGGCCGTGATCCTAGTGGGTCCCTTCCAGCTGGGAATATTCTGGGATTCTGCATCCCAGCCTGTCTGACCCCGCACTGGCACTGCCCTTCAGCTGGTCGTACCCTTAGTTACCTCTCCCTGCTGCCAAACGGGTCCCTGAGCCGTGGGGTTCCTCCTCACAGGGGCAGCAGGATGTTTCTGTCCAGGTCCTTGGGTACCCGGTGCCAACCTGCAGCATCCCTGGGTCCCTCCCTGCCCCTCGGAGCGGCTCAGAGCGGGGTGTGGGCAGGAACTGGGGCAGCTCTGCCTTCCAGAAGCTGAGGAAGAGGTTTCCCACCTCTGTGCCCTGGGCTGGTTGACCTGGTGGTGGTGGGGCAGCAGTTTGGGCTCCAAGGTCTTGGAGGGCTTTGCCGGCATCAGTGATTGTGGAATTCCCTGATGGAGGCGCCCCTGGAAGGCTCCAGGCAGGAGCTGGGGCGGTGTGGAGCACTTTGGGAACATTCCCAGGGGGAATTCTGATGCAGTGCAGGTTCTGTGTGTTTGCAGAGCTCGTGCACGGGGCAGAGCATGGGCTGCGTGTGTCGGAGGGGGAGCAGGTGAAGTGTCTCTGAGATGAAAATTCGGAGTTTGGAACACGTTTAGGAATGTGTTTGTGGAGGAACAAAGGGAGCTGGAGTGTTATTGTGTTATTGTCAGTGAGAAATCCTGCAGGATTTGGGAATGAGGACGGCCCTGGGATGAGGGAGGAGAATTGGAAGAGGAGAACAGAGTACGGAAGGTTCTGTGTGTGGCAGTGCCCTGGGCAGAGCTGCACCCTGCTCTGACAGTGAGCACGGCCAGCACAGAGCTGGTAAAGAGGTGAACTTGTATTTCGTGGAATCACAGGATGAATAGACTGGTTTGGGTTTGGAAAGGACCTAAAAGTTCATCTTTAAAGTTCATGTTTAAAGTTCCATGGGCAAGGAAACCTTCCACCAGCCCAGCTTCAGTTCTCTCTCTCCTCTTCTCTCTCTCCTCTTCTCTCTCTCCTCTCTCTCTCCTCTTCTCTCTTTTTCTTTTTCTTTTCCCTCCTCCCCCCTCCCCTCCCCTTCCCTTCCCAAGCGTCTGTGCATGGTTCATACACACGTGAAGGCTCCAGAAATTCGGGATCCAGCTCCTTCCAGACATTAAAAATAACATCTGGTCTTGCCTCACTGTTTCCACCAAACCTCTTTGACACAAGTTCACTTTAGTTTGCAGCTGAAACAGGAACTAAACCAACCCTCTGTGCTCTGCCAGCCCTCCACCCCACGTGTCTGAGCGTGCTGGCAGCTCAGGTGTGGGCAGGGGAGGTGGCACCAGGGAGGTTTGGGGTGCCCAAGGCAGGACTGGCCGTGGCACTCAGAGCTCTGGGCTGGGGGACAAGGTGGGCATCGGGCACGGGGTGGGCTCCGTGGGCTTTAGTTGGAAAAAGTAACTCGGGAGGAGCTTTTTGTGAGGGACTTCAGAGGTTGATTGGTGTGGCACCTGCCTGGAGGACCAGCTTTGGCGTGGCTGCAGGAAAAGGGCTCCGAGAATAAGGCCAGGGTGTTTCTGGGGGGGTTTGTCCCATACCTGGGGCTCAGCAGGGTGTCTGTGAGGCTGTGACCCTCTCAGAACTCCCAGCCCAGCTCAGGGGGTCAGACCACAGGGCTTTGTTCCCAGGTTTTGGGGAGGAGACCAATGGGAGCATCACAGGGATGATGGAGTGGGCAGCTGTGCCCGCCTGGTCCTTCCTGCTGCATCCTGAGGAGAAGGAGGAAAAGGAGGAGGAGAAGAAGGAAGAGGAGGAAAAGGAGGAGAAGGAGGAGGAAGAAAAGTAGGAGGAGGAGAAGGAGAAAAAGGAGGAGGAGGAAAAGGAGGAAGAAGAGGAGGAGGAGGAGGAGGGATGCCATGTGTGGGTGCCTTCGGAATTAGGACACGGCCAGGGCAGCTGGAGCCGCCAGGGAGGGGATTTCTAGGAAGGGAACAAAGGCAGAGGTGTTTGCTCAGCAGCCACGTGTGTTCCCTGGAATGTGATGCCTCATTCCTGGCTGAGACGTGGAGTCTTGAACACTTCAAGGCAGCAAGAGAAATAATCCTTCCAGGAGGTGACAGGAAAATGTGTCTGAGAGAGCAGCTCTCGGGGCTGTGCCTGCAGGGGCCTCGTCTGAGCCACCTGGAATTGCTCATGTGCTGCCCTGGGGCTGGTGCCACACACCTGCTGCCTCGTGCTGCCCACCCCGTGCCAGCTCTGAGACCACTCCCGAGCGCGTGGAGACCACTCCCGTGTGGCTGTGCAGCAGAGCAGCCCTGTCTGGGCTCTGGGCTGCAGGGAGGGCTCTGCTCTCATCCTTTGGGGACAGACCCAGGGCTGGCTCCTCGGGCTGGGCTTTGGGTTCCCTCCCGACCCATCTCTGTGCCGTGGGTTGTTCCTCCTCCATCCCGTTCAGGGGCAGATTTTGTTCCCAGCTCAGCATCCCTTGGATCAAACCCTTGGTCTGCTCTGATGGTCCCACCTGGCTCTGGTTTGGAGGTGTCACTGTGGTTTATTCTGGGCTTTTGGGGGGTTCATGCACGTGTTTGGGGGTGGGGGGTGGGTGGATTTTGCCGTGTTGGGGGTTTTTAGTTCCAATATTCTGCGTTTACAGAAGAAACTGAACAAATGTCTCTGTGGGGGCAGTGGGAGGTGTCCCAGCCCGTGGCATGGGGTGAGCTTTGAGGATCCTCAAATCCCACCATTCCCCCGGCACTGCCAAGGCCACCAGTGCCCCACATCCCCACTGCCCCACATCCCCTCCTCAGTGCTGCTGAGAGGGGCGGGTGTTGTAGGTCTGCAGCAGGTCAGGAGTCCCCGGGGGCAGTGAGGAGGTCCCACTCGTGGCACTCCACAGCTCCCACATCAAACCCCATCGTGTCCCCAGAGCTGCCTGTCCCAGCACAGGAGGAGGAGGAGGAGGAGGTTGGGTTGGGCAGAGTCATCCTGGAGGGGTGAGGGGACAGCTCTGAGTTGCTGCTCCTGCCTGTGCATCCTCTTGGGAATGTTGGGTGGGTGGTGGCAACACCTCACACTTCAGGGGCTCCTGTGCTTGTATGAAGGCTCACAGGGCTGGTCCTGGGGACAGAGGGATGACAAGGACTCTGTTGTGTCCCTTAATGAAAGGGTTTAGGCTTGGGGATGACGTGACCAGTGAGAGCAGCCCGATGCCATCAGCTGTTGAGTCACTCAGGTCCTGCTCCACTCCTTCCCAAAGCACTGAGCCTTTTAATTGTCATTAAAGTGAGGAAGAAGCTGGGAAGAGCCCAGCTGGGCCATGCCAGGAGCTGATGGTGGTGTGAGCTGCTCTGCTGGTCCCTCCCTTTCCACTCGGAGCTTCATCCCCTGGGCCGGCTGGGAGGTGTCCTGGTGTCTGCCCAGGATGACCTGTCTGCAGGAGCACTCTGCCCCTGGGGCCACCGCCAGCTCCTGGTGCCCCATGGAAGGGAACATCTCCACAGTGCCCAAGGGGGGCATTTGAGGCCAGGGGCGACGTGGTGGTGCCCAGCTCCTGCAGAGCCAGCCACAAAATGAGGTGTCAGTGCCAGAAACTGGAGCTGGAGGCTGCTGGTTTGGACAGAGCTGGGCTTTGATTCAGAGGTTAAAAATACACCTATTTCCTGGACGTGCTCCTGGGGTTATTTTTAACTCTCAGCCCATTGACTGGGTTGTAGCCCTGCTTGTGTTTCCTCCACTTTTCCATCTGCTCCTGTGATGAAGTGAAGTTTTAGCCTCTTGTTGCCAGCCCGGAGCACAGGCAGGGGAAAGCTCAGCTCTGTCACTGGGCACGGGAGGGACTGGGGGGTCAGAGTGGGGCTGGAAGGCAGCAGGATGCTGGGGAGGATGGGGCTGGAGCTCCTCAGGGTGTGGATCCAGTGGATGTGCAGCTGCCTGAGGCTGCCCAGGCTGGCCGTGTCCTCCCCAGTTCCTCCAGCAGAGGTGAAGTGGGGCACTGGGAGCACTCTGGGGTGGCCCGTGGTCCTCTCCTTGGCATGGCCATCCCCTCGAACCCAGACAGGTGGCAAAACTGCTTTCAGCCTCCTCCTGAGAGGTGAGGAGGTGCGGCTGCCCCACCGGGACCTGACCCTGACTGCTCAGGAGGGGCAGAAGTGCTCCTGAGTGGCTCGTGGAGGGTTTGGGGTCGGGCAGGGGTGTCTGAGCTGGGGTCCCTGCGGGCGCCTGTGACCTCCAGTGAGGTCCCACTGAACTCCTGCCGAGGTGGGGGCACTGGAGCCCTTCTGCCTGGCTCTGCTCTGCCCTGCTGCAGCCTGTCCCTTCCTCTGCTCTGCCCCCGTCTCTGCTCTGCCCCCGTCTCTGCTCTGCCCCCGTCTCTGCTCTGCCCCCGTCTCTGCTCTGCCTCTTCTCCTCTCTTCTCCTCTCTTCTCCTCTCTTCTCCTCTCTTCTCCTCTCTTCTCCTCTCTTCTCCTCTCTTCTCCTCTCTTCTCCTCTCTTCTCCTCTCTTCTCCATCCAAGCTGAGGAGCTCTGAGGAGCTCCGGGCTTGCCGAGGGGGGCACTGGATGCAAACAGGGCAGCTTTTCCCGCAGCTTGAGCTCCGTGTTTGGGACGCGTTTGCTTCCTCCGAGGGGAGCAGTGAGGGAAGAGCCCCCGGGAGAGATACCGAGAAGTGCTTGACGTGATGAGTGGGGCTGATAAGGAGCCTGTTGGGACACTGAGAGGAGCATCGAGGGCCGAGAGGATCGGAGCCTGTCAATGCTTTCCGTGCCAGCAGGACGAGCAGGAGGAAGTGTTTGTTGGGAAACAAGCCTGGGGCAGAGCAGGGAGCGCTGCAGTGCAGGGCATCCCCTCCGGCCGGGGTGGAGGCAGGACAGAGCAGCAAACCCCACTGCAGCTGGCAGGGTGGGCTGGGGACCCCCGCTGTCCCCACCCCTTGGTGCACTGGAGGGGCCTCTCGGGGTCCGCAGCGTTCCCAGAGCGGAGCTTCGTGTCCCGCTGAGCTCGGGGAGGGTGTTTGGAGCGTGGAGCGTGTTCTGTGCTCGGGGAGGGTGGTGGCTCCATCCCAGCGCTGCTCCGGGGGGGCTGGGGGGCTCTGTGCCTCCCCCCTCGGGGGCTGCACGAGGGTCTGCTCCTGCATCACCCCAAACCCTCCTGCCTTCCAGCGCAGGGTGGAAAGGAGCGTCTGGGAGGGAGCGGGACCGGGAGCTGCTCTGCTGCCGCCAGGGCTGGGAGTGGAGACGGGAAACCCCTGGGAATGTAGGGAAAGGCAATCCGCTGGGAGAGGAGCGGGGAGAGCCTCGGAGCCGGACCCTGCTGGGGATGGGTGCCCCTGGCACAGGGGTGGTCCTTGGCACCTGCTGTCCTGCCCCTATTCCTGTTTCTGCCCCATCCCCTGCCCTTATTCCTGCCCTTATTCCTGCCCTTATTCCTGCCCTTATTCCTGCCCTTATTCCTGCCCTTATTCCTGCCCTTATT
>VXAU01004972.1:45500-55505 GCA_013399695.1 Formicarius rufipectus
CAGGGAGGTGGGGAAGGAGGTGGGGAAGGAGGTGGGGAAGGGGGCAGGGAGGTGGGGAAGGAGGCAGGGAGGTGATGAAGGAGGCAGGATGGAAGGACAGCCCCGGCTGGAGCTCCTGGGCAGCCCCATTCCCCCAGCAGCAGGTGGGGTGTCCAGAGCGGGTGCAGAACCCCCAGCCAAGGTGGGTGGGGTGACTTGGGGCCATCGACCTCGTCCTGTCCTGGTGCCCCCCCCAGTTCCTGAGCCCCCTGTGTCCTCAGGCAGCGGTGGGTCAGGTCTGCAGCAGCTGGGAGGTGCCTGCAGTGCCCCGAGCTGCCTCACTCAGCCACAGCGATGGGGCAAAAGTCCTTCGAGTGAATCCTGCTTGGGATTTGGGGAGTTCTTGGATCTCGGCAGGGCTGCAGCGGGACAGGCGAGGGGAGGAGCTGCTGCAGGCTGGCAGCGGTGGGCTCTCCACGGGCAGAGCTCCACAGCCCCTCAGCCCTCCTGCTTTGGGCACTGCCAGGGAGGGGATTGGCAGTGTTTGTGCCAGGGACTGGCAGGGAATGAGGATGAAAGCGCTGTGGTGTTACTTGCTGGTGTCTGTGTTGGTGCCACCTGCCGTGCCCTGCCCTGGGGCTGCAGCTCCTGCCCTGGGGGTGCAGCCAAACACCTGGAATTGGGGTGCAGCCATCCCAGCACCTTCTCCTGCTCCACGTCCAGGAGCATTGCCCCTGGAAGGCATCCTCCTCCTCCCCACCCAGTGCAGGGCTGTGCCCTCCCTGCGCCCCTGGGCAGAGCCCTGGGGTGAGGAGAGCTCTCTCCGTGCAGGTACAACACCTTGCCCAGCAGGAGGACCCTCAAGAACTCCCGACTAGTGAGTAAGAAGGACGATGTGCACGTCTGCATCATGTGCCTCAGGGCCATCATGAACTACCAGGTACCTGCTGCTGGCACCACGGGGCTCTCCTGGGGGGGAGGGATTTTGGGGGGAAATCTGCAAGTATTGGGGTTCTCACGGGTGGGGAGGCCCAGGGAGGTAAGNCTTGTGGGGGGACATCTGCAAGTATTGGGGTTCTCCTCAGTCCAAGGGCAAGCAGCAGGACACAGCCCGTGGAACCTGGGCAGGTGGGGAGGCCCAGGGAGGTAAGAGCTCAGTGTGCACTCCCTCATTAAACCTTCAGTCCCAGCCCTTAAATCCAGGAGGTGGGGTCAGAGGATGGACAATCCCAGGTTTCCCTCACTAAGGGTTCAGAGGATGGACAATCCCAGGTTTCCCTCAGTCAGGGTTCAGAGGATGGACAATCCCAGGTTTCCCTCAGTCAGGGTTCAGAGGATGGACAATCCCAGGTTTCCCTCAGTCAGGGTTCAGAGGATGGACAATCCCAGGTTTCCCTCAGTAAGGATTCGTGGCAGGGCAAGGGGACAGCTGGAAGTGACCCAGCTAAACCAAGGCTGACCTTGTTTTCCTGAGGTTTTTCTCTCCTCGGTGGGGTGCTGGGCTCGTGCAGCGTGTCCAGGGAGCTTCGGGGCTTTGGGGTTTTGTCCTTGGACAGGGACAGGCTGTGGGGAACCCCTTGTTTAGGGGTTTATTGGGAGGGGAGGAAATCCTTGTGACAGCCCCCCCGGCCCCTGCCCTGGGGGGCACCAGCTCCTGGGATTTGCAGGGATGGGGAGGATGCAACAACAACCCTACTAACCAATGGGGGGTTTCCCAGAGCAGCTCTGTTCTCACTTTTGGGGAGGAGTAACTGCTTTTGGCTGCTGAACTCCCCAGTCCCCTTTAGACAGGGAATGATGCACTTGATGGAATGAAAAAGGGGTTGGAGGGAGGGAAGGAGAGCAAAGGGGTTGGAAATAGTGTAGGAGCATCTCCTGGAGCCCTTTTTGCTGGCTGCCATGGCCAAGCCAAGTGCTTTGGGCCCTGTCAGTGGCAGGGAGTTGGAGGCTCCTGGAATGGCAGAGTGGGCACGTTTGGGGCACAGGGGGAGAGCGGAACACTTGGCTTAGGTCAGGAAACTCCACCAGGGTTTGTTTGGCCGCAAAAGCTGCCCCAGGGTGTGGTCAGAGCTTTGGGCTCTGCTGGGGCTCCGGATGGTCCTTGGGTGCCAGAGGTGGAGCAGGACTTTGCCTTCTGTCCCCAGTATGGATTCAACATGGTCATGTCCCACCCCCACGCCGTCAACGAGATCGCCCTGAGCCTCAACAACAAGAACCCCAGGTAGGCTGGGTGGCCTGGGGAGCCCTCACTGGGCTGGACTGGGATGGACTGGGCTGGGCTGGGTTGGGCTCTGCTGGACTAGGCTGGACTGGGATGGACTGGGCTGGGCTCGNCTGGACTGGGCTGGGCTGTGCTGGGCTTTGCTGGGCTGTGCTGGGCTTTGCTGGGCTCTGTTGGGCTGGGCTGGGCTGGACTGGACTGGGCTCTGCTGGACTGGGCTGTGCTCTGCTGGGCTGGACTGGGCTGTGCTGTGCTGGACTGGGCTGTGCTCTGCTGGGCTGGACTGGGCTCTACTGGGCTGGACTGGGCTGTGCTGGGCTGGACTCGGCTGTGCTCTGGTGGGCTGGACTGGGCTCTACTGGGCTGGACTGGGCTCTACTGGGCTCTACTGGGCTGTGCTGGGCTGTGCTGGGCTGGCCCTGTGCCCAGCCTGCAGCAGCAGCAGGGTCACTGTCCCTCTGTCCATGACTCCACTGGGGCCAGGGCTGCTGGTTCTGCAGTTTGGTGATGGTTTCCCAGTGCCAGAGGGCAGAGATGGGGGGGATATTGGGAAGGGATTGGTGTCTGGGAGGGGGGGCAGGCCCTGGCACAGGGTGGGCAGAGAAGCTGTGGCTGCCCCTGGATCCCTGGGAGTGTCCAAGGGCAGGTTGGATGGGGCTTGGAGCCCCCTGGGCTGGTGGGAGGTGTCCCTGCCCATGGCAGGAGTGGGACTTTGAGGTCCCTTCCAGCCCAAACCATTCCAGGATTCAGCCTGAATCCCACTGCCGGAGCCCCTCAGCTCTGCTCAGTGCATTGAAACCCCAGATAAGGAGCAGGAACGTGGGGTTTTACTGGGGAGAGAAGATCCTCTGTGAGGCAGCACCCTCGGCTCCCTGGGTTGGGATTCCCTGGGAGAAGGGCTCTTTCCTGCTCTGGGGGGGTTGCTGGGCAGCCCCAGCCACAGGTGGGGACTCCAACAGGTCCGTGTCCCTCCCCTCCCAGACTCCCTGTGATCCCAACAGCACTTCCAGCAGATCCTGGGGGTCTCAACCCTTGAAACGCCGTGTGACGCTGGGATGTTTCCAAGGGAAGGGGAAGGTGTGGGAGGAGGGGGCACCACGTGTGTTTGGGCTCTGGGCTTACAGAGCACAGCCCTTGTCCTGCTGCAAACAGGGACTGCCTTCCTTGCTTTCACTCCCCCCCAAGTCACCAGTCCTGCAGAGACGGGCAGGATGTGGCAAGTTGATGACTTCCAGCGTTTTTGTGCCGGGCGGTCAGGAGAGATCAGCAGACAACCCGAGTTTTCAGTTTGGGGAGGAACTCTGTTGCTTTGATTTCTCTTCGAGAAGAGCCTGCTTTACGATGGGACTGGAATAATGAGAGGGCAGAACTGAGCGTCGAAGCTGTCCAGAGCCCAGCTGGGTTTTGGGTCGGCCCCAGAAGCTGCAGCATCCCGAGTGCTGAGGTGGCCAGGGGGAAGCAGCAGCTCTGGGAACGTGGAGCTGAGTGGGCAGCAGTGGGCAGGAGGGTGACTGGGGGAGCTCCATCTCCTCCGGTTATCCCCAAATAAATCCCACAGACACAGCTGGAACTGCCCCCAAACCGTGCCCAGCCCAGATGTGTGGGCAGCACCCGCGACCCGGGGAAATCCCTCCCATCCCAGAGATCCCCTTCCCTCTCCCCACACCCCTCTGAGCCTGCCCGGGGATGGGGCATTCCTGAACATCCATCCCAGAGCTCCTGGAGCCCGTCTGAAGGAACCTGGGTGTTCTTGTGGCAGGAAGAGCCCCGTGCTGAGTGAGAGCTGACCCTGGCACGGGTGGCACCCCCTGGGGCAGGGAGCTCTGCTTGCCACAGGTAACCCTGGCACCTGGAGGGCCAGCAGGTCTTTCCTGGTCCATAACTCTGGTTTGAGGAGGTGCTTTGGCATGGGACTAACCTGTGTCTGCATGGTTTGACTCTGCTCAGAGCTCAGCTGCCCAACAGGGCTGGGGCTCTCTGGGCAGCCCTGGAAGGAGGCAGGGGGCTTGGTGAGGTGTGACCCCCAGTGTGCTGCATGGTTTGCCCTCAGGGGTGGGTTTTCTCTCCTGGTTTGCCCTCAGGGGTGGGTTTTCACTCCTGGTTTGCCCTCAGGGGTGGGTTTTCTCTCCTGGTTTGCCCTCAGGGGTGGGTTTTCTCTCCGTGGTCGTTATTCCTGGTTTCCAGGAAGGCTGTGCCCAGGCATCCTGTGTTCCTGCCGGGAGCTCTGGGGGTGTGTGTGGCTCTGGATAACCCAAAGTGCCGTGGGAATGACTCCCGTTTGTGCCAGGCAAAGGGCACGTGGGAATTGCAGCACTGCCCTCGGGAACTGGGATGTTGGGGAGTGGGAAGCTCCTCCAGGGCCGGGCAGGGCACAGTTCCCTGGCAGGACACGGAGTAAGAGCTTTAAGGTCCCTTCCAACCCAAACTTGCAGAGGTTGTTGCCATCCCTGCCCTTCCCAGAGTTGTGCAGCTGCCTCTTGGCTGGGGTTTGCAGGTTGTGACCCCAATCCCCGCACGTTTTGGGCAGCTCTGAGCCGGGGCAGAGGTGCGTGGCCCCGGGGAGGGGACGTTCCCCAGCTCGGGGGGGGCTCAGCCTCCTGCCCCTCCTGGTGTCGCTGATCCCAGCTGCAGGCGTGGAGGAGCCCCCCGTGCCCAGGCTGGGCTGCCCACTGATGCCACCTTCCCTTGTGCCTGCAGGACCAAGGCCCTGGTGCTGGAGCTGCTGGCAGCCGTGTGCCTGGTGCGAGGGGGCCACGAGATCATCCTGGCAGCCTTCGACAACTTCAAGGAGGTACCTTGCTCTGCTCCCCTGCGGTTGGGTCCTCTCCCTGCTGCCTGGAGCCTCCCCGTGCCGCCACATTCCCTGCAGGAAGGCTTTCCCAGGAGCTGCAGGGCGGCTCGGGGGGGTCCATCCCATGCTTTCTGTGCTCCTGGGAAAGAGCTGTAGCTCCAAAGGGTGAATCCGGGCTGGGAGCTGCTCCCCTCGCTCGGTCACACCGTGTCCCAACCTCTGGGCACCTTCCAAACCTCGGCTCCAGTTGTTCTGGCTCTGAAACCACCAGGAATGCCGTGTTAGGTGATGCCTGGAATCTTGGAAAATAGGCACTCAGGAAAATATGAATGGGGAAGGATGGATAAACCCCTTTATTGGGAGCTCCCACGGAGGTCACACCACCCCAAGGCCTGTACCCCCTCCCCCTGTGACGTTACAGTCTTTCTAATCTTCCAGTAATTAACATCTAAGACATCTCTAACCAGCCACGGTTCCCGTTCCCCCTGGTGTCCCACCCCCAGGACGCTGAGTGTTGCCCCCTTGGAGCAGCTCCAAGGCTTCTGGACTCCTGCTTTGTCTCCAGGTTGTCTTGCAGGTGTCTCTGCAAAGCACCACGACCTTCAGGCAGCTCAAGAATATGTGAGAAAATTACTTTAGTGACTCCTAACACCACTGAACATGGTCCTGCAGAGGTTTGACAAACCAGATTTTGTCCAGCCTCTCCTACTTGTGCTCAACTTACCCTGACTGAACTTATCCCTCTTCTGCTTCTCTAATCCAACACCATGGAGGGACAGAATAATGAGAGCCCTGGTTAGTGCACTGAGCTGTTGTGCCCGCACCAATCGTGACCAGGAACAATAAAACCAGCCTTTTCAACCAGGTCCAGTTGGGCAGCCACGAGGTGAGGGTATGGAAGATGCCCTCAAGGTTCCAGGGTTTGGCATCCAGAGTTCCTTGGTGGGAGACCTGGGTTTGTTTGCAGATTTCAGTGAGGTCCTTGTTAATTCTTCCACTCTGATCTATTTGAGAGCAACAACTGGGATTAATGACTTTACACACGGCTCCTTGTGAGGCCAGGACAAAATGGAGAGTCATTCTGTTCTGTAAAACCTCAGGAGACAGACCACAGCCTCCTTCCTGTGGGGCCCCGATTGCATCTGTAGGGTGATTTTCAGTAGGTTCAACACCAGCTGAAATACTGACGATTGCCTTCTGCAGTTCACATCCTCCCAGAGAAGGAATAAGAGCCCTGATCACACTGTGGAAAGTTGTAGAACCTTCCTCAAGAGGGTTGTTGGCTCTTCTTGTCCTTTTTTCATGGGTTTTTGTCCCTTCATTTTGGTTTCCGGCTTGGTCTCCCATTTCCAGAGCTGTTTCCACACTCCCTTGCAGCACAAACCTCCCGGATTCACCCTCAGCAGGGAGTTAATTTGTGTAGGAATGACAAAACCAGGTCTGTGTCACTCTGGGAGTGTCCCAGGAGCTCCAGCTGGCTCGGGTGGGCACTCACAGGGGCATCTTCAGGTTTGCATGAGGTGGTTTGAGGGGTCTGGGGATGTTGTGTGCATGTTGGGGAGCACTGCTGGGGAGTGGAGTCCTGCAGAGCTGCTGGCTCAGTTTCCTTTGCACATTGGATGTTGGGGAGGGGGGGGGGTTTAACCCCAAATTAAACCTGAGTGAGTGAGCCCCCCCAGCTCCAGAATTGCTGGATTTGCTGAGTCCCAGCTGGACATGTGAACACCCAGGGTGGTTCCTGTGCTGCTGCCAGTGGGTTGGTGCAGATGGTCGAGGAGCCAGGCTCTTCATGTCCTGCTGGATTGTGTTTGGGGAGTTATTTCTGCCCTTGGAAGGGTTTGTCTGCTGTGGATAGCTGAGTTTTGGAGATGCTCAGCACCCTGCAGAGCGAGGTGTGAGTGATCTCCCAGCGTGGCCCCGTGGCAGGAAGCTGAGCTGTGGTAGTGCAGACCTGTCCTGGGGGTGGGAAGGTTGTCCAGGGGGAATGGGAACGGCCCAGCTGGGAAGGGCAGGTGGAGCTGGAAGTGTGGGAGCACGGGGAGAGCCTTGCCTTGGGTGACACCCGGGGAAGGGCCGCTCAGAAAACGGGAGCTGGGGGGAGATGTGGAGCCCACCAGTGCAGGCAGGAGCTGGGGGCTGTGGTGGGGTCCCTCCCCTGGCTCTCCTGGGTGGTGCCGTGGCTTGGTGGGCACCTTTGGGCACTGCAGGGCTCGGGGGGCAGGTGCTGGAGGGGTGGGTGGGGAGGGCAGAGCCAGGGAAGGGCTGGGAGTGCAAAGCCCAGCGTGGTTGTGCCGGGGGGAAACTCCCCTGGGCTGAACTTGTGTGCCAGGGCAGAACCAGGACTCCCCGGGGAGGACAGTGGGAGGTGAGAGCTGGAGCCAAATCCCACCGGGCTCTGGGGACACCTCCCAGGGCAGGATGTGGGAAGCCCAGGTGCTCTCCTCCCTTCCTGCCATCCTCAGGCAAGCCCTTGTCCCTTCATTCCCTTCCAGGGGCTCTGTCATCTCCTGCTGACACACCAGGTCCTGGGGAACCCACTCACTTTGGGTGGAATTCTTCATTTATTCCCTTCCTGTGGACTTGGAGCAAGTGGCAGTGGAACTGTTGGGTGTTGGAGGAGAAGTGAGGATGAACAAGGGGCTTCCCTTCCTCCACTCTGCATCTGACTGCTCTCATTCCTCAATTCTGCATGTGACTGCTCGCTCTCCTGTTCCTCAATTCTGAGTCTGACTGCTCTCCCCTTCCTCCATTCTGCATTTAGGTGCTCTTCTCTTCCTCAATTCTTCATTTAACTGCTCTTTCCTTCCTCAATTCTTCATTTAGATGCTCTCCCCTTCCTCAATTCTTCATTTAGATGCTCTCCCCTTCCTCAATTCTTCATTTAGATGCTCTTTCCTTCCTCAATTCTGCATTTAACTGCTCTTTTTACCCAGTTCTGCTGCTTGTCCCCTGCTCTGTGCTGTGTTTTCCCCCTTCCTCCTGGGCAGGTTTCCAGGGCTGGTTCCAAGTTTTCCTTTTTCTCCTCCAGAGCCCTTGTTGGTGCCCCCGGGTGGGTTGGATTGGCAGCCCTGCCCCTGCAGGGGGAGGTTTGGGAGCTCAGTGGGGCTGCTGAGGAGCTTTGGGGCTGCTGGGGCTCCCTCCTGCCTGTTGCCTCACTGAATCAGGTCTCTGCCACCCCATCTCCTGGCCACAAAACAACTCCAAAAGAAAGCTGAAGTCCTGCCTACTAAAGTCTGATAAAGTCAGGAGGGAAAAGAGGGTTTTGAGGCCCAAAGTCTGCTCTCATTCCCATCGGGGTGGACATCAGGTACGTCATCAGGCTGTGAGCTTGGCCCTGATGGAAATGAGGGCGGCGTTTGGTTCTTGTTGAGAGACGCTTTTCAGCTGGAAAAGGAATTTGTGTGGAGACCTCAGAGCCCCTTCCAGGGTCTGAAGGGTCTGCAGGGAATCCAGAGAGGGGCTGCTCAGCAGGAACTGCAGGGAGAGGACACAGGGAATGGCTCCAGGCTGCAAGAGGGGAATTCAGGCTGGAGATGTGGAAGAACTCTTCCCTGGGAGGGTGGGGAGACCCTGGCACAGGTTGCCCCTGGATCCCTGCAGGTGTCCAAGGGCTTGGAGCAACCTGGACTCCTCCAGGGGTGGGGCAGCCACAGGTGCTCTGAAACCCCTGGCAGAGGAGGAGACCCTCAACCCTCATCCCCTGGTCATGGCCATGGGCTCTGAGCCCTCAGAGGGCTTTGGGGGCTGGGGAAGGTTCTGCCTTCTGCCTGGCACTGCCCATGGGAACATCTTCAGTGTCCCCAGACCCCCCCAAATTTCCAAGTCCCTTGCTGCTCCCAGCCCAGGGTGCCCAGAGAGGTTGTGGACCCTCCATCCCTGGGAGTGTCCAAGGGCAGGTTGGATGGGGCTTGGAGCAGCCTGGGCTGGTGGGAGGTGTCCCTGCCCATGGCAGGGGTGGGATGGGATGATCTTTAGGGTCCCTTCCAACCCAAAGCATCCTGGAGTCTGATTCTGGAGCATGTCCCAGTGGTCCCTCCCCTGGAACACCACCAGGGTTGTGGCACTCGAGCTTTGGGTGGTCTGCTGGGGACTGTGGCCCCTGCCAGGTGGACATGGATGCAATCATCGCTGAGTTTCCCACGGCAGATGCTCTTGGTTGCTCCCAGGGTTGGGTTGTGGCTTTGTGGGAGATCTGTGCTGGGTTTCCTTCCTTGGCACCCACAGGAAGGCCCCTCCATGGGTGGGTCCCCATCCGGCCACGTTGTTCTTCCAGAGGGACGTGGCTTTAGTGCCACCTGAGGTGGGATTTGCAGGGCCTGGGCAGACACAGAGGGTTTTTATAGCTGTGCTAACTCCTTCCCTCTGGCCTCTCGCACGGGGTGAAGGCCACAAAAGAAAGCCCTGCCCCTCCTCGTGTGCCAGCCGTGCTCCCAAATGACAGACCTTGGGAATGTGTTCCACCAGGACTGGCAGCAGATGGCTCCGTGTGGTGGGACCTGATTGCAGCATTCTCCTTGGCTTCTGGCCGGGCTGCAGGCTGCAGGCTCCATCTCCACTTTCACCCTCTTTAATCTTCCAGGATGAATGATATCGTTTCGTGGCAGGCAGTTCCCTGCCTCTGCCAGCCCCCAGCCCTGGCTCCTGTGGTGGCACTGGGAGCGGCACCTTTGGTGGCTGCTGTGCCCCTGCCCGTCTGCCCTGTCCCAGGCAGCTCCTGGTGTCCCTGCCCTGAGCCCTCGGGTGCCTCCTGCTCTCCTCAGCCAGCCCTCACTGGCTTTGGGGGGTCTCAGCTTTCCTCATCCCTCTGGGATGGTGCATTTCCCAGGGATGAGTGAGTGCTCCGGGATGGTGCATTTCCCAGGGATGAGTGCTCCGGGATGGTGCATTTCCCAGGGATGAGTGCTCCGGGATGGTGCATTTCCCAGGGATGAGTGAGTGCTCCAGGATGGTGCATTTCCCAGGGATGAGTGCTCCGGGATGGTGCATTTCCCAGGGATGAGTGAGTCCTCCTGGT
>VXAU01004985.1:12168-63231 GCA_013399695.1 Formicarius rufipectus
TGCCTTCCTTTGTCAATGGCAATGAATAGAGATAGACGCATTCACACCTCATTCTGGTGGTGGGGGAAAGAAAAATTCCATTAGATTCTGAAACTATAACATGTATAAATAGTGAAAAATGTTGACAGTTCTGTGCTAGTTCTGTGGATTTCCATCCAGCACTACTTTCTGTGCAGAATTGTATATAAATAAAATACTTCAGCTCTGGGTGTGTGTGGATTTGCCTTGGGCATAACAGATGAAAAAAACGTATTTTGGAAAAACAATGTGCCCACTTAATACCAGAGATGGACCAAATGAGGGTCAAACTGTATGTTATTCTTCTGCCTGTGTGTGCAGGGCCTGTGTAGTAGATGTCTGTAGCTGTCTGCATGTACATAAATCCTCTACTGAGAGCTTCCTGGTGATGCTATGAGGAAAAAACCCCAAATGTGTGCAGGATCGTACAGTAAAAGATAGGATATTACAATGCCTGTGTGCAGTTTGGCTTCATGTTGGGTTGGCAAGTTTACTCTAATTTCTTAACATTTTGTGCCATATTTGATAGTTATGCAATGCTGCATTAATACTTTTTCAAATAAAGTATTATTCTTATAAGAATTAATATTTCAATAAAACAGACTTTTCCTTACCACACACCATAACTGAGGAAAGAGGAAGGGAGAGTGGTATTGCTCTATAAGAAAGACTAATACTTTTTATTCCAGTCCCATCTTCTCATACTTATGAAAGGTACTTCCTAATCAAGAAACCCCAGAGACCAAGACTTATTCTCTATGTGACACACTATTTTGTGCTAAAACTCTGCCTCCTTGCAAGGAGGATCAAGAAGAAAATATAGGTAGAGACATGGAGACAAAAAAAGACCTAATGTATGTCCCATTGGCTTATTCTTTTCTGATGAGGCAGTGAAGCTTCAGGAAAGGAAGACTGTCATAGCAAAGGAAGTTCCAATTCACAGTATTGATTCATATCACTACTGAGCTGTTTTGGGACTTCACTGTAACAGCTATACATCTGGTGGCAGTCACCTTTGTGGAAGAGAACTTAGGAAAAAGGCAGAATTTGCTTGGGCACAAAAGAGAAGTGGGATAACAGGCTGCAGTTATTTGACTTCTTGATAGAGCTTCCAGTTATGTAGTGAGTTGGTATTGATGAAGGGTTATACAAGGAAACAAGAGAATATGCTCAGGAAAGAGTATCTACATTCCGTTGTCATTTTAAATGCCTAAGGAAGTATGTATTTGTTGGAACATGCATGTTGCAGGTTTTCAGACTGAGTCAGAAGTTTCTAAGACAGAGGCATCAGTGATAACAATGTAATCTGCAAAATGACCTTGACTAACAGTAAACTGAGAGGAGAACCTGCTAATATTCTGCAGAATGATACAAGTGAAAAGTTAAAATTAAGATCGGTAAGAACTGTGTGAAGTCACCAATTTCATAAAATATATCTTACTTGATAGCTACAACTGTGTGTTGTTTGATAGTTGTGATGGAGTGTATTAGTTTTAGAAATATGCATTATTGTGTGTGAAGATAATTCCTTTCTTGTACTTTTGAAATCCCTGTGCAGTGGAACATTAAGATGCAAGAATGTAAACATTGAGGGAGAAGGAGGAGAAAACCTTTTCTGCCATTCTTGAGTAAACAAGAATGTAACTTTAGATGAAGAGGAATAAACTCTCATTTTTGTTTCTGATGCAGTCTGCTTGTCTTATTAACAGCTGAGGCTTATGAGCCTATTACTAAGACACTAAAAACTGTCTGCGCAAAAAGTCGTCAGCAACACGTATCCCCTCCCATATTACGAGGGCATTGAATTGAATTTAAAACTTGCAGTGCAATGGGGAAACTTTGGAAGACCCATTTTACAGACACAAAATTAAGGTCAGCTTTGGAAACCTCCAATAGCTGAGAACTGCATTCAGATTGCACAACACCTGTGCTAGTGACGTTTATATTTATGGTTGTATTTACAGATGTACTATAGTTACAATTGGTAACTATATCTATAGTAAACTATGCAGTTATATGCTATAAATATACAATGGTCCATGATTCTGTAATGGTTAATATTACAGAATAGTTGTGGTTGGCAGGTGCCTCTGGAGATCATCTAGTCCAACACCCTTGCTAAACGCAGGGTCAGCTAGAGCAGGGAATGCATGTCTGAATCCTCTCTGTACTACCATACTTGCCTTTCCCTTCCTCTTTGACAATGCAACCCTTTTATTGCACCCCAGAGATAATAATTGTGTCCACAAAAATGGACATGGAGAAAGCAAAAACGCCCCAAAGTTACTCCCAGTCCCTTACAACAAAGAGAACGAAGAGTTGCAAGTCGGTGCTTGGGAGCCGAGTTCCCTCCGATGCTCACTGCCTATGCGCACTACAACCGACTTCCCTTGGGGTGACGTGCGCTGCCCCGCGGCAACAGGGGTATCTCCCTCGAGTGCGCACTCCACGGGGTAGACGGGAGGAGTCCACGCAGGGCGGCAGGCGCTCCCGTCTCTCTACGCATTTTGCAAGTATGGGAGGACGAAGGTAGAAGTAAAGTCCTGGCGAGGCGGGGTCCGGAGCGGGACTTTTCTCCAGGGAGTGGAGGTGGAGCCGGGGCAGCAGTGCTCCTACCGTCAATGGGCTGCTGCCCTCACAGAGAGGCGGGACGCAGCCGGCGGCGCGAGTCGGCAATGGGCTCTGTCACCTCGGCCCTGAGCCGGCCACGGCGCACTAAAGTGCAGGTGGGCGTCGGGACTTCCTCTGTGAGCCCCCATCGGCCCCCGCTGGCCGCGCTTCAGCTGGCTTCAGTGCCGAAGCCTCACAGAGAGGAGGAGGCGGTCCCTCCGGAGGAGGCGCCGGCACCCCGCCGCAACGCCGGTGCCCGTGAGTCTCCGCAGGGCCGGGGCGTGGGGGATTGCGGGGCCGCTGCCAGGGCTCCCCGCCTTTCGTGGACGCGGAGTTTGCCCAGGTGACGGCGCCGCCGCGGGTGACAGTCTCAAGTGGAAGGGCGGGAGGTTCTCGAAGAAGTGGAGGGAAAAACTCACCCCGATCATCTCCCTCTTAGGCAGCGAGGGGCCCTCGGCGATGGTTCAGAGCAGAGCGCCGCTCCGTATAGCGGTGCTATGTGGGAAGGGTTAATTGCGGGGAAGGAGATAATTGGAAGTTATATTAATCTTTCCAGTTTTCTCATGCATTTGCCCAGCTGTAGGATGAGGAATGGTGAGTGTTAGGAGTTTCTTCCTGGAATGTTGGCACTTTGTTTTCTGTGTGTAAAAACTTGGTTAAGATTTCTGGTCTTACTCTGCATGCCAGTGTAATACTTCCCATTGCTGCCCTTAAGTTTCAAAATAGCACACGATACTTTTGGATGATTTAAAAAGATCAGTATGTTTTATTCAGTCAAGAAAAGTAAAAGCGTAAGTCTGGATACTGCACTGGTTAAAAAAATGCGTAATATGTTGCAAAGGAAGGCAGACATAGTCATACAAAAACAATGTGGCATTATCAACAGACTATGCTGTTTAACATGTTTCTGTTGCTCTCTCTAGTTTTGAGGGTAGGCAAGGGTAATTGTTAAAAGCGGCTTGCTTCATAGTTCTCTTTTTCTTGTGCCTACTCTTTGGACCATGCATATAATGATTTGAAATCAATGATCTAATAAAACTTAAGGGTACTAATCTAATCACCCCTCATTTTTAAATTGATGATTTTTTAGGAGAAGGCATACCATCCCTTCTTTCTTTGTATTTTAATATCTCCTCTTTATGATATTCTGTGAGTTGGAGCAAATCACAACTTGTGCTAGGTCCTGCACTTTGGCCACAACAAGCATTAGAGGTTGGGGACAGAATGGCTGGACAGCTGCCAGGCAGGAAGGGACCTGGGGGTACTGACTGACAGCAGCTTAACATAAGCCAGCAGTGTGTCCAGGTGGCCAAGAAGGCCAATGGTATCCTGGCCTGGATCAGGAACAGTGTGGTCAGTAGGCCCAAGGAAGTGATTCTGCCCCTGTACTTGGCACTGGTCAGGCTTCACCTTGAGTACTGTGTCCAGTTCCAGGACCCACAGTTTAGGATATTGAGATGCTGCAGTCCAAAGAGGGGCAGTGAGGCTCATGAAGGCACAAGTCCTAAAAGGAGTGACTGAGGCAGCTGGGGTTGTTCAGCCTGAGAGGAAGAGGCTCAGGGGAGACCTTATCGCTCTCTACAACTATATGAAAGGAGGTTGCAGTGAGGTGGGAGTTGGTCTCTTCTCCCAGGCAACCAGCAATAGGACAAGAGGGCACAGTCTTAAGCTGTGCCAGGGGACGTTTCGGTAGGACATTAGGAAGAGGTATTTTACAGAGAGAGTAATAGGACATTGGAATGGACTGCCCCAGGGTGGTGGAGTCACCATCCCTGGTGGTATTTGAAAAGAGACTGGGTGTGGCACTTGCTGCCATGGTCTAGTTGACAAGGTGGTGTTAGGTCAAAGGTGGGACTCAGTGATCTCAGAAGGTCTTTTCCAACCTAGTTGCTGCTGTAATTCTGTGAAATGTTTTTATGTCCTAACGATTTTTTTTATTATACATTACTGACTCATTGATGTAGTCTCTCCTGGCCTTGTGTTATGTCTACAATGTAAAGTATTCTCTTCAGGAATCCTGTCTCCAGGAACTCACATCAGAGCACTCCAAATCTGTTCCACCAATGTCTGAAGTGTTATATTGCCAATGTCAGAAATTCCTCAAAAATTCAGAGCAGTATAGTCAGTCTGAGTTGCTGTCAGCCCTTTAAACAGATATAATGATAGTGGCTGACATCAGGAATTTACCATTAGCATTTATCTAGTTATGCTTTCTAACTCTTCTCACTTAGGTGAAAAGAGTAGGTATAGTGGAATATGCAATCTACCTGGTCTAATATTTTTATTTACAGTTGGTCAAGATGCTAATTATGTGGAATTTGGATTAAAGTAATTAATTTGACGTTAAAATAGATTTTAGAGCACTCAGCACTTTTTCACTCTTTTTTTTCTAGTTTTCTTTTTTTTTTCTTCCTATTTTTTCCCTCTGAGAGATTTATAGGCTGTAGACTAAAACACTTTAAAAAATTGCATGATCATAAAAAAGTGCATGATCAGTGTCATAGTCATTTCAGTTAAGGGTGAACTTCAAAGCAATGATCTGATACTTCCATTTGATACTTGCAAATGAGTATTTACAGTCACAGAGTGTTTGGTGTTGTTTGGCCTCACATTCTAGACCTAAATATTTCTCAGTATTGTTATTCTCAGAAATTATATCACCCTTTCTTCTGTTGCACCCATTTGCAGTATTTTTTCAGATATTCTCATTTATGTCTGGAGCATATACTAATATTAGCTAAGCACTATCAAATATAACAGGTAATAGACTTCCTCAAACCTATACAGTTAAAATTGGGAAAGGTGACTTACACTGTGAAATAAAACAATTAGTCATGATCTTATGTTTTGCAATTGATTCAGTTTCACTAAAGGAGACTATAATCAGGAACTATTTGACTTGAGTGGGTTTTGCTTGCTTGGAGCAAACTTAGCAGCTCAGTTTTAGACTGGGCTTGAATCACTGGTGGAACACAAGTGGAGTGCTCTGATAGAAGTTCCTGGAGATAGCATTCCCCAAGGGATGTATCTGGCAATTTCATGAACTCTGGGGAGCATAAGTGCAGGGATGGTGGGAAATAAAATCTGCTACTTTGCTTTTTTCTGATCAGGTATGTCAAAGAAAGGCCTTGACACAATTAATTCAAAATTTCCACAGGTATCAGTGGCACCTTTCACCTCAGGAATATTTTTATCCACTTAAGAACAAAATATATTTCAGTTGCAATTTGCAAATGGCTTCCAGTGCTTTTATTGATATTAAGGCCTAATTTATAAATAACAGCAGCATAATTATATGATTGCATTGTGATTCATTATGATGATTGCAGGGGCAATAGGTATGTTTAGAGAGTGGTGTATGAATACACCACTGAAGGCAGAAAACATTGAAACTTTATCTCTAATTTTTTTTAATCATACAGTAGAGGAGAAAAGTTTAATCTGGTAGAGTGTACCGATCTGATCTAAATCACATTATTTACCAGCCACTTGTTATCACACAATATAAATGCAGAAAAACAGTGAAGTCTTCATTTATTACACTGTGCTAAAAAGTTACGATTTAACTCCTTCATTCTTTGTCTTTTCAAATGGAGGATTTAATTTTTTTTGCTGAAAAAATGTTCCCTCTATCAATAGCAATGACTGCTTGGCTGCCAGCTTTGCCCTGCTGATTTAATTGCTGTTTCTGTTAACTTGAACTTCATTTGCAGGTTTCTCTGGTACCTTCTGAGTCTTTTCAGGCCTTCTATCAAGGACCTGAAAAGTCCACCTGAGGCTAATGCTTTTTTCCACATCAGTCATGTGAACAAATGTCCCATGTTGTCTCCTAGCAACAATACCATACTTTCTAGAGCCCTCAGATGCTGAATTACTGTTTCATGTACAATCACAAATGTTATACCTTCCACCTTCTCCAAAAACTGATGAGGCCCCAACACATATTCTGCAATTTGTATGAAGAGTGAGAGGACCTAGTGAGCCGCAATGTTTCTTTACCCTGGTGCCAGTTCCTTACTGTTGGAGAGCACAGTCATTATTGAGTTTCCAGTTGATCTCCTTTTGTTTCATGCAGGGTAGGAGTGCATCGGTGACAAACCTTTCTGTGAATTAATGAAAAATGCTCTGTGGAAATACCAGTTTTCCTGCTGAGTACATTACTTCTGGTTAGTCTGAGTTTGAAATGTAATACATTTGGTCTGGATATATTTTTGAATTTTTCCTTTTAAACTGTAAAGCATTTTATCTAATCTGTGGAGTATGTTATTAAACTAGATTTCTGCACACATATGGCCATCACTTCAAAATCGTTGAGGCCTAAAGGGCAGTTATAGGAAGGCAAAAGAGAGTTTTAATGTCACATTTTCATCCATTGGTCTCTGTGACATTGTTTATTAGCCACATTATTATCTCTGTCAGGTCAAGGACTGATTTACATCCAGTACCATGGAGAAAACCAAAGGTGAAAGGAGAAACAAGGTGGGACTTGTAGGGCATTTTGACTTTTAGGAGATTTGAGTTGCAAGCATAAGCATAAAACCAATTCCTAACAGGAGCAAAAGTACTTAGAGTTTTTAATTTGATGCTTAGATAAACAACATTCTTTGATTTTGAAAGCGTTGAAAGCCTTCCTCTGTTAACAAACAACATTTTGCAAGATACTTGTAATTTTTTACATGTAATGTTCTTTCCATTGATATTTTTTGTTTTCTATTTTTATCTACTTCTCTAGTCTCTCTATTCATGGTAATTTTCTAAGACATCCAGAAATGTATCTTATAATAAATGAAAATCTACAGAAAGTGTAGGAGTTCTGGCAATATATGTGTATAAAAAGCTTAAAAATATATCTATGTTAACAGTTACCTCAGGGCTTTAATGTTGGCTGGTTTTGGGAAATGTAACAATGAATCTAAATTTGACTTAAAAAGTGAGATATGTGTCTCTTTTGGGAGCTATTTCAAGGTAAGAGCTGATAAAACTTCCTAATATCTGGCTAGTGATGTGTTTGGTTACTGCTGGGAAATAGGAAAGATTAGAATCCAGTCCTTTTTTGGCTAGCAGAAAATCAGTAAAAACAGTAAAACACTGATTTGATCTGAAGGGTTTTGCTAGATATGTTGCTGAGGTATTGCTATTTAAAAAAATGACTGGCTTTATTTCAAGGTGGTGATATCTGGATCTCAGAGTTGTGGGGACGTGTTGCTAAAATGATAATACAGGATTTTCAAAAAATATACCATTTAGTCAATAGCTGATGGTGCACACAGCCTTCTGGTCAAAAGCACAGACTTCCAGTATTTCAAATAATGCAGCAATACAAGACTATAATAGTCTTTGAGCTATTCAGTGCATACTGCCAATAGGTTTTTTATATTGGATAAAAGTGGCTAGCAGAAAGCATGCATTTTATCTTGGTGGTAGAAAAGGTTGTGGTTAGAATTGTAATTGTACAAAGCACATAGTCTGAAATGCAGGATGTAAATATGTTTTATCTGTGCTTCAAAGGTATCCCGTGTTTTCTGAGCACTCAAAAGTGACAGGCCGATTTCCCCCAAATTACTCCTGAAAGCTTGATGAAAAAAATATTCCCTGCTTAAGCCCTTCTTGTTTTCTTTAGGAGGTCCACATTGCATGTTGATGGTGAAGTGAGAGAGAATATGGTTTCTCACATTTTTGCAAGATTTGGAAATAAGCTTGAGATGTCTGGGCAAGTGAAGGCCACAGATCAGAGATTTCATGTTATACTTTTGATTTTAGTTCAAGCATACAGTATCCAGTACCTGTCATACAAAGTAGGGTTGCCTGCCTCGTAACTAAATGGCAGTATTTGTTCTATCCTTTAAAAGACTTTTTTTATTCTCTGCAGAGGACATCTAGTGCCAAGACCCTGAAGCCTCAGTAAACCTTCTGGGGTCTCCACTCACCCTGCCCACAGACCAGAGCTCATCAAGGGCTATTGTTGCCACCCTGTGCAATGCTGTAGGCAGTGCTACTGAGCCCCAGCATGGTGGCTGCTTTTCTGGCTAGCTTGCCTGGTCACAATGCCAATGTCTTTGGCCTCAGCTAAACTCATTGCACCTGATCCTGCTTGCTTGGAGTGAGTTTTGCCTCACTACCTTACTGGGCTAAACTCTAGTTTCTCTAGAGGAGGTTTGTAAGTATTAGAAGGTAACTCATATGTCTCCATTTCCATGCAAAACTGATTTTCCTAGAAATGTCAGAAGAGGAAAAGTAATCCCTTGCTCTTCTGAGACTCTTTTATATGAGACCTGTCAGTCACATCAGATTCTATGGAAATTTTATAATAACTGCGTTCAGCTCTTTTTCAACTTCCACATTCACAGAATCATAGAATGTCTTATGCTGGAAGTAATCTTAAAGATCACCTAGTTTCAGCCCCTTTCACTCTGTGCTGGGCAGGGAAATAGACCAAGGTGCTTATACCTTCATCCAGTCTGACTTTGGACACCTCCAGGAATGGAGCATCCACAGCTTCTCATCAACCTGTTCCAGTGCCTCACCACCCACACAGTAAACAATTTCTTCCTAATAGATAATAGCTAATCTAACCCTACTCTCTTTCCAAATCATCCCCTCTGTGCTATTACGTACATGCTCTAGTACGAAGTCTCTTTGCATCTTTCTCGTAGGCGCCCTTCAGGTAATGAAAGGCCACAATTAGGTCCTTCTGAAGCCTTCTCTTTTTGAGGCTGAACAATTCCAATTCTCTTAGCCTCTCCTCATAGTATAGGTGCTTCATCCCTCTAATGATCCTGGTGGCCCTGCTCCGAACTCACTCCAATAGGTGATGTCCTATTTACCTGTGCATTTTGGATGTAAGGTGAGTAGATGTCAGGAGTAGGGAGGTACAAATTATTGAGTCCCACTTATGACCTTCTCTCAGTCTGTTGTCTTCTTGTCTCCTGTTGTGGGTTAACGCCAGGAGACAGCAAAGCACCACATGGCTACTTGCTCACTTCCCCTGACCCCCAGTGGAACAGGGGAAGAAGAAAGGAAGAGTAAAAGGAGGAAAACTTGTGCATCAAAGATTGTTTAATAAGCAAAGGATAAGTAGGAGGAGAGAAAAAGCAAACCAAAATGATTCAAAGGCAACCGCTCACCACCTTCCATGGGTAGACTGGTGCCCAGTTAATTCTTGGAGCTAAGCTCCCTAAGAAGGTCTCATCCTTTTGTTATTACTGAGGGTAATGTAGTTTGAAAGGAAAGCTCTTTGCCTCTTTGTGCATGGTGCAGTTTCTATGCTCTGCTATGTCCTTAAGCCACTTATTGATAACATTATCAGTTACTTTTTTAATGCTGCCTACTAACCAGTTACTTGGCCATGTCAAGATGACTACCTCTGTGTGCTTTTCAGAGTAGTGTGAAGGCTATTCTTTTGGAATACAATATGCTGTCATCTTTGTAAAATCTTGAGTGAAACATTATGACATATGTGAAGTGTAAAAGTTGTTAAAACTACTCTATCACAGGATCTTCTCAAGCATGGACTGAGAAGCCCTCAAGCTGGGTCAGTTTTCCCTTCTTGGTCTTCAGCACCAATGCTAACCACACACTCAGCTGTATTACAAAGTACAGAGCCAGCAGGCTTGAAGGAAGTGTTTACAAACTCTAGCACTTGTGAGATTATATTTGTAGCAATATGTCCAGTTTTGGGCTTATCACAATCAGAAAACTGTTTTCAAACTGGAGTGAGTCCAGTCACTGCAATGATAGGGATACAGGAAGAGTCTCTGAGAGCAGAGTTTGCTCAGCCTGGTGAGCAGAAAACTCAGAGTGTGATTTCACCTACCCAGTGAGAGGTTACAGAGGAGACAGAGCCAGCCACCCCTTAGAGCAGCACAGCAATAGGGTGATGTGAGGGACTGGATATTAATTATTGACTTGGACCGACTCAAGTGTGTGCATAGAGGGGAAGGTACATGTCAAATTTCACAAAGATGAAGTGGAGCCTCCTTGGGCAGACCTGGAGCAGATGTCAGTCACTGGCACACCAGAGCACTGCCTCACGCCACACCCCCTGGAGCCTCTAACGTAGCCTCAAATGGCTAACACACCATAAGCACTGTATGCCATCCTGCCCGGGAGCCTCAGAGTGATCAGTGGGCCAGAAACCCCACTGGGGTTGGAGGGGTGGGATGGCAGGGTGGTGGCCAAAGCAGATAAAAAACTAACGCTGTGTGGCTACTGCATGGCTGTGGCCCTGCCATTTCCTGGATTCCTGGTAGTTGGAGCTAAGCTGGATCTAGGGGTGGTAGATACAATTCTCTTTTTTTCTCACCTAATGTCCTTTCTTGATATTTGGGTAACTTAGAGCCAGGTGGGTTGGATTTTGCTGAGTTCTATAGGTCAGCACGTGCCAAGTAATTTCTTTGTGAAAGACTTTATATATATATATATTCATGTTGCTCTTTAAACTTTTGCCAAGTTCCCCATTTGTAAAGTTTGCCGGTAAAAGTGTGTTATTTGACCTCCTGAGAAACGTGTTCAGCACCTTCTCCCTTGTGTTCTCTCAAGGTATAAAAGAACTGAAGGCCCTGTTAATAAATTCAGTGCATGAATTTTTTGAGTCTTGTGTATTTTAAAAGTAAACCCCCTTTCATTAGCTTGTAGCCTGACCTTGGAGAGGCAAGGGATAGAACTGCAACATGGGAAATCCCAATTAGGTTTTGCTGTGAGGGTGGTCAAACACTGGACTGAGGGCTACCTCCATCCCTGCAGATACTCAAAACTCAACTGCACAGGTTAATAACCAGCTTTATATAAATATGGAGTGGAATCTAACATCAACTTTGGTCCAACTTTGAGCAAGGTGAAAGGGGATATTGAAAGTTCTTAACCAAATTATCTCCAGAAGTCCCTTCCAGCCTTCTTTATGCTCTTCCACAGGCATATCATTGCCTGCTAGCAAGCTCCTAGTTGTCCACCTTGACTGTCTTCAGAATCTAGGAGAACAAGCCCAACTTTGACATTTCTCTTGTTGGTTGCAGACAATGATGTGTAAAATCCAGTTGTGTGCATCAGACTAAAGACACACACTCAGGCTGTTGGCAAGTAACAACAACACGCAAGCCACTTTATTAACAGCAGCCTTATCTTCTATACTCTTTTTCTTCTGTCCCTGCAAATATATGCTACAACTCATTGGCTAGGTGTACTTGTTCATGAACCTCAGCCCATCTTCGGATAGGTGGTCAGCATCCCTCCTCTCGCTGGTAAATCTCAAAACACACCTTGTTATTCACAGTTGTTTTTCTCTTTCTTCTGCTTTTCCATGCCTGGTACAAGGCCACAGGTGCATGTTTTCTGTTTTCCCATGCCTACAGCTGCATCCTGTCAAGGCCAAAGCTGCCCGCAGCCCAGCTGTCCTCCACAATTACATCCTAAATAAGTGTGATTCTAACAGCATTGCTGTTGTATCATCACTTTGTCTGAAAGCAGTGACAGTGACATCTTTGTTACTTCAGTCTCATATATGCTGCCCTGAGCAAGTCCCAATGCTGTGGTATCATAATATTCTGGAAAAACAGTGAACGTACATTGATATTCATGTTGGCTTTTTTCTGTGCAAAAGCCACTGTGAGGAAACCCCAGGTTATAGAACTCAGCAGCTGTGGTGTTTTGAGGAATTAGTATATTTCTTCACCTCATTTTCCAGATCAGCTGCTTGAATTGTGGTTATCTCTGACCAGGTAACGGAAACTTTTTTTTTTTTTCCCACATTTCTAAAGTCCTTAACTCTCAGGCTGAAATGAAATGTGAGTACTTGCTTGCCAAAAGAGATTATTATACTCAGGCTTAGAGAAGGAGAAAGGAAGATGTCTTAAATAGGGATTAAAAAAGCACTCAGCTATTACTTGCAGTAGAAGGAATCAGATGCCGTAGGAGGAATCAGATGCCTCAGAGACTTCAAGCTACAGTAACCACCTTAGCAAGCACCACTGTAGAGTATGAGATGAAGTTACTGATGTGTAGAATACTTTTGTTTTGCTCACTGCATGTATGTATCACTACATACATAAGTAAAGAATATAAAACTGTTCTTAAAACTTTGGTTTGGGGATTACAAGGGAAGGTCTGCTATGTAATAATGAACTGGGTCAGTCTCCCTGGGGACCGTTTGCATTAATGTACCATCTGCTACCCTTTCCTCTATGAATCATCATGGATGTCATCATGCACATCATATTATGCAGTAATACTAGGATATTCAGGGTCTTTTCAATCGAAGCGTGTTTGACACATTTTTGGTCATTACTCCTCCCTCCCCAGAAAATCCCTCTTGTGTTAATTGGTCATGTTTGCAATTACAGATGTGAGGAGTGATGGAAATAACCAAGAGATCTCTGGTTTCCTTGGCAATATGGTGATTAACGTGAGCTATACAATGCTATGTGATTCACAAAATAGAGAAGGCCACTGTAGAGTTCTGAATACTTCACTTTGGGACATCACAGCATTTAGCCATGTACAGCAGGTTGCTGCTACTTGTATTGCCCTAAGCTTCTCATTTTCTAAATATACATAAATGAAATCTTACTGATTCTTACAACATCTTAGTCAATTGATCATTATCTCATATCAACACAGTTTACACTACCTATGCTTAAGGAGGAATTTCCTTAATAGTTCTTATAATGCCTATTTGCAGTTATGACATGCTGTCTTCAAACACTGCTTCCTTTTCTGAGCAGATGAAACTCAAGTCTGAAATTCTCTTATACCCATTTAAACAGTGGGAAAATAGATCTGATTTTCATGCAGTTCCTTTGGATGCTATACTACTAAGAAGGGAATCAGTCTCCCAGTAGTTATATAGGGATATTATTAGTTTTGTCAGAGAATACTTTTTTGTTTAAACATACTGTGATGAACCTTAAGGTGCAGTCCTCCTTTGCTTTGGTTTCATTGGCAGTAAGAAGTGCTTAGTTACCATGGAAGGCTGTGGCAGATGGAAAAGGTAAAAATCTTCCTGTCTTTTCCACATGGCAAATTGTATGAGCAGATGCTTGTGCCTCATGTTAGTACTGACTTTAGCTCTTTTTTGGTTTAGGAAAAGTTTGATTGGGACGAATATAGTCCCACACAAGCTTTCTATTTGAAAAGGCATAAGAATGTCAGATGCAGACAGACCAGAAAATAATTGTCTCTTGAAAAATGTCTTCTGATTAAAAATACAATTCTTTACTGACACTACTTTCTCTTGAGACTCTCCTTCATCCAATTTCAGCAATTGCAACATCTTTGTTGAGTCTTGTGATGCAGTAGTCTTTAGTCTTTTAAAGTAAAAGCAAAGCAGATTACAATTCTTTCCTTTTCCCAGTGCGTAAATCTTCACAGCCTGTTTTTTGTTTTGAAGCAGGTCACAGGCCAGGTTAAAAATGGTAGAGATCTCTGATCAGCTTTTCTCTCATGTCTCAGATGTATGTGACTTCAAAAGAACATGTCACAGGAATTATTTAAACTACCATTTTGCTGAAGATTTTTTCCCACCCCAGTCATTCACTGTAGTTAGCCCCTCTTTTTGACAATACTTGTAATTGAATTAATAAACCAAGAAAATGAAATAATGAGTTCTTCCTTCAATACCAGGTGTGCTACTGTTTTTCTTCCTGTTGGTACATATAAGCAGGCAAGATTTCCTGCTGTAATAAATATCCTTATTGTTGGCAGAAAGTAAAAATGTTTTAGTTTGCTACTACCTCAATATACTAGTCATTAATGAAAAAGTGGTTTCAAAACATCTGGTACTCTGAATAGTACTACTTGCTAGCAGCTTTTCTTTCTTTTGCTATTGTGCAAAATGAAAAAGTAATTAAAAGGTTCCTCAGCACTGTGAAGCAATAAACTTGGAAGAAAACAGAACGGGATAGAAACTAAAGTTTCTCCATGCAGCTTTATGTATGTCTAATCTCCTCCTCCACCCCCTTCCCTTGTTATGTACGTTTTTTGAAATATCTCTGTACGCTAAGACTGTTGGCAGACTCCTGGTGCTCTGGAGAGATTTGTGCCCACTTAACAGACACAGGCCAGTTCTTGGGGGCGAAGCCAGTGCACGCGACAGCGTTGGCACAGGCAGGTAAGCAACCACGAGATGGGGCTGTGTCCCCGTGCTACCGGAGCCTGAGTGCGTGAGTCTGTGCGAGCGCGGCTGCCGGGTATATTCACCGTCGGGGTGTGCGAGCGGAGGAGAGCGCCGACGGGAGTCTAAGGAGAAGAGTTAGGGCCAGTGTACGAACAGAGAGAATAGGTGAAGTTGTGCTGTGGAGGTGAGAGGTGGTTGTACGGTGATAACCCTGATAAGCTCTTGATGGGTCATGGGAAACACCTCGGGCCCCTGGAAAGGTGTTCCCAGGAACCTTTATCAGATGTTAATGGGCTAGAATCCCGGTGGCTTTCTGAGTTGGTCCAAGCAACAGATCGATACGATTACCGAAGGATTGAGTGTTATGGAGAAAGCATGGCCTTTCTTGGCATATCCTAGGGAAGCACAGGAAGCCCATCCTTTAGACCTATGTAATCTATGACCCCCAAAATAATTATTGACTATAGTCACTCAAACTACCAGAGAAAAAAAAGTATAAAAGTAGATTGGACATGAGCAAAACTCGGGGGAAAGGACCACCATCTCTGTGGGGTTAATCAATGAGCTGCCCAGTTTCCTTCCACACCGTTGAACACTGAAGGGGTGAGCAGTCATTTACTCTTTTTGTTGTTGTTGTTGTGATTTGGTTTTTTGTTTTGTTTTCCTTTGGTTTTGGTTTGGTTTTTTTTGTATTTTTTTGTTTTTTTCTTCTATACTTTCTACCTTCCTTTATACCTTAGGCTATGCCTCTTTATATCTTATGCATTATACTTATGTACTTTATGATTATTATATAATCTTATGGATTATACTTACCCCATAGCTACCTTTATTTACTAATTTTACCTGGCTAACATCTTTATTTCATAAACACTATACCTTGCTTTACACCTCATAACCCACCAGGTACATATCTTACTTTATATTGGTTGTTGTGTTTCTTTAAGGTATATAATTCCTTTTACCATTTTTGTTAGTGGGAAGCAGCTATATGCTTTTGTTTTGCTTTGTGTTACAGAAAGTGTTGTGTACAATTCTTCTTTTTGCTTTGTGTTACCGAAAGGGTTAAGATTGTTGTTTTAGGTTGTTGTGTTTCGAATTAGTAGTTTTCTGATGTTAGTTAAATACATGGTGAGGGAGGATGTTTGATTCTGTATTGAGGCTTAGGTTGATGTATTGTCTGTAGAGTGTGCTTTGTGCTGGTTTCTTTGGTTTTTTTTTTTGTTATTGATTAAATGCAATAATGCAGCTAACATTATCACTGACAATGTGAAACCCACAATAATTGTCACACCCTTGTATTAATAAAAATCATTTTGGGAGCTGCTAGAGTTTGTTCCAGTTTGCTTCTGGTGCTGGCAGTGATATAACTTTTAAGAGAACCTGGTGGAAAAGGGTCTCTCTTGCTATTAAGTGTAGTTCTCATTGGAGTACCAAAATTCCTGTTCAGTGAGTGAATCTGTCTTACTGAAGGGTCCCTGTGAGATGGGATGTAGACAGACTGTGTTGGGTGTTAAAAGGCTTTGATAGTCTGAGGACGCTTATAGCTAATAAAAATATATTAATCCAAGTGGTGACAAAGCAAGAAATCTTTGCATTTCTGCCTTTCTTTCCCTTTTAATGTGACAGTAGTTGAGCATTTTAAAGGTGTTTGGACACATCACAGAATTTATTTGGGTGCACTGAGTGAACCCCAGTTGTCCTTGAGGAGGTGTGAGGGCTCAGCAGAGCGCAGTGTTCAGTCTCTGTAGAACTGAGCAGTGTCGGTGGATTCCTCATCTATCTTCAGACAACGTTGAACATTCCCATCACCTCATCTATAAATTAATTAGTAATTCTACTTGGATCGGTCTAAATTTCTTCCTTAGAGTAGGCGGTGGTATTTTGATGTGTGGCAATTAAACAGCTGAAGAATAACAGTAGAACTTGAAGGTGGCCTTTCACTAATGGTCTCCCAGAGTGTTAAAAGGACTTGTTTACTTCGACTGTGACTGCTCTCTTGTGAACAGCTTCAGTCTATTGAGTTTATTTGGTGTGTAGATGTTATTCACCTGTCTCTCTGATTTGAAAGGAAGATTTTGAGGGGGGCAGATGTTAGAGGGGATACTTCTTATCTTTGCATGTTCTTGGTTTTTCTTGTTTGTCAGGGTTTTCTATGCTCTGCAGAGAGCATCAGAATTAAAGAAACACTAGGACAGACTAAGGGAACTCTTAAATTTGATTTTTCAGAGATTAAGAGCAAAAGGAAAATGGTTATCACTTTGTCTCTAAACAACTTTAAAAAAACAAACTTCTCTTACCTGCAAGGGTCTTGGATGGTATCCTAAATATCCACAGCATCCCTCCTCACCAGGAAAGCGTTGTTATCCCTGTAGTATAGGTAAAGGTTATATGGTAGAGTAGACTCTCTAGTCTGTGCTACCCAGGCTTGAATTTTTGCTCTGCTGAGAGCTACAGAGCCCTTTCACTTGTGCCACTCTGTTTGAAATGCTCTCAGAAAGAACAGTAACACTTTCAGAGAGTCAATTACATGGTTCAAGGCAGAGTATAATTGGACTCTGAAAGCTTGTCTGGCCAATTCAACAGTAATATAAAGGAATGAGGAAGAGATGAGGCTGAGCAGTGGATATTCTTATTTTGGCTGTGAGCTCACAGTGTGGTATGGGAACTTGCTATGCTGGTGTGACAAATGCGATGAAATCAGTATTCCTGCTTCCACTGGCTCTGCTTCTAGACTGCGTGTCCAGCTGAACCGGGAAGAAAACCCAGAACCCCAAACACCTCATCTCTTTATCCTAAAGCTTCACCCTAGGTGGGAAGCAGGGGCAATGGCCTATGAAGGATCGATATGCTGTGTTCATAATGGAAAACTCAGCAGTTGGCATATCTGAGATTCATTCCCAGTACTGCCCCAAACTTATCCAGCTGGTTACTCACTACCTTTCCTAACAGTGAAAAGGCTCCTGTGCAGAATGAGGTATGTCTGCTGGGAAGGGAACATCAGCCCTCGGCTCAAGGAAAGAGTGAGTGTGAACACTGTAGAACCCAACCTTCTTGCATTGCTCTAGAGAGGTCTGAGCTTTTAGTTGCAGTCTTTGACTGATTTTATTTTTAATTCCTTCATTGCCAAGGTTATACTTTAATTCTGCTTAGCAAAAAAAGCCCTATATTTAAACTTGATCTTTTATGTTGATTACAGTGTCTCATTTGTGTGCATTGTGTGTAATTTCAACTGTAAGGGATGGGGGCAAACAATATGAAGACAAGGGAATGGGAGAAAGGCTCTGCTTCACATTGAAATTTGCAGTAAATTTGCATTGGGTCTGTTAATTTATAAACTTTGTTGATAAACTTAGTACTCTTTTTGTGAAGCTGAAGACCACAAATTTATTCTGCAGAACTCAGTCAGTGTGTGTTCCTGTTTATGCTGTATGTTTTTTGTGGATCATGAGAGGCAATTCAATACATTGTTAATTTAGATTATTCATATATCTTATGCTGTTGGACCCCATAATGTCACAGTCTGCTGAGGGAAGAAGGAATGGTCCACACAGTGTGGGGTGGGAACAGGTGTGAACACTTTATTAGGGGCGCGTGGGACTCTTATAGGGTTCGGTTGGAGGATTCTAGAACTTGGGTGGAGTTAGGGGCGGATCATGACACAGAAGGAAAAGGGAAGGAGGGTTTATAACTTATAAGGGAAAACTGGGGGGTGGCTAGCCTTGTATGGTGGTTCTGCATTGCCCCACTGGCTAGCCAGCGAGGTTTTAGGGTTACAAGAACCAATCACGGGGCTATAACCGGGGTTCCCAGAACCAATCAGAACAATGGAACATACAGAAGTAATGAAATGGTAATAATTACCTATCTAATACATCTTTTATCCTAACTATAACACCTAAACAGTATAAAAAACGTTTAAAAAACAACAGGTCCATGGCAATGGCTAGCTGGTGGTTGTGGCAGTCTCTTAGCTAGCAGCAGACAGTTTCATCCATTGGTAAAAGTCATCTTCTCCCGATGTCCTGGATTGGTGGTCCCTGACAAGTGCTCCCCCCACACCATAACTTCGATTTTATGCATTAGGTAAACCATCAGGTACTAAATGTCCCAATCAGCTAAAAAAGCAAACACTTTATGATCTTTTTTTCTGTTACTAAAACTTAGCAACAAAATGTACCACATTTATCCTACTCGCTTTTGTAATGGCAGTTCTTGCTGGGGGTCTGTTCTTTCAAGGCATTCAGTGCCCTGGCTGTAGTCCAGCAAGATTTAGGCATGTAGTTTAAAGCCCTAAGTTATCTTAATTTATTGAAACCATTTAAGTGATTAAAGTATACATATGGATTAAGTGCTTTGCTGAATGGAAATCAGAATGCAAAGAGTCTTCCAAGATCAAATTCTTAATGAACTGATTTTGAGCATTTCTTATATCCAAAGCAACAATGACGAAGAGATGGTCAAGTACTAAACACTCTATACATCTAAGAGCAACATAGTTTAATTATGCTTCATTATGGCTGGGCATGGTTTGCTGTTATCTGTTCTCAAACAGGCAAAATCTAGCTTGATGATTGTGTGTTGAACACAAATTAGGTGAATGAGTCACATTATGCATTATATATGTAAATATTTATGGAGTCTTACTGTTCACTTACTAACTTGACTCAAAATCAGTCTTTTTTATTACTATTTCTTTCCTCAGTCATAAGGTAATTTGTCCAGATGATTAAAAGGACTTTTTCATCAAAAAGATACTGCTGAACTTCTCATACTATTTATCAATATTTTAAATAGATATTTCTTTTGTCTCTCCTTCCTGAATTTCATTTAAATAGAAAAGAATACTTTCTAGTTCTTATTCTCCAAAATTTATTTACCTGTATTATGTTAAACTATTAAGTAATCCAAACCAATTTAAATACTGGACAAAAAGTGAAAGACACTCTACCCCCTTGTTTATGTTAAAAAAAAGTGTGTTTTATTTATATATTTTATTTATACATTTATATCATTATTAGATTAAACTGGGTTTAATTTCTTGATTTTAGAATCTTTCATATTTTTATTGGTTTGGGTTTTGTTTTGAATTTTACATAAAGCTAAGATATCACTAACATCATAGTTCAGAGGAAACAGTTCACACTGAATCAGTTCTTCAGTAATTTTCTTGAAGTGCTCAATGGCTTTAAAACAGCTGAAACATAGTTCACTTCAATGGCCTAGGGAAGAATCCATCTCAGGGTCTTTCATAGGGTTGGAAAGATGGGGAAAAATTTGAGATTCTCCATTGTCCTGTTTATTTTTGCATAGTCTTTCCACTTCACTGTCAGTAAGATGAAGAATAAAATTGTTTAGGGCGAATACATTGCAAGAATATTTTGTGTCTTCAGGGAGTTTTGTAATGTCAAATAGTTGTTGATTTATGTCAGTTATGGACCATTTGTAATCATGCCCTAGGATCTGTGATTATTTCCAGTCAACCCTGATATGTTTTGTACCTTGCGTTACTATCTATGCTTCAGAAATAACGGACTAATATTTTTTAACTAGTAGTGAAGAGAGCAATCTGTTTCCAGTAAGACTGCCTTTTTGTGCCATTCAGGGCTTTCAGGAAACACATCAGAGTACCCAACTTGCAGTGCCACGGCTGAGTTCACTGAAAAACCTGGGCATAAATAAAAGCAGTGCAGGGAATATCAGGTTTCTGGAAGACATGTGGTAAAGGTGTGATGATTATTCATAACACTAAGAACACTAAGAAAAACACAGGATAATTTGTGGGTTGGTTTGTTGGTGGGTTTTTTGTTTGTTTGTTTTGTTTGTTTGGTTTTTTTAATGTTTGTTGTCCTATATCACCATAGTTTAAAATTAATTTTTGATTCAATAGTGGATATTTCTACAAAGCTTCTACAAATTGGTGTCACTTTTATAGTATTATTTTTGTGAGCAAAGCTTGGAGTCCTTATTCTCCACTGCCTTCCATATGGGACAATGATTTCAATCATTACAGAGAAAAGATATCTGGTATTAGTTATACCACAGAGATAAACTGTGATGTCATTCAGCGCCATTAACTGACAGCCAGGAGGCTGGTTTCCTGTATCTTGCTTTTTGCATTGCTTCTGCCTGCTTATTGAAAACTTTTGCAAGAATTGCCTCTGACTTTGAACTGCTTCAAAGGTGATTGCACCTGGATTTCATCAGTGAGAAGAGACCATTAGCAAATTTAAGGAGCAGATTCAGATAAAGTAGTTGTCCGTGGGGGATAATGCAAATAGAGTGAAGCTGGTATGTTGTTCCTTAAGTAAAGTCTTGATCTGATCTGTGCTTAAAATATTTTGTTAGATTAGCTGTCAGCTAGAAATAAGTTAAAAACCAAAACAACTAACTTGTTACATCATTAGTGAACAGAGCTATGTTGGTAAAAGTTCTTAAAGTGGCATTGTTATATTGGCAAATGGAGGGAGGAAAGATCCCTTTGGTATCTGGTCCATCTGGGGAGCCATGAAAAAAATTTGAGGTGTAAGTTATGCCTGTATAAAACTCTTCCAGTTTGTCAGTTGACTCAAGTGGAAAAGCTCAGATGATTGTCAGTGTAGGCTTTTTCACAGTTATTATCTGATAGAAAAGAGTGTGTGATCTTTGTCTAGTGTTTTTCAAGCTAGCAGTTTTAAACCTGTCTGTCTATAGTGGTGTGTTTTGTACCATAGATCTGTCTGATGTACTGCTGATGTTGCATCGGTATTGTCTCTTGAAGCATGGCTGTGCCACTCTGCTGGTTCCTGCTGACAACACTTAATATCAGCCTCAGCCAATCAACAGCTAGAAAACAGTACCCAAAGTAATAAGGCTGATTTAGATGTAAAAACACATGCTGGAAAAAAAAAAAAAGTGTAACTTGTATTTTGATGATTACAGATAATCCTTTCTTTGTGTGTGAAGGTTCAATAAAATGCCAGTGACTCTTACCCTTCTGTGTTTAAAAAAACCTACTTTTAACTTTTTATTCAACATTATCTTATTTGCTTCTTTCCCAAGGCTCTTACGCCTTAACAATAGCTGCGTTGTTGGAAGTGCTTGTGGATCCTGTTGTTATTCCACACACTTGTAGGACTAGAAGGCCAGCTCATATTGCACGGAGATGTGATTTACATGTTTCCAGGTGATTCTAGATAAAGGTTTGAAGAATGGTGTGGGAGTGGAGCTGTGAAGTGTTTGAGCTGTGAGGATACAAATTAATAGTAGCAGTGAACAGTTAATGCTTAGAACCCCTTCAGGGTTGCATGGGTTAAAGTAGTGAGTATTTACTTAAAGTAAACTCTGTATTTACTTAAATAATTATTAAAGTAATATTGGGTATTTCTATTTATTATGCATAAAACAACTTATTTAACAGGTTTTGTTAAGCTCAGTGTTCATTATCTTTGAGCAGCTTATGGAGAGGACAAGAAATACTGCTATGGACACCTTGTCTTACAAACTAGTGTGTAAGCTTACAGCTTAGAACGACTCATATGAACAAGTTTACATGCATTATTCATTGTCTGGAGACTTTGGAAAATTAGTTTAAGTTTTCTAGGGAGTAGAGAAGCTGAGACTTATTAAAAAAAAAAACAAACAACAACAACAAAAAAAATCAAAACCAAAATCCATCACCAAATAAACAAAATCATCTACAACTCTTAGATATTTGTGGTAGATGTTCAATGACAGGCAGAATAGGTGAGTGTTCAAGTCCTGGAAAAGTTAATGGGAACTCATTTTACCTGTATAATTACTTCTTGCAAACTTATTGTCCATGAAAATGAGTTGCATCTGGATGAGTAGGTGTCAAAAGTCCCTGGAGCAGTTCTGAAAGTAGTATTTCTTCCCTTCTGTGCCACACACAACTCCCTTCCCCACCACCTTTTTCTTTCAGTCTGCAGCTGAAGTATCAATACAATTTCTTTGCCAGCTTTAAACTACTGTGCACTTCTAGTAGAAGAAATAGCAAAGCAGACAGCAAGTGAATTTGACGCTTTGAAACTGTATCCTTGAGTATTTCATGATCACACTGTCTAGATAAAATTTGGTTGGCTGACTTTAGAACGCCTTCAGCATAACATAGGTTTGGGATTGAAAAAGAAATGAAGGAAAGCATTATAGGAAAGGATATAAATGACTGCTCACAAACTGAACTGTAATTTCAGCGTAGCACACTGCTACTTCCAGTGGTGCCTGTAGGAGCAGGAATCTAGGATAGATGATTCATAACCTCTTGAGATAGACTCCTGTGGTCACATCTGATAGACTGATGGAAGAAGTGGCTATCCTTCTAAAGTCCTACCAGTGGTTACTGCTGTTGGTTTGCCTCCCTGTTCTATATGCTGTTCCTATTGGTAAAATATATGAGAGACACAACAGAGATGGGAAGGACTTGTGAGAGTCTGAATACTTTGTAGACAGAAACGTCACCTCTTCAGGTAATTTTTAATGGACATCTTTAACCATGTGTAGGCACCCTACAGCAGGAGTGTACACAGTTTATGACCATGTGACAGTTATCTTCTGACAATAATAAGCCTGCAGAGTGGACAACTGGTAGTAACATGGTGCTGGGCTAACCATTAATGTGCTCACCAGCTCAGTGCAGAGATACGAGGTGAGTCTTTGCTGGTGGGAGTGAGGCAGAGAGGTGTATTAGCCCATCACTGTTTCTTGGAGAGAGCCTATTCTTGATCTGACTGGGTATTTATGTTCTGACCCTCTGCTTTTCTTTGAGGGTTTATAGGTTTGGAGTTTTTTTTGTTATTTTTGAGTCCTTGAAGGTTTCTGATTCCACAATATCTTGCTTTGATTCCCCCCACGTGCCCCACCCCAACACAGACTTATTTAGTTTGCTGACTTTAGTTCTCCAGAATTTTTTTTCTGACTAAAGTCAATGTCGCGGTCCGAAAGGGAAAGAAGGAACGGTCCACACAGGGGAGGCTGTGTACAGGCGTGCACAAGTGTGAACACTTTATTAAGGAGAGCATGGGACTCTTATAGGGTTCAGTCAGAGGGTTCTAGAACTTGGTTGGAGTTAGGGGCGGATCGCTACACAAAAGGAAAAGGGAAGGAGGGCTTATAACTTATAAGGGAAAACTGGGGGTGGTTTCGCCTTGTAGAGTGGTGCTGCATTGCCCCACCAGCTAGCCAGTGAGGTTTTAGGGGTACAAGAACCAATCCGGGGGCTGTAACCAGGGTTCCCATAACTGATCAAAACATTTGAACATACAGAAGTAATGAAATGGTAATAATTACCTATCTAATACATCTTTTATCCTAACTACAACACTTGAACAGTATAAAAACTTGCAAAAACAGCATCTCTATGGCACAGGGTATATATCTGGTGGTTGTGGCAGTCTCTAGTTAGCAGCAGACAGTTTCATCTATTGGTAAAAATTATCCTCTTGTCAGTCCCCGACAGGTGCCTCTCCCGACAAGTCAAGGTCACTTGGACTTGCCAAGATCCTTCACAAGGACTTGAAAAGGTCAGGTGAAGCATCAGGCCACATTCACATGAATGTCAAAAGACTGGACTATGAGCTACAAGTCTGCTCTTTTATCATTTGAACTGTTTTGATCATTAATGTCATTGACCCCATAAGAGTTATCTCTGCCTAGTGAGCTACAGCAGGGTGTGGAGTCTTAATGGCAGCACTCAAATCAAAACCCAGTACTATCATGTACACAAACACCATCCCACTTTATATTCCAACTGATTGCTGTTCATCTGCTGTTAACCCCACCACTGTCAAGGTTAAGTGGTCACTGATGCATTAAAAACAGGTGGAGCAGGAAAAAAAGCACTGAGTCATTATGATGATGGGCAATTTTTCATCCCACCCTTTTGTGTTTTGTTAACTCTTCTATATCTGACTAACCCTCTGTATTTGCTGTGAGCTTTTGGAATGTTCAGCTGTGTACAATTGTTGTTTACTTTTCAATTCCTAAAATTATGTCTTTACTATCCTTTCGTTACTAAGAAACCTCTTATACCAGAAGAATACTCTACTGAACTTTTGACAAGTTTTCAACTCTGTGGAATTATTTTTTGATAGCAAGTATCTTTATGTCTTTGGTAAAGATCTACTATCACCTTAAAATGTCTTCTTGTCTGTAAGTAATGAAATAGTGAGGTCTATTGGAATCTTGTCCTGATATGTCTTTTTTCTGTTGCGAGAGAATTCTAGTTTTAATTTGAATATGTGCAATGATTAGTGCATGTAGCAAACTTTACCAATGTTTGAGTGAGTGTCTTCTGTTCCTAGTCACCATTCTCCAGAAGTCTGCCATTCCTAGTGTGGAAAGATCTATGCCCTTTACATTATAATTGTAGTACCAAGATGAAATTCAAGTCTCTCCTAAAATTATAATTCTGTCAGGGCTGTGTCTGTGTGTTTCCCCAGTGTAATTAATGACTGATACCCTAGACAGGTCAGGAACTTCTCAGCTGATCCCTGTAGAATCAAGATGGGCTCACTTGTGATAGTGAACTAATTTGAGACAAGGTGATTTAACTTCTAATCTCAATCCCACAGCTCTTGCAAGACATGTGAAGGCAGTGTGTTTTCTTCCTGAACGCTGACATCTGCCCAAAAGTAATACACTGCAGGCTTGGTAAGCTGAGTAACTCTACTATGTCACTGCAGTGAGCTGGGCTGACTGGCCTGGCTCAGCATTGCCTCATGTTCATGTGCCAGCTCCTGCTGTCTAGCCAATTAAGCCAGCTCTTGCAAAAGTGTACTGGTGGGCACCCACGCAGTTGATGATCCTTTGATCACCAGCATATTTCAAATCATATTTTGCCCATGTTTTCTAGCATTAATGAAATTCATGTCTCAGAGCAGCTCATTGTAGCCTGTCCTCTACAATACCCTTTCAAAGCCTGACCTCTGGCTCCTGTCTTGTCCTTGAGATGATGACCTTTTGCTGATAATTTCATATGGGTGGCCCACCTGTGTATATGCACCTGCATGAAATTAATGAAGGTTCAACATGACCAAGGGCTGGGTCCTGCACTTTGGCCACAACCCCATGCAGCACAACAGGCTGGGGGCAGAATGGCCAGAAAGTGGCCAGGTAAACAAGTTGACTTGGAAATCAGGGACCATAGCCAAATTGACAGACAATCAGAAGACAGGAATGGAAGGTGCTGGCTGACAGAGCCTTTGTGATGAGAAGGAAGTGTGGTGTGGGGGGTTCACCAGGCAGCCTGGTGGCCACCTTGGCTGCAAGGCTTTCCATGTGGACACTGACACTGGAGGTCTGGTCCCCTCCACACATGCAGAGACACACACACACACACACAGAGACAAAGTGGTTAATTCAACTCATCAATCAGTAAGATACAAATCTGGTCTCTGACATACTGTTGCAAAAAAAAAAAAAAAAGAAAAAAGATTCGGATATGACAAGCTAAAAATCTGTCAAATTTCCTGCATCATGTTTCTTGCAAGGAGGAACTATTCCTCCTGCTCCTCAGTCTTTCTTTACTCCTTACTCTTTACTCATGCATCAGTAAGAAGCAAGATCTCTGATCAGTTGCAGCTGTTGCCTGAAGTTATGAAGAAGGAGACAGTGACCGTCCCAGGGCCACCTTGCTTAGCAGGGCTCAGAATATAAAATGATGGTGCTAGGATACACTTGTCACCAGAAGCTGCATTCCGCAGACTCCCTCCTCACATCTCCTGATGCACCAGGGAGTTCATACAGCCCATCAAGAGGATGTTGGAAAGAAATGGGAGATATGAATTTACTGCCTGTGGTAAAGTATTCTATCTGGGTTGGATATATGTGGTGATGAGCCTCGTTGGTGTGTTGGGTGGTGGGATGGTCGCAACGATATGAATTTAGTCTCCTAGGCTAGGCTTTTAGTCCATGCATCTAGGAGAGGGGGAGGGGGTGCTCTCCTCTGGTTCCCCCCCGCCACGTGGTGCCAGAGCCCTGGGCAAAGGACAAAGACACCACAACAGCTTGGGGAAGGTCCGAGCAGAGAGAGAGAGTTTATTCAGGAAGCAGGGACTTTTTATAGTCCCTTGGAGGGGGTTCAGGTTCTCCAATGGGGGGAAAAGGTATTGTGTGGCTTTGGGCCAACAGGGATGAGGGGATTAACATATAGGCGGGGAAAGGTTTCAGGGAGAAAGGTGGGTCACTCCCCTCTTGTTCCATGGGGGGTGGTCTTGGAGCGCCGAAAGGGCTCTTTGGGAAAGGCACATGGTATTGGGGAAGTTGTACAAAGGGATTCTGGGAAAGGGGAGACATGGATTCCAGAGGGGGGAAGGGGAACACACATTTTAAGCAATATTAAAACATCAGTTCAAGGTATCCACATTCTCTGGATGGCTTTCTTCTGTTCATCTCTGGCAGGACTCTTTCCAGGTTGTATATGGGAAATCCATTCCCACAGTATTCATATGTGTTGGGCTAGAAAGCAGTTTTGTTAGGAGCCTTAACTGGGGTAAACACTGCAAATTATATTCTCTTTTCCTACATCTTTCTTCCTTGCATCACTTCACATGCTGAGCATGATGTCATAAGATATGGAATAACCCTTTTGTGAATTGGAGTTAGATATCCTGGCTATGTCTATTCCCAGCTTCCCATGCATCTCCTGTCCCTTTGCCATCATGGGCAGAATGCGAAACAGAAAAGGTTCTGTGTAAGTACTGCTCAGCAGTAACTAAAACATCTGTATATTATCAACCGTGAATGAAGCACAAATCCAAAACATAGCCCCATACTAGCAACTGTGAAGAAAACTAACTTTACTCCAGTCAAAATCAGCACAACTGGCCACAGCGCAAATCATCAGGGAGAATGATACCTGCTGGGGAATCAAATGGGATGCAATGATTTAGCTGCATGCACTAACTGGTTACTGCCGTTCCACCGTATGGTGACTTTTCAAGGAGGTTAGTGGGAAAGAATGAAGGCAAAACCATGAACAAAGTAAATCATGATGCAAGTACTAGGAGGATGACAAATATCTCTGGCAGGATAAGTCTTTCAGTATCATGTTAATTGCCGTTACCTCAAGTTTTATTTTGTTGAGTAGCATTATAAATTTTATTGGTTCTGATTTTGGTTGACTTGCTTTCAACAGTGGCTTGCTGTAATGGAATCACATTACCCTGAAGGATAATATTTAAGTAGTTTGCAAAATGAGACAAATAAAATTAAAACATAAACAAAATCTGATCAGCAGTACTGTTTCTATAGGAACAGAATTCAAGCATTAAAAATACTCTGCTGTTGAAATTCTATTGTTTATCAAAAAACTCCCATAAACAAGGAGAAAAATCTCATTTAAAATGTGGAACTACACCAGAAACAGGACCTTGTGGCTTTCATGGTGCCACTACGGGTATGTGAAGGAAGTACATAGTAATAGGTGTGTTGGGGGGATCTTTCAAAGCCTTCATGTTCTATTTTCCTTCTACAGCTTCTTTCTCATTGTTTACCTTTGCAAATGTCTAGATCAGATGCTCCTTCACCACTTTACTTTGCTTCATTGCAAGTTGCCCTGGAAAGCTATGTGATATGATGGTTTGCTAATATTGCGTTTTTCCTGGATACATCACAAAAGATGGACCTTGCTACTGTTAGCAAATTGCATCTAGCTGGAAGAGGATTAGATTTACCATGTTACTGGAGAAAGCATAAGCTATTGCAATGATCCTGATGCTCAACTTAAGTCTCCTCACTAAACTACCACTTCCAGCTCTCAGACACCTCAGTCTCTTTGGGTCCTTGAGTAAGAGCTTCTCCATAGAGTGATTTCAATTGTAGGAGGTCCAACTCACCTTTGGGGCTACCTGTTCACTGCAGTGAGAGTCTCAGGGTTCCTCATTTAGGCAACTCAGCAAAGTGCCTAAAATCAGATGGCATGTGTTTCTAAAGTAAATAATTTATTTTCCCTGAGTTGCAGAGCTGCTTGAAATAGGTAAGATGAAATCCAGGCACAAAATAATATTACAATATTTTTTTCTCGTGCCTAGTATTTACTGGGTGCATTTGGATTTTCACCCATGGTGTGAAATCACTTTAAATAGCACAAAATGTGTGTATATTGGGAAGCATAAAATAGCATAAACCAAGAAAATACTCCAGCAGACTGGAGATTATTCCTTTTGTCAGTATTTGGCAAGGGAGAAAATGGTAAAGCTTGAAATAAGCAGAAAACTTCGGAACAGCTGAGCATTATAAACTCATATATAAAGTCATATTGCCTTCTGGATATCATGCTTAAAAATAACTTAAATGTTGTGAATACTCCTGACATTTTCATAACATACAGATAAAGTATTTATAAGAAATGGTAAAAGCTTTCAGGAAAGAATAGCATCTCTGTATAAACAACTGGCAGTACTTAATTGCATTGTTGTGTGTGAGAAATATACCAAGAACCTCAGGCAATTTCAGCTGAATTTTTTCTCTGAAGCTGGACATTTTATTAAAAGATTTATCAATTTTTGATGCTTCGTGCTCTGTCCTGGAAAGTACTGAAAATCTTTGGGATACTAAATGTTTTCAGGTTACACTGGTTTCACCAGTGGTGAAAGAGCCCTCTAAAACTGCTTTGAATGTATATGCTTGTAAAAATTATTCAGCTGAAGTTTGTGGAAATTCAATGGTCAAATCAATGTTTTCAAAGGCAGGAGCTGCCAAGTGCTTCTGTGGTTCACTCTCACTGGAACCTACTGTCTGTGGAGTTCCTTACCACTGGAAATCCTGCATGGTGAAAATCCCTCTGCGACCCATGTAACTACTTCTCACCTTTGGATTCATAGCCAGAAGGCTTCAGAATGGATATTTAGTATTAAGCTAAAGAGCAACCAGGTAGTGAGAAGGAGAAAGGTACAAAGCAAACAGTAGCAAGAGGTGTTCATGCAATGTTTAATTAAGCTCTCTGACAAAGAATGCTGAGGGTGCTGAAGGTTTAAGCTGATTGAACAGAGAACTTTGAACTGTTTATGAACATACAGAATACACAGCTGGTCCACAAGATAGGCAAGCTGGTGGTGGTTGGATATCTAGTATCTTCACAGCGTGACTTGTTCTTCATAAATTTTGGCATCTTTGTTTTTTTTTTTTTAGCATTTAGTTTTGGGCACTGATGAAGATAGGATACAGAGTTTGATATAAGATACTGGGTTCAATGGACCTTTGGTCTGATCCAGTATGGCTGCATTTGCTTTTTTCTTAATATTCAAAGTCAAGTTGTCCATTGATTTAGCATACCTGAGACACTTCTGAATAGATAAAAATTCAGAAATCCTAATTCTGATAACTTCAATGACTAGGACTACAATGGCATATGAGTGCCTGAGACCTAAATTCGTCACTGCTTCTGTGAAATTTGCTTGTGTTAGGAACTGAGTAAACAGAAGCACAGGAAAACCAGGAGGATAGAGCTCCAGCCCTGCTGAAGTGAACGGCAGTTTTACCCTTGTCTTCTGGGGAGCTAGGATTTTATTTAATGCTTTCATTTTACGTTTCTCACACTACATGAGCCAGGGGATACAAGACTGAAATAACAAGTTATGCCTTTGAGTTAGCATACATACAAAAAAAAAATTTGATTTTTTGAGTTTATGCTTGGAAAGTATTTGGGTGTAAATTGCAACTAAAAATCTTTTAGTCTTGCTGAGGCAAATTTACATAAATATGCCTTTTTATATCACAGCGCAGAAAAGTACTGCTTAGAAATATGAATTGTTTTCTGTCTGTTACAGATGTTTTTCCACAACTTCCTCTAGCATATATGTTGGAGGATGGCAGATTTGGATGAGTGTTTGATTTAATTTGATACAATCTTTGATTAAAATAGAGTTCATGAAAACATGCAAATGCTTCAAAATATTAAAAAGGGGAACTATCAAAGTCACTTCTGTTTTATGGTTTGCCACATTAAAAGTTATTGTGTATACACTGGTCTGTTTAAAGCAATAATAATAAATATTTTTAATTCACACTGTTCATCTCAAAGACGTCCAGGTGGTTTACAGGTGACTACATATATTGCTTTACATGGCAGTGAACTGCAACCACAAGAACTGCCTGATCATCTGTATTGATACTTTCTGGCAGTGGAAGGTAAATCTATAGCAAGTGTTTAGGCAAGCAGAATGTAAATGCAGACCTGAAATCTAGCCAACAGGTGAACAGCAAAGTGCAAAGAATCAGATAGGATCAGGTATCAAGTTTCTGATACGATTTTTTTATTTGAGCAGATGGATTAGATTTTAACTAGAGCTGGAAAGAAGCTTCCCTTCTTGGAAAACTTGCAGGTCAAAACCTTTCCATTTTCACACTAGTGTGAGTATTCTGCAGTTTTGCAGGGAGACAGCATCCTTCTGCAACCAGCCAGTTAAGGGCCTTCTCCAAGCATGTGGGAAATCTGGCTTCTAAATGTATTTGATCATTTTACCCTGCTGAGTGACTGTCTTTATTCTTCTGGGGGAAGTTGTTCACTTTGACCTAAATGAGCTGATCGAACTACTACAATTGTTTGAATTAGTATTAGTTGGGTCTTGAACAAGGTATCATTACAAGGTGACTCAGGTGTGCACAGCCACTGAATGGCCAGCTCATCTTCCCTCTGGCAGCATGTACAAAGTGGCCGAAGCACCAGTGAAAGAGGTTGTAAATGAGCAGCATGGCAGTAGCCTGGTGATTTGGATATTTTCCTGAGAACTAAAATGCTAATATTGTTCTCTGCTTCACAGTCCAGGCCAGAGAGGAAGCAAGGCTGTCTCTACCTTTTTTTTTTTTTTTTTTTTTTTTTTTTAAAAGAACATTTATCCTCAAACTTAGAAACTTAACTGAATCTTCATGATTGTCATTGTTGTCTTCCCACAATTCTTTATGAATAAATGCCTCAGAATTTAAGGAAAAAAATGGTGTCAGCAAATGATTAGTTTTTCAAAAAAACTCAAACCCTGACAGTTCCAAAATACTGAAACTGGTAGGGTTCTGTGGGAATGGATTTCCCATATACAACATGGAAAGAGTCCTGCCAAAGATGGGCAGAAGAAGAGAATCAGCTAGAAAATGTTGATACCTTGAACTGATGTTTTAATGTTGTTCAATATGTATGTTTACCTTCTCCATGTGTTTCCTCCCAGAATCCCCTGTATCCCTTCCCAGAAATCCTCTGTGTCTTCCCAAAACCCCCCTCTGTGAGCAGAGGGGCGGGGTCCACCTTGTTACCTGAAACCCCTTCCCACCTGAATGTAGATTCCCTCATCCCCACTGGCTTTGGCACACGCCCCCCCCCCACAATTCCCCCTCATTGGAGGGTTTGAACTTCCTCCAAGGTCTATAAAAACCCGTGTTTGTCCAAATAAAGCCTCTCTGTTTGCCCTCTTCCCAAGCTGTGTGGTCTCTGTGTCCTTTGCCCAGGGCTCAGGGACCACGTGGCTGGGGGGAGCAGGGAGCACACCTTTCTCCTAGGTTCATGGACTGAAACCTAACCTGGAGACTAAATTCATACCGCTGGTAGAACTCAGCTCTACCAACACAACATCCAACGAGGCTTAAAGTATATCCCAGCCGGGATAGGGTTCTGTATCTTTCATTTAGGTAACATTTAACTTTTGCTTCCTAGATACAGTGTGAATAATTCTCTATGCTTTTGCTGTCTTAGTAAGAGCATTAGTGCTTATGTAATCTATATAACCAATGACAGAAAAAAAATGATTCCTTAGAAACGCTTTAACTTGGATTATTTTTCTATGCTGTTTTGGAGAGACAGCTATGTGATGGAGCAATAAACTACTTGAGCATTCTTCATTACAGTGGCTACCTTTATAGCTCAAACTCTTTTAAATTCCTGAGCTATTGACTACACTTTTGAGGACAAAAATAATTGCAGGTGCGACCAATGGCGATGTTGTATGTAAGTAGTTGTTATTGTTTCAGTCCTGAAAGGTTAAGAAACTTGGAAGGCCAGGTACTCCTTCCTCTTAAAAGAGTCCAACAAACCCTCGCTGCTAACAGCTGGTTTCCTAATGAACTTGTGTTATATTATTGAACATCTGAATCATTAAATAGATTAAGAAAGAAAGCTCTATTTTGCTACAGCTCTTCACTAGGGTAGAACTAAGTGGAATTTAAATTAATTGCTAGAATTCAGTACTGATTTTCTTCCATTCTTTGAAGAAGGGATTTAAAAAGTGAAGTATTTCTATCTGACTTAAGCTTTGCAGAGAAACCTAAGGTAGGGCTGAGGTTTATATTTTAAACATGAGCAGGTTTGCTGATATTTTGTAAATCTTTTGGTGTGCATTAGGCCAGCTTTTAGTAAGCTGTGTCCCAGATACTACTTTGATGGTAGTCTTCTTGAAAGACAGTGTTTCCATCCAGAGCAATGCAAAACTTGATGAATTTACATGGACATTTATTTTTATGCTTGAGAACATGAAAAAATTTGAGCACTTCAATATAATGTTTCTAATTTAACACACATTAAAGGAAAACCAAAAGAATTGCACAAATTTATGTGTGCTGGAATCATTAGGATGTTGACAGTGTTTTCTTGGATGTCTGCTTACAAAGCTTTGGTTTGCTGCTAGCCTTCTGTGAAGACTTTGCCAGTCTAGATTCTAAATTTTGTCTGTTCTTAGGATAGGGATGATTTGCCTGCCTTTTTCAGTGGATTGCTTGCGACCACTCTGAGACAACATTTATAAACGTATGAGTAGGTAAAGAAACTGCAGAGATGAGACAAACCATGTGATGAATCACAAGGAGGAGGAAGAGTTCAGAAGACTGTTTTGTGTGTACGTGTGCCTTTTCCTCAGTTTATCATCATTACTGCTAAACTACTTGTGATGTTTTCCCACAGTCTTTGTTACCAATAACCTCTTGTATTCTGCTGCCAGTTGGGGTTCTAGAGACTTGCTGTTTGTGTAAGTAGTAGATGACGGATGGTGTACTGTATTTTGGATGATTCATTGTATTTTGAATTATTAAAACACACTGCTTGTATCTGAAGAGCTGAAATCTGAGCACAAATTGCTGAAAATCAGAAATCTCCATGATCAAGAGGAGCCACAGAAATAGACTGCAGCATAGCAGGGAATACAAGGAATGTCAGTGGGTAGATCACAGCAAAATCTAATGCTTCATCTTTTTCTTGTGTGCTGCCTCCTCTACAGAGATTTGACAGCTACAGCTGGCTTATTGACTTGGTAGTCTTGCACTGACTGCCAGTTTTGAGTGAAGCCTCTACCAGTTGTTAAACTCTGAGCAGGCATGTAGATTTTATGCCAGCAAGAGTGTTTGTGGGAGGAGAAAACTGTTAGGTTCTCCACCTCTTGGATTTGGCTCCCCAGGAGATGTATGAGGTTGGGTGTGCGTGCTGTCACAGGCAGATACTCAAGGACATCTAAGAGTGCAGTGCGCTCAAGTGTTCTGCTTCCACAGGGGAGAGAAAGGTAACTGCTGACAGTGCAAGCTGGCAGGATCATGACAGAACCAAGTACCAGAAAGGAAGGATTTAAAAAATGCCGGAGTGCTACATTCAGTATTGATGGCTGTAGCTTTACAATTGGTGAGCCTGATTTAATTCCTCTTCTTTCCTTCATTGTTTTTCTTTTCCTTCTTTCCTTTCTTTCCTACCTCCAGTAAGTACAAGACAGCTATTGACAACTGCCTTTTGTCAATATATGCCTTTAAAATGTATAGATGCCTTCAATTTTTGCTTGCATAGGTTTTACATTCAGTTTTCTATGTTTTTTTCTGTCCAAGAAAGTTGCCTTTGATATGCAGCCGTTCTAGATACTTTTGCTGGCTTTTGGCTTGAGTTCACAAGGATGTTGCAGTATTTTTGTTTTGGAACCTTACCTCAGGAAATCCTGGGCTTCAGGGTTCCACGTTTCCGACTTATTAGCTGCATTTCCTTCCTATGAGCCCAGAACGTCACCCTTGGGAACCCTGGCTTTGTTTGAAATATTTGTTTGCTTAGCCAGGGTTTCCAAATTCTGTAACTATTTTTCATTTTGCAGTTTGCTGAAAGATGTAGTAATTCTTGTTGTCTCTCAAAGACAAGAAACAAAACTGCTGGAGCAGGGAGAAATGTGAAGAGATTAGGAATTTTAGGATCGATTACTGTAGCTGTTTGAAGAGTGCAGTTTATTGGTTTTATTTTCTGTCTTAGGGTAAACTAAGACTTCTCAAAGCAACAGGTGCTCTCCCAAGAGACTTGCTATACAAAAACTGAAATTTGGGGATTATCTGATCAGACTGCTTTGCTACAATTGCATATCTCACGAGGGTATGTGTATATAAATCCTTATAGAATTTACAAACAAAGCAAGCTTACAACCCATTTTAATTTTTAGATGAAATCCAAGTTTAAATATATGGATAACTTATTTGTACAAATTCCTGTTGACTGCCTTTAAGAAGACAAGATATTCCACTTCGTAACTGCTGTGAAAGCAATGAAGGTTTTCCTGAGTGAGATTACCATAACTGAGTCACAGTTTCATCTAATAATGATGGATACAAGCTTTTATTAGTGTGGGAGGATATATCTGTTTATTCCTCTACTTTATGGAGAACTTGTTTTGCAATCATTAGCATCATACAAACATGAAAGTTTGCTGAAAAAATCAGAGATGGAAATGTTTCATTAAAATACGTTTATGTAGTTATCTTTACTCTCTGTTAATGTTCATACAGTGAAAGGTGAAAATGCCAGGCAAATGCCAGTTTTCAAATTTCTTCCTCTAATGGAAGGGTGGCAGTCCTTCCACAGGTTGTTGCCATATGCACACTTTTGAACCCCCTGTCTTAATCTCTTCCACTCTCAGCATCATCACTAGTAGTGGTTTTTTCATCAGTTTGTGTCAGTCTGGAGAAAAAATATTTTTTTTAAATGTTCAGGAACAAACCAACAGGATTGCTGGGTTTGTTTTCTGCCGTCTTTATTGCTGCTTATGCTCATGAGACAACTAGACCAAAATTTGGATCAAATTACTTGGGTTTTGAATTGCAGGCTTTTTTTGCTTCTTAGGACATTTACTGCATATGAGCTGATCTGCTGTTTTCTTCTATTTGAGGCATACAGTGTATTGATTCTGTGATCTGTTCATAATATCACATTTATTTTTATATCTAGGCAAGTGCATGTTGAAATGAGTCACATAACTGTAAAAACTTTGTAAACATGTTATCTCGTATTACCAGTACTGTATGGTAGGCAGACTGAATGATTTATGTATTTGTTAATCTTTATATTGAAAAAAATGAATTTATCAGAGATCCCACAGCAACATTAGTGTGTCAGGGATGGGCTTAAGCATCTTTTTTTCCATCAGGTGAGACTTTTGTGTCTTAGGTCCCACACATTTTTATGAAATTCTTGGGAAATGCTGAGCTGCTGCATCTGCTATTGCAGTGTCAGCTGGGAGGGAAGGCTGATACCTTTAAGGAACAAGGTAATATCGGATTGAAAGAAAGTATCTTCCATTTGGCTGCAAAATGAATCTTAACAGTTGGCATGGAACATCTTCAAATTGTTGTCCAACTCTGCTCCAGACAGTGCTTGTGCCATCACAGATGGACAACACACGCTGGGAGTTTGGGTAGGTCCATGATGAAATATTGGTATATTAGAAGGGAAGCATGGCAGAAACTGTAACCCTTATCTTCACTGTTGTCACCTCCAGCTGCATGGTAGAGAGCACCTGGAGAAGGATGTTTGGTCATTCCGTTGCTTCTTTTGGTGGACTTGGCAGTGTTCAGTTTGCAGTTGCACTCAATGATCTTAGAGATCTTTTCCAATCTAAATGATACTATGAAGGGAAATTATTTTGCATTGATTCACCTTTATACTAACTGCTAAGAAAGGATGATCTTCACAGTTTTTTGACGACTGATTAGTGACAATGAGACTTACGAAAATTTCCATGGTAATTTAATGAAAGACCTGGGCCTAACATCACATATGGAAGTAGGAGGGCACGGAAGAATGCTGGTGTAAGGAAAGCTCTTTGCTGAGGGTTTGCATTTAGATACCCTTGAGTTTCTGGAGATGACCAACATTAATTCACAGAGCAGTGCAACCTAGAGCAGCTTCTCAGCTGCTCTAATTTTCACCTTGATTGCTTACAGCACTTTTGCTGGGACATGAGATAGATGGGAATTCTGCACTTCCCAAGGACTTCACAGACCCCTGCAGAAGAAAGGGATGTGCCATACCAGAAAGGCAAGTGTATGACAATACTCAGTAGCTTTCTTCTATATGAAGAAACAAGGTAGTTGCAAATCCTCTTCCTCTGTATATCACCCTTTTGACAGAGACCCTGAGGAGGATTGAGCTGCACTGACCCACCGAGGATTTTGGATATTCTGTTTTTATGGACTTTTCGCACTGTTAGCATGATTTAAAGGGTCTATAGTAGAACCACAGTGTTGAACCATTTAGTGAGACTGTTCACATATTTAGTTTGCTCTAGAAAGTTCAGCAAATCTCAGATGAAGGCTTCAAAACCTTTATTTGGGTGGTCTTTGTCAGCAAATTTCACAGTACATGAAGTTTTGTATTGACAAGATACTGTATTTGAGTTCGTTTGACTTTGGCTGAATTTTTGCCCACTGAGATATAACAGAAATGAAGCTGTGTTAAGGCCTTTGTTCCTTTCCTGTGCATTGTCTCATCACTACTATGCAAATGAGGGACTGTTAATCCAGAATGCCAGTGCTACTTTGCTGTTGTAATTAACTTAGCAAAGGTAAGGAATATCCTCTGTCTTTAAACCTGGGAAAATGACCAACACAAATATTAATTAGTAAAGCTTTTTATATCCAGAAGCATCTGGCAACACTGTTTGCCCTATTCATTGTATCAAATAAATTTATTTTTATATATTGAAATGAAGCGGTGAGGAGTTCTCTTGTAACTTAAGTGTTCTTGGAGAGGAAGAATGTGGCACTTAAACAATCTAGCTCACAGAAGTTCTTTCTAAATCTTGCAGACAAGTTTCTTTATGAGAACACTGTCTCCATTTTGTGTGTAAAAGACTTCCCTCCAGTTATTATGGAAGAATGGAGTTTTGATTTGTGGTACTTTTGAATTGATGCAGATATATTAATTTCAAAAATAGGATTTTCTACAAGACCTAAAATTCAAAACAAATAAGGAGGCATGAGCTCTTCTGTGCCTTTTGAGCTCAGTTTTAGGCAGGCAGGCCTGTGCCTGGGCAGGCAGGCTCTGATGAAAGCACCCTTCTCTCAAGCCAATTTCCTCTCCCATGTTGAAAGCCAGTGATCTGCCTCTGCCTCCTCATCATCCTACTGCTGTGAGGTCTAAAGTCTAGGAATTTTCAAACCGTATTTGGGAATTTCTGGTTTTGCTTCAAATGTTCTATTTAAAACCCTTCTGATGTACTAATCGGTCTATTTTCCTGATGTAGTGTATATGCAAGCTCATTTTTCCAAGTGCTATAGCTTTGCATTACTAAGAAGCAAAAGGCCCCTAGATATATGATGCAACTTATTTGTGTACTAGTGCTAGTCAAGGGAGAATCCTGGCCAGCAGTAAATCTGCATCACTCCGTTGCAGCTGGGAGAACTGCAATGATTAAATGAGCAAAGGATCTATCCTAGTCTTTTCTGGTTAAAGTGAATGCTGTTGTAGATTAGAGAAGGAGCTGCTATACATATGAGGCAAACAAGTCTTGCAGCTTTTCCATTGCTTGCTTTCAAGACTTCATTAAGGTTATGACTTTATGGTTTTGCTCCCCATTTCTCTCTGTCAGATGATAGAGCTTGTATCTAACAAACATGTTAACATTCTGAAGCTCAGTTACAGATTTTTAATAGCTACATTTTTAGACTGAGAACTTAACACTCCTAATTACATACAATATCCTTTTGCTGTGACTGCATGCAAAGTTGTAAGTGTGGTGCAGGGAAATTTGCAGTAATTACTGAACAGATGCACTTAATGAATTCTCTGCTGGATTCCAAGCTTGTGAGTTGCACTGTGTGCTGGAGCAATGTGACAACAGTTGCTCAGGTCGTTGTGACATCACATCCTCCCTCTCGTCACAGCAGCAGCAGCAATCAATTTTCCTTAGAAAGATTGCAAACATCATCTTTCCATTAAATGGCATGGTATTTAGTGTCTTCCTGCTGCTGCTGCTGCATGATGCTGCATCTTAATTCTATTGATTTAGCATCCTTTCCAGCAACCCCCCTTCCCCTTCTCACAGTCATGCAGACTGATGAGACCCATCAAACGTGTTGGGAAAGGGGAGAGGGTAGACAACCTCCTCAGCCAGTATTACTTAATTCAGTTTCACCTCCAAGTTCCTCTTCTATGTAAATTAGTTTTACATAGAGATGGAGATGAGGACAAGGGACACTGGATTCATATTTCATATCCTTTCTCTGTTAACATTGACAGTGAATGCTTATTAGGAGTGAAAGCTTTTCAAAATCAAATTTTACTAGTTTCTTCCCCACATATGTAGATAGCTGAGGTCCTTAAAGTTCTCCCATAGGGCATGCTGATTTCTTTTTATGAACTCAGTTTTTCCCATTCTTTTTTTCCTTTCCATTTCTGAGTCTTTCACTCTTGAACTGTGGTAACAGATGTAGTCCCCAAAATTTGTACTGTTTTTCTCTTTATACTGTGTCATTTCATCTCTTTTATTATTTTTGTTTGTACTTTGTGAATGCCAGTGTGATTTAGTTTGACTGGTGTCAACTGAAAACTAAGTTCTCTTGCTCTAGTCCCCACACACAGCTAAGCACATATAGGAGGTTTTTTTTAGCTCAAGCAGAGCAAGTTATTTAACACCTTTGGAAAGAGGCTTGAAGTAAAAATTATAAATATGTTAACTTTCTGAAACTGCTTACAAAATTTTACTCTGTTAGATAATTGAATTTTATTTATTGTTTTCTAATGACTATGTGCGGAATTAGCAGGAAATTGGACACAGCACTACGACCAATATGATCTCAGGCTAATGCCAATTTATTGTTCACAGAGCTCATTGTTTTATACATTTAGAGCATCAACATCACACATACATCAAGCATTTATTGGCTACTACCTGCTGTCCACTTGTCACGTAGGCATCTCTTTGTTCATTTATTTTTGCAAATTCATACATATTTCCCGTATGCAGTTTTCTCTTTTGTATCTTTTTCAAGGTTTTTACCACATAGCCACATTGTCTCACAAACTCAGAATCTCTGGATTGCTCACGCTTACAATATGCTCTTGTTCTTGCAAATATCCCACAACTATGTAGATAAAGATAATTGATTTACAAATATCAGGCAGACACCTTTAAGAAAACCTTAAAAGAGATTTTCATTGAGGCCATGATTCTGCTGTTGGACTTGAGCATGAAACCTTACTGAAGTCACAGGATTTTTCAAACAAGTGGTTTCAGTTACTTGTAGGCTGAGGGGCATAATGATAAAATGCACTGCATGATTAAGTGAGAGTTGTCATGGGTTTCTGTAGCTGAATTTTTAGTAGAAGGGGGGGCTTCCCGGATGGTTTCTGTTAGAAGCTGCTAGAAGCTTCTCCTGTCCTGTGGAGCCAGTGACAGCCAGGTCCAGGAGGGACTTCCTGCTGGTGGACAGAGTTGAGCCAATTAAGAATCATAGTCACGCCTCTGTGATAACATTTTTAAGAATTAGGAGTTGCGCAGTTGGAAAATTCCAGCCATGAAATAACAACGCAGAGACCAAGGTCAGAGCAGGAGGAGGTGAAGGAGGGACCCCATGTTGGAGCAGGGGCGGGGGAAAGACTGAAAGCTATTTCGCCCCCCCTTCCCTGAAGCCCATGAAGATCTTTTGGGATGCGGAGACCCCCCTGCAGCCCCTGGAGGAGCAGGTGAATGCCTGAAGAAGCTGTTGCCCTGTGGGAGGCCAAGTATGGAGCAAGATCTTGGAAGAGACTTGTGGCCATGACTCCTGGAGAAGGAGACCCACGTGGAACAGGTTTTTTCCCCTGGTAGAAGTGTTGCCCGGGGGTGGACTCACATTTGGAGAGGTCTATTGAGGACTGTCTCTCGTGGGAGGGACTCCATGGGAGCAGGGGAAGGACTAAGAGCTGCGACACCCCTGAAGACTGTGGTGAAGACTGTGGTGGAACAGATTGTCCCCCTGCAGCCCATGGAGGACCATTGGGGTGCAGAGACCTGACTGCACCCCATGGGTGACCCACAGGACAAGAGGAATGGCAGCAACAACAACCACCACCTGCAAAACTCCCATTCCCTGCTCTCTCGAACTGCTGGAGGGAGGAGTGGGAGGAGAGGAGTGTTCTTGAGACTGATTTATTTCTTACTTTTTAGTTTTATTACCTTTAGTTTTAGTTCTTATCTTGTTAGCAATAAATTTAAGTATTTAGCTGCTCTGAGTTTGTTTTACCATTATCTCTCAGCTGTTTTTTACCTTTTCTCCTTTTCCCTTTCCCTCTGGGAAAGGCGGGGCCTAGAGGTTTGGGTGGACACCGGGTGAAAACCACCACAAGAGTAATTGCTACTTTCATCAATTATCAAGTCATTTCAATGGCAACACTGTAGGAATTGAGCAAAGAATGTAAATGCATGGGAGAAAAATGAGTCTCTGAAACTTGTAGGTGCTCTAATATGTTGTTGGCTAGACTTCGCGAACGAAGATTTTGGGATAAGCCTGCGCAATGGATTTTTTTTTTAGGTGAGGCACAGTGTGCGTGGAACTGGCCCCACCCTCTTTACTCCTGAGGTTCATTTTGCCACGGCCAAGCATGCTCGGACGGTGACAGTGAGTTCCTTGGGATTTGAACCGGCGTCCTCAGAGGAGGAGCCGGCTCCAGAGGCGGCGACTTACAGCATTCGGCTAATGCCCGCTGCCCATTTCAGATTAACATTAAAGAAATAAACAGCAAACAGAAAAGCAATAATGTCAGGTTGTTGAGCAATCCTGGGAGCCCACACGTGGGTCAGAGCACCAGGGGAAGACCTCACCTTATCCTCTCTGCCACTGAATGACACAAACGTGGCACTGCAGCCACGCCTGCAACACAAGCTGGGGCAGGTCTAATATGTAGGTGTCTATATATAGGTGCTCCATGTGCAAAGGGCTGTTTTCCTCTCCCATTAAAACTGGCCCTCTGCAGGATAGGATGTTTGTGCACTGCTGCTTGTGATGTGAATAGCAGAATACTAAGCCCATTTAGTTGATACTGATTTCCTCCCCCACTCCCAAAGCTGTTTATTACCAAATGTATACTGTTAATAATCACTATTTCACATGAAATGTACTCTGAAAAAGGCATCTTTCAAATGCATAGACTTAATTTACCTGTATTTGGTGGCATTGTACCACATGTTATTAGTCTTACAGGAGGGACATCGTCTTCAGTCCCAACTGCTTGCCATTAATTTAAAGACAATTGATGTTCTTTCCATTATAAACATTATCATAATTCAGAATTACAGATCTTGCAGGTCAAATTATGTTCTGACTCTTAAACTGCCCTAGTAACTGAAAATATTATTTACCCCGCAGCATGTATTCTTTTTCTTAAAACTACTGTATAAGCAAATCTAAGAAATCTCTGCCAAAGCTGAGTAAAAAAAAACCCCTCACTTTTCCTTTTTAAAATCTGGAATATTAAAATAGAAATTGATAATCGAAGCTTATTTCAGTCTGAGTCTATGAGACCCTAGGTTTGAGCTACAAGCTTATCAAAGGGATTTTACTTTTAAAATATATAAGACTCCAAAATACGTCCACCAGACTTATTAAAAGGGCCTTCACTTCTTTTATACCTTGAGAGAATGTACAGGAGAAGATGCAGCATACATGTCTCAGGTCGTCACTTTTACTAGCAAGCCTCAGAAAATAAGGGAACTTGACAAAAGTTTAAAGGGCAATGTTCAATCAAAATAAAACATTTCACAAATAAATGACTTGGCACATGCTAACCCATACAACTTTGCAAAATTCAACCCATCTTGCTTTACGTTACCTAAATATCAAGAAAGGAGATGAGGAGAAGAAGTAAAGAAAGAGAGAAAAAGAGAAAATTATAACTACCATCCTAAATCTAACATAGCTCCAGCTACCAGGAGCTCAGGAAATGGCAGGGCCACAACACTGTGGAGACCAGACTCTTTAGTTTTATCTGCTGTGGACCCCTGTGGCTTCAATCTCACTCTCTCCCCCTTCCCTGCTCCCACTGGGATTTCTGGCCCACTGGCCACTCTGGGGTTCCCGGGCAGGGTGAGGTACAGTGCTCCTGGTGTGTTAGCCATCTGAGGCTACGTTAGGGACTCCAGGGGGTGTGGCGTGAGGCAGTGCTCTGGTGTGCCAGTGACTGACATCTGCTCCAGGTCTGCCCAAGGAGGCTCCAAGGGATTGGGGTATGGAACAGGGCACCACTTCACCTTTGTGAAGTTTGACCTCTCCCTTCGCCGTCACACACAGACTCTTGAGTTGGTCTGAGCCAATAATATAATCCAGTATCTCACAGAGTCGTAGGGCAAGTGTTCTTTATCTTATAGTCCATAGTGTATATAGTAAAAAAAGTGTTGAAGGTGCATCTAATTACTGCAGAGCACAAGGGACTGTAGTAGATTCTGATGCTGCTCTTAGAAAAACAGTTAATTTTTCAGCATTTATGTACAGAATCTTATTTCACAGCTCCTCAAATAACAACAGTAGTGGGATTTTCCAGAGCCCCAGCTGTTGGCTAATTCTGCTGTTGCAAAAGTCTAGGAATATCTTCAGAAAGTCCAGAACAGGACACCCTCTGGTACTCTTAAAAATTCCTTTGCAGATAAATTTATTTCACGTAACCTTGATAAAATTTCAGCAGAAAATACCTAATGGCTGCTGCTCACCTTAGCTTTTAGTTGATTGTTTGCTTTCAATAATTATGCAGTGTATTTAGATAAACTGATATTGAGTATCTGGCTTCAATAAAACTGTCAGGGTAGATCTGAGTTGAAAATGTTTAGTGACATTTGGGTGTATGTTCTGCAAAAAAAAAAGATTATTTTTTTTCATGCTTTCTGACTTTAAGAGAGGTGGATATTAATTTAGTTGCTTTATCTCTTCTCTCAATTAAACCTAGATAGAATTGACTACATGGAAACCTCCTGCCTCACAGTGCAAAGCCATGGCTTACTGATAAGTGTTGGTGCTGGAGCCTGGAATATTTGAATGATTATTATTCAAGAACCTGGTTGAATGGGAGGTGCAGCAGCTCCTCTGTTACAACAATTTGCAGCTCATTTGTACAGGCACTGATTGCTGGTACCTTTAATTATTCTGGCTATGAAGTTGAGTCCTTTCCTCTTGATAAGCCCTGCTCCAAGAGTAATCTCTGGGAGAGACACAGGACAAAGACAAACAGCTGGAGGAACCCTGACAAAACCACTGCTGTTTGAAATGTCACCTGGGAGTCAGCGTAGCAGCCTGGGGAAATCAGGGGGATTTCTGGCTATGTTAAATATTGTACATGACTTTCATTTGGATAGGCTGAATCTGCAACTTGAATATGCTCCCCAGCACTCCCACATTTCTGAAGTATGAACTATTACAGTTGCTATGTGGCTTCATGATATTATTCCTGTATCTATGGCTAATGCTTAAGGCTTAATTGTTCTTGAGTCAAGGTAAGTCTCAATAGAATGGAAATTACAACATTGGTGACAACTTGGAACCACTTGTTCCTGGATGATGCTTCTGTCTGCATGACAACATGATCAAAGTAAATTTTCCTTCATGGGAAAATATGTTTATTCTTTAGTGCTGTTTTCTACCTTATGTTCTTGTCTAAGTAATTACTATTGTGTCATTTAAGTAAAGTGCCATTTTTGAAGTTAAATTCTATGTGATGACTTGTCATTTAGTCTCTGATCTTGTTAGCCTAGTTGCTGAATCAGCAACGATAATTTGAGCCTTCTGTTTTATTAGCTATCATTTACAGTAACACTTTATGAACACTGTCTGCACTGATACTTAAATGAAACCTCTAGAACCTGTTCCCAGCTAGTTGTGTGTTTGTATTGTATTCAGTGTCTTATACTTGATGTCTCTTGTTTGGGGAAAGCAAGTTTTGTGTCCTTTTGAGAAGTTTTCAGCTTTGAATATTTCAGTGTTTATCAAGGACTGATCTCTTCAGATGCTTTGGATAAGCCTTCTTGGAGTATACCTGTATCTTTAGGCTCCTAAGCCTGCTGCCCCAGCTTGTGTTGCAGGCATGGCTGCAGTGCCACGTTTGCGTCATTCGGTAGCAGAGAGGATAAGGTGAGGTCTTCCCCTGGTGCTCTGACCCACGTGGGCTCCCAGGATTGCTCAACAACCTGACATTATTGCTTTTCTGTTTGTTGTATTTTTTTTCCTTAATGTTAATCTGAGATGTTACACTCAGATGTTAAACTCAGGCGGCTGGTGTTGGCCGAGTGGCGTAGGCCCCCGCCTGTGGAGCCGGCTCCTCCTCTGAGGATGCCGGTTCGAATCCTGGAGGAATTCGCTGTCGCCGTCCGAGTGTGCTCGGCCGTGGCAAGATGAACCTCAGGAGTAAAGGGGGTCGGGCCAGTTCTGTGCACACTGTGCCTCACCAAAAAAAATCCTTTGCGCAGGCTTATCTCAAGATCTTCGCTCACGAAGTCCAGCCAACAACAACAGGCTCCTAAACCAAGATGCAAAGGAAATTTGACCTTTGAGCCCTTTGGGAAATTTTGCCTGTAATGCATAGGTGCTGTTACATCTTTTTGAATTGGGAAGAAGAGGATCTTTCCATGTTGGTGAAATAAGTGTTACACTGGAAGGACTGGGGAAGATTTTAGACCTGGAGTTGCACATCTTTCCTCAGTTTCAACAGTTCTCTCTCCTCTTTGGCAGTAAGTTGCACTAGTCCTGCTGCTTGCTGGCACTTTTACTAACCAAGAGACAATTTGAGTTTTTTGAGAGTATTTCAAATGAACCTGGAGGAAGAAAAAAGCAAAGGCAGAACATGATTTGTGTGTCAAAATCTCCCTCTGATTCCTTTGCTATGACTAATTTGTGTTTTTTAAGAAATTTATACTGTACCATATGGATTCCTAAATCCAAATGTTGTTGTTGTTGGCTGGACTTCGTGAACGAAGATCTTGAGATAAGCCTGCGCAATGAATTTTTTAAGTGAGGCACAGTGTGCGCAGAGCTGGCCCCACTCCCTTTACTCCTGAGTCTCATCTTGCCACGGCCAAGCATGCTCGGACGGTGACAGCGAGTTCCTCCAGGATTCGAACCAGCGTCCTCAGAGGAGGAGCCAGCTCCACAGGCGGGGGCCTACGCCACTCGGCCAACACCTGCCGCCTCTCAAGTGTAAAAATCCAAATGAGGCAACTTGGAAAATACATTGGGAATTTGTGAAGAGAAAGGAACAAGAATCCTGATACTTTTGTAACTGTGAAATAGTCTTCTAACCAAGTTTACTACTCCAGAATGAAGCACAGAAAAAACTTTGGATACACAAAGATTAGTTTTATGCTGCACAACTGTCTTTTAATTTCATTTGAAATATTCCTTTTCAATTTTAAGAGTAGTTTGATATATTTAGTGGATTTACTGTACCCAGTAAATTGCCTATACACATGCCATGTTTGTCATCATAACTACAAAATATTTATTCTTGTTTGAAATATGTTGTTTTTTCAAGTCACTGAGTAGAATCTGAATGACTAGTATATTTGTGACTGCTGTATGGAGGCATATTTATACCTTTGGGCATTCACAAAGGAACAAAGCAGAGAATCTTTTGAAATTGTGTGTCTTTGCCATCAAATAATCTCTGATAGCCACAAAGAAAATAACTTTTGTCATGCTTTTAGTTTTCTTTTTTCCTACATTGCCTTTCATAAGGTCTGTTCTTTGTATGTAATTTCATATTTGTTAAACAGGTGTAAACTGCAGGAAGGATTGGCAATCTTAGTATGGCTGCTGAAGAACAAAACAGTAGCAGTTCCCAAACTTGCTAAAGAAAAATAGCAGTGAGGAGCAGGAATAATTAAAGAAGACATGATTAAGAATTTAGCCTATATTTGTTATACAGTCTAAATCCCTAACAATATAGGTGGTGAGAGAAAGGAATTAAAAAATGTGCCCAAGTTATGTAATATGTGAGAATGTAGGTAGTACTTTGTATAACAGTAATGCTTTTTAAATGAAAGGAGCATTTGCTTTACAGTTCATTGTGGCTGAAGGGTCATGTACCACAATAGTTAGAAGTGAAGTGTCTTATCTGATAATTTTCCTTTCCCTTGGAATTCAGTGATCAAAAGTGGGCAACTATTGTTGGTATTATTCACTCTTCTTCACTTCTTTGCTGATGTAATTCATGCCATCCTAAGGCATTCTTTGGTCATTGAAATTTTGGGACACAGATGAACAAAACAGTAAGTGGAAAACAGACAGAGTTGCAGAAAGTGACAGATATTCATAGAAGCATAAGGATAAGTGGTCAGGGTGAGGGATGGACATAATATGTCACCTGTGTTAAAAAAGAAGCAGTTGGACTTCCTCAGTGAAAGACTTGTTTTAAAAAAACAAAACCACCAACAACCAACCACACAAAAATCTGAAACAGAAAAGTTGGAAATTATAATGTTATATATGTATATTTTTAAAGGCACCATATGAAAAGGCTATGTAAAAAAAGCATGGCAAAACCAAAGAAAATAGGTGAAGGCAGTATGGGATGTATTTTGAACTCAGTCATGCATTTTCATGTGATTGGTCCCATTACAATAAGTGAGAGTAGCTACTACTGCAAAAGCTGCCAAATTAGATTTTTTGGTAATGATAACTTGAAAAATGTTCAACATAGTTTGCTTCAGAAGATCAGTCAAACAGCCCTTAAATTCAACACCCAATGTGTTTATGGAGTGTAGCCAACGACTTTTTGCACAGACACAGTTTTAGTGTCTTAGTAAGAGGCTTGTAAGCCTTAGTTGTTAGTAAGACAACCTCACTGCATCAAAAACAAAAATGAGAGTTTATTCTTCTTCATCTAAAGTTACAGTTCTACTCAGGAATGGCGGAAAGGCAGAAAAAGCTTTCTTTCTACTCTCCTTTAATGTTTACATTCTTGCATCTTTATGTTCCACTGTGCAGGGATTTCAAAAGTACAAGAAGGAACTATTTTCACACACAATTATGCATATTTCTATACACTTCATACACTAAAAGACTTCATCAAAACTATCTAACAACACACAGTTATAGCTAAATATCAACTAAGATTTATTTTATTAAATTGGTGAATTCCCACAGTTCTTATCTATCTTAATTTTAACTTTATTAATAGAGCTCTTCACACGTATCGTTCTGCAGAGTATTAGCAGGCTTCTTCTCTCAGTTCACTGTTACCCAAGGCTGTCTAGCAGATTCCATTGTTACCACCGAGGCGTCTGTCTTGAAAACTGCTTCTGACTCAGTCTGAAAACCAGCATAAAGCATGTTCCAACATTGGAGTAGTGTTTTTGTGGGTTTTGAAAGTGCTCTGTTTTCAATACCCTTCAGTAATATGGGAAAATCCTTTCACTGAGGTATCCACACGTATGTTTTGCCTCCTGCCTCTTCCTAGAATACACTTCAAAAAATAAGAGAGTAGTCATCTTGGAACTATTCATATAATCAAACTCCTTCATCTGTGGAGAGCTACTGCTGTTAAGACATTATAAAGGAGCACGGATTTAACCTTCTCTGTATTGCATGTGCAGCATCACGTGTACTGAGTGAGAAGGCCTTATACCATTGTCATATAGCTCCTTGAAAGTACATATACATTCTACTGTGCACTTGTAGGGCTGACAGATAGCTCCTGGTCCACAAAGAGACTACAGCTGGCTTGTCCTGATGAGCAAATGACCGCTTCCTGAGCACATAGCCGTATATTATATTCTATTTTTAACCAGAAACCTGTTTGCTGTGTTGCACAATCTTGGCATTTATTGTGGCCTGCTTGCCCTTGGAGCTGCCAAAATGGCACTATCTCTAGAAAGAGCTAAGGGATTTTTTTTCCATCCAAAAGCAGGGATGTACCTTAAAAAACAAGGTGTCTGTTGGGAGATGTGGGGGAGACGTAGCATTTATTATTGCCTAGTTCAGTCTGCATGCCTAGTTCAGTCTATATGGTACTTTCAATTAAGTAACTTACAGTATTACTAAAACATTAATTGCTTTTCACACTCATTTCATTTAGTGGCTTTCAGAGGAGCAAAACAAACAGAAATATTGTTCTTTGACTAATGTTTCAATTTAAAGAGGCCTGTGTAACTTCTAAACTGTGACTGATATTGTATATTAGCCAGTGTCAGTGTTTTTGCTCAGTTTTCCTTCACCAAGGACCTTCCAAGAACAGTGCAAGAAATACTCTGACTCAGGCCTTGGATCTTTTCTCCTTTTATCACAGACTGGCAGCAAATGGATGTGAAGCTTGGTGAATCTTTTAACAACATAAATTTTAAATTTATGTAGTATTAAGACAAAACTGTGCTCTTTAAAGTGGGAAGACAGCTTTGGGGAAAGATTTTACTGGTCACTACTTTTATGGATGTTGGTAGTTAACGTGAAGTAATAGTGATAACTCCAGCAAACACTTCTGCTGGCATGTTTCCCATCTAAATTGCTTAATAGCTTGGCTATACTTGCTTCAATGAAGGAGTTAAAAAAGAGTTTTTATTTTAAAATGCAGAGTATCTTTGTATGAGTAAATCTTTTTTATCACAGCCAGAGACCAGGTGCCTCTCAGAAGAGCTGTCTGCAGGTACTCACCAGCAGATTGCCAATGACAGGGAACCATGAAGCACTACTTTGTTTTCATATGGACCAGAGGCTGATTCAGTTACTGATCTGAATTTCAACTGCTTGAAACAATAATGTTGCATGGCATGGTGTCACTAGTCCACCTCTGCTACAAGCTGATAGAAAGCAGACAAGCTGAAAAGAGACCGTGATGGCAATCCTAACATCTGCACCAGCAGCTTATGAAGTGGTGTAATGTTACTGTATAGTATGGTTGACTTGCTGTGTTGACTATTAATGAGAAGGTTATTTACAGGATTATCTTTGGGGATTTATTTCTGAGAAACTCTTCCTATCTGTTCCACCTGGCTAGTGAGCCAGAGGAGTATTAGGTTTTGCGAATTAAAGACCAGGTTTGATTTCATGAATTGAAGGAGGCAAATCCTGCCCTTCTTTTGGCCTGCTCTTTGAAGAACAGGCACAAAAGCAGATGGTCTCTTTGTGTCCTACGTTTAAGGAGATGAAGTGCGGGATACTTTATTGCTCCGGTGCAGTATTTCTTACCCAGACATCTGGACTCCTGAAAGGAATTCTAAACTAGCTCTTAAAGTCCATTATATCTGATTACGTTCTTCTTGCAAAGTAGATAGAAAGTGCATGCAAGTGGTGCCAAAGTATACATGCCTTCAGCAACACCTGCAGAGTGATTATGAAAGAAGTAAGCTAGAAACTTAGTGCATGTCAATTAAGTGAACCACTTTTGCAATATTTCTAGAACCACTCTGAACAGGCCTACAGCCGAAATACAACATACAATGTTTTTTTCATCCAAACAGTGTGCTTTGTTAGCCCTACTTTGAACAAAGGTTGGACCTTCTAGTGGGTTGACCTTGGCTGGACACCAAGTCCCCGTCCAACTTCTCTATCACTCTCCCTCCCAGCCTGAAAAGGGGACAGAGCATAAGCTGGAAAATGCCTCATGGGTGGGGATAAGACAGTTTACTAAAGCAAAAAGCAAAAGTGTGTGGGTGAAAAAGCAAAGTGGAAAATAACAAGGTGTATTCTTCCCATCAACGATGATGTCCAGGCCATGTCCTGGGAAACGGCTTCAGCAACACATAGTGGTTTCTTATCAGGCGGCCACTGGAAACAAGGCATGCCCCTTTCTTACTCCTTTCCTTAGCTTTTACATCTGAGCTGACATTGTATGGCCTGTGGCTAAGTTTAGAGAGCTTAGAAAAATTTATAGTTAAAACAGAGGGACAAATCTCCTTCAATTTCAAAACAAATTTTAATTAAGATATGATAAATGGAAGGATAACAGTTCCTAGCTATAATTTATATATATCTATATATTTAAGATAAACAAAAACAACCAGAACTAAACGAGTAAAATAGAAGAAAAACCTGAGCAAAACCCCTTCCCTCCCCCAGTCTCTGTCCCTGGCAGGCACGGAGGTATTTTACAGACCGCAGGTGATGAGATGAGTAGCCGGTGCTGGGTCGCCCCCGGGGGTGGGGGGTTGGTGGATGGGAAGAAAAAA
>VXAU01004985.1:63515-77110 GCA_013399695.1 Formicarius rufipectus
GGGTCAGCTGGCCTGGTTGTGTCCCCTCCCAGAATCTTGCTCTCCATTGGGGAAGGAATGTTACAGTGCTGATGCTGTGCCAGCCCTGCTCAGCAGCAGCCAAAACACTGAGTGTTATCAACACCTTCCCAACTCCCAATGCAGAGCACAGCACTGTGAGGGCTGCTATGGGGAAAGGAACTCCAGCTCAGCCAGAACCAAGACAGACCTCAACACCTTTGAAGGTTGTTTCAAACTAAAGTTGTTCAGCGATCCTTTATGTGAATGAAAAGTTTCTCTACACTATGATAAAGCAAAAAAAGAAAGCCATACTTTTAAAAGTTATTATTTTCTTTCAGTTTCTACATCCTTTTTTTTTTTTTAATTTTTTTTTTTTTTTTTTTGCATATTGTGAAAAGATTTTATTTTCCCATTGAAAATAATGGAAAGAAGTTCTGCTAGTGTCAGTTGGTTCAAGGCTTGGAGTTGCACAGGCAAAAATGAATTTGCATTACATTTAGAGAGAAATGTTAGTTAGAAGCTAATTTGAAGCTTCTCTTATATAGTCTGTTGAAATTATTGTGGAAAATGGGCAAAGTTTGTGCAGAGTAGCTCTTCCCTATAAGTAACATGAAGGTTGTGACAAAGGGTAAGTGACAATAGCTGCTTGATACCAGGTGAGCTTGAGCTGTTCATGAGACAGTGCACAGAAAAGGGAGAAGGGAGGCTTCTCTAATGATTAAAACTGAGTTGCTGCACAGTTAAGGGGAGGCATTATATTTCAAAAAAGATGTTGTAATGCTCCTTTTCTTGCTCACAGAATGGGCAAACAAGGATGAGCCTCTTGTGGTCTACTGTCTGTACAAATCTGCCAGTGTTGGTAGATGAAAAAGCAGTAAAATGCAGGGCATTTTCAGTCAGAGCTATCACAGCAGCTGTGAACCCACTCTGCTGGGTGACACATACAATAATCATCTCTGCACAATTCCTGTGATTAAAAGAGCTAGCAGGTCTCTCTGCCTCTGCTTGTTTTTGTCATGAAATGCTTATATTTTTGGAAAATACAGGAATCTCTAAGGCCTCAATTTAAATATGTGCGTATATTTGTTTGAATTTATGGAAATGTGAAGGTAAAGAAACTATGCAGCAATGGCATATAAGTTTAGGAGAGGTATAAATGATCAAAGGTATTAGGCAGCAAAGAGCTGGGATTTAAGGAAGATCTGAATAGAAGAGTTACTTGAAAAGCCATTATTTACATTTAATTCCCTGCCTTGTTTCACTCCTTTTTCCCCTTGGCTTTTGAAATTCATGGGGAAACATTAGAAGTAACATGTAGGAAAAAGGGAATGGGAAAAATTACATGTTAGTAAATAGCTGTGTCTCCTCCAAGGGAAACAAGGAACAAGGTGTGGGCTTCCTGGAATACACTTCCTTGAGGGTTATCTAGGTGTGCTCTGGGTCACCTCTGGCCTTGGATGATGCCTGACATCCTTTCCTGTCTGGGAAGGGAGGGAGAGCAGGCATCAGAGGAATTTCCTCAGGAGTACCACTCACAGCCATATGGCTAAATTTAGACAACCGCCCCGGGATTGCAGAGTGAAATAGAAGGGCAAAGGAAATGGTGTATAATTGGGCCCTATTGAAAACAGTGGGATTGTTGCCTCGTAAAAACAAATATTTGGTGAAAAAAAACTTCCAGAGACTGCGTGTTTCCAAGTTCTGTTAAAGTGAATTCTGCTAGAAGCTGGTAACCAAGACAGAGCCCACGGCATGTTCCTGTTATGCTGAGTGTGACGTGTCCATACATTGGAAGATATTGATGGAAACCTGAGTAGACAAAATGATAATCTTAGAGGTGCTTACAACGAAAACATAAAAATTATAACGGAATGCTGTAAAGAAATTATGCAAACTACAGAAAATAATGAGTTCATATCTTGAAAAAGAAAATTCATAAATGCCTATTTCTTTCTCAGGCATCTCTTTGTCTGATATAAACTCAGCTGAAATTAGAGGCAGTGTGTCTTCTTTTCTCTTTGGCTTTGGAATAGACCCAGTGAGAAAAAGTGTAGGCAGAGCCTCCTGCTGTAAATGCAGGTTTGACTTAGAGATAACTCTTAGCCATGCTTCCCAGTATCTGAAAGTCTTCTATAGGAGTTTCAAGCTAATGACTATTGCTTTTTTTCCACAGGGAAAATAAATTTTCCACAGCAATAATTAAGAGGAAAAGTAGCTCAGCATTTATGCATTGTGTTCACTGTAGCATGGAATTATTTTAATGACTCCATCTTGGATGACTAAAGGAATAAAAAAATTTCAACCATGTTAACCATGTTTCTTTGTTAAGAAACTGACTAACATGAAATGTCTGTCTTTATGGATTGCGACAGAAAGCATTCCAGGCTGTGGAGTATTGCAACCTTTACATAGAGTGAGGATGAAAGATGTGTCCCAAAATTATGCCCTATTCACCTAATATATCTGGAAGAGACAATGCAGAGAATGATCATAGCTGCCATTAGATTTTTTTAAGCATCTGAGCTTCCAGAAAGGTCTGTCTGCTCAGCACATATTGCAAAAGGTGAAAGCACACAGAATCACAGAGTGGTTAAGGGTGGAAGAGACCCATGGAGGCCGTTCTGTCCAATGCCCCTGCTCAAACATGCCCACCTACACCAGGATTGTCTAGGACTATGTCTAGATGGCTTTTCAATATCTTTAAGGATGGAGGCACTGCAAGCTCCCTGAGCAACCTGTGTCAGTGCTTAGACACCTTCACAATGGTGGGGGCAGGAGTGTGTGGGGAAATTCCTATTGTTCAGAGGGAACCTCCTGTTTTTCAGGATGTGCATATTGCTTTTGGTCTTATCACTGGGTGCCATTTAAAAGAGCTGTGTCATCTCTGCACCCTCCCTATAGGTGTATCTACACACTGATGAGTGTAAGTTAGCTTTCTCTTAGCTCAGGATGAACAGCAGTGTTTGACTTTCCTTAACTATGAGGTGCCCTAATCATCTTTCTTGGCTTTTGCTAGACTCTATCTCTCTCTCTTGCACTGGGAAGCATAGAATTAAATGCAGGGCTCTAAGTGGGGCCTGATCAATGCTGCATAGTAGGGAAGTATTACCTCTACTGACCTGCTGGTGACACTCTTAATGAAGTCCAGGAAATTGCTTTTTCTGCTAAGGCAAATTGCTGGCTCATGTTCAAGTCCAGCTAGCCGTCTCTCACCCATCAGTGACATCAGTTTTTGTGCTGGTTTAGTGTTAAACCAGCTGGAGAAATGAATCCAACTCAGAATGGGATTGCAACTCAGAATACCGATTTAATTTTAAAAAATCACAAAATACACTGATACAAAAGGAAAATCCGTTTGACCCACAAAAACAGATGTACAGTCGAACACAGCAGGGCACGAGCAGAATGGAGCTCACCAACCCCTGTGCTGAACACCACCTGACCCTCCTGAATTCAAAGTAAAAAGAGAGGAAGAAACCTGCTGGTGAAAATGATGATTGCAGTCCAGTGGCAGTCTCAGTCCAGTCAAGGTTCCGGTCCTCCTCTGGATCTGATCAGCAACCCCAATCCCAACCCCCCAAATTTATATATTCTTGGGCTCAGATGGGAATACCTGCTCCCTCCCCAGGGTGGAGAGTTTCACAATGGGTGATTTACTCTGTGAGGTGAATCATGGCATATTTTTGTCATCCTTAATGGCCCATGAGCAGACATGACCCCTCAGGTGGGTGTGAAAGTACTACTGGCTCCCTGGAGGGGAGTTATCACACCTGAGTCATAGGTGTGAAGACAGGAAAACTTCCTTATCTCACGGAAGTTCCTAAATACCCAGTTTGTAGCCTAAGGAGTTGGACATGCCCTGGACAGCTGCTGCAAATGGGCCATTGTGAACAGTTCATGAGAAAAATGACATAGAGGGTTTAGAATACACACCCACACAGTGACAAAACTGATCCTGGCTACTATAACCAGGACAGCTTTGCAGCTGCTGTGTCATCTTCTCTCCTTTATGAAGCTCTATCACAGGGAAAGAGGAACTGTAGCACAGCACAGTATACTAGCTCACCTCACTTCAGGTATTCCAGCTGGAAAATGTATTTTCAGAATGCACTCCTGTAGCTCCTTTCCAGCCATTAAACCTACCATGGCATTGTGTTATGCATAGGAATTGGGGTTGTTGGACAGGAGGTTTGCATATCTCTGCTATAAGTGCAGTTGAGGAAATCAGTCTAATACTGCATGACCTCTAATGTTCTGTATTGTGGCACATATTGGGCAGTATCAGTATAGGGCCTTATTACTGGGCTGTTGAAAACAGTCCAGGGCAATGAGGAATAAAAGGCAAATGCAAAGTACCGTGGTTCATTTTTTTTTTTTTATCCTTTGAATGTTCCTGTCACTGCCAAGGAAGATATCTTTACTATGGATACAAAATACAAAGGCTTCAGGTCTCTTAATTCTTCAGGAGCAATTTGTTCACACCTAGTTGCACTAAGATTATAAAGGGGCATGCTGTTGTTGATAGGTATCAGAAGAGTATCTCTCTTTTTTCATAGTGGATGACATTTACAAAAGCTTCTAATGATGTGGAAAGTGAAGCTCTGCTTTCAGATGTGATACAGGCACTTGACGAACTTACATCTCAGTCATCCTTAGAAGTAAGACTTGTGCTCCCGAAGCATCACCTACGTTTGTATCTTAGTACTGACGTAATGTATTTCCAGTAGCAGAAGTGTCTGTTTGGCTAAGTGAGGATGCAGTTGTATCACTGTCAATTTCAGTACCTGTTGGTAAAGTGCTCTGGAACAACTGTACTTCCCCAGTGCTAGAGAATCACTCAATTTGCTGCATCGCACAGTGTTATGACCAAGCTGTTGTATCAGAGCTGGCAGGTTCATGAGGCTAAGACTGTTGCTCTATGATGGTTATGGATTAATTTATTTTTAAAACCAGTTCCTTTGGTGAACAGGAAATCCCAAACATCACCCATATCAGTGGTCTAGCATTCCTTTAGCTGTACACAGCTCAGTGTTGTTTGGTTTTGATTTTTTTTTTTTTTTAAAGTCATTCTATTTCATCTCAGCTGCATGCATTTTCTTCCTTTTTTTTCTATATGATCAGCAAGAGAATAAAGGTGCCAGTAAGAAATTTGCAGGAGGCCTCATTTACTACTATTATAAAAGTCAACACCAAAGGGTCAAACCCACAAGAGCTAATTGTCAAACAGTGCTCTACCAATGGAAAAAAAACCCAAACAACAAATATCTTTCCATGGTAACTTTCTATTGAATCTGCTTGAAAACCTTTCCAGGAAGAACTCCCCATCCAATTAGACATTTGTGAGATAAGCAGCTCCTATGTTGTAGGTATAACTATACATAGTATTACTGGTAGTTTCTACACAGGCCCAGCTGTTTTCAAGGAGAACTTCAAGCACAGTCTGTACAAGCAGAACACATAACCGGGTCATGGCAGGATTTCACTTATTTTAAGGCATCATCATCTCAGGTAATCGTGTTGGCTTCCTTTGTAATCAATGAAGAGAAACTTGTAAGGTGTTGTTCATCTGATCTGTTTTAGATGTCAGTCTTAGGCTGAATTATGCCCTAGAAGTGACATTTTCATTCTATTGTCTGTAAAAGGGAGCCTGGATAACTGTATAAGATACCAGTTGTTGGTATCTATATGTGAAAACCAAGAACACCTGACATATTTTATTGATTTTAGAGGGGTAGGGGCAGTCTAGACCCACTCCCAGGAAAATAGATTTATGTAGGGGATTTGCTTCTGCGTCTGTGGCATATCTTAGTGCATTGCAATCAGACATACTTTATGTGCCAAAGGCTATTAAATGTAATATGTGCTGCAATGCTGACTATGTACGCTGCAGATTATTGGTAGGCTGGAAATTTTGGAGACAACTAGCGGAGTTGTACTGCAGCCAGTGAGGCAGCAGTGGCGGTGACCAAGGGAGACTGTGGGCGTGAGGTCGAGCTGTGCAGGGAGCAAGCTCAGGAAACCGAGGAACAGCACAGAGCCCAGTCAGGACTCATAAGTCCTTGGCAACCTACCAGGCAAGGAGGGGGTGGTGCTGGGAGCATCCAAGGGAGATGTAAACTGCTCTGGGGACTTCGATGAACAGGGGTGTGGTGCGGTAGTAGACATGGCAGTCTGTGCAGGCAGAACAAGCAGGAGAGGCTCCCCTTTGACCATCTGAGAGCAGCAAACAGGCTCAGTAGCTGGTAAGGAAGAGCAAAGTGATCCTTTCAGCATCAGTCTTATTAGCATGTTAGTATAAGTATCCTCAGTTATGGTGTTGGCATGCTGTAAAGCTCAATCCCCTACAGCTGCAAGAGTCACTGAACCAGCTATGTCATAGGCCTCCAACCAGCCAGACCTGCAGGTCAGAGGTTGTCAGGAGTGCCTGATGCCTTTTTGAGAGGCTGGTGCTGTCTTAGTCATAGTAACCATGAAGTGATGGAGTTTAAAATTTCTGAAAGGAGAAAAAGTGCCAGCAAAACCTCAACTCTGGACATGAAGAGAGCAGACTTCAGGCTGCTCAGGGAATTAGTAAGTAAGGTGCCCTGAGAAAGTGTTTTTGCAGTGTTGGTCACTTCTCAAACATCACCTTCTAAGGGCATAGCAATTCCCAAAGTTCAGAACTCAAGCAGGTGAGGCATAAGGTGGCTTGGCTGAACAGGAATTGTTTCACAGAGATAAGGTAAAGAAGGAAAGTGTGTGCCAAGTGGAAGCGAGGTCAAGTGATGTGGGAAAAATACAGAGATGCTGCTTGCCACTGTAGGAAGAAAATGTGAGGCTATATCTGAGTTGAAGTTGAATCTCCCAGAAATGTGGGGGACAATAAAAAGACTTTTTCAAATACATTAATGGCATTAGGCAGTATAGAAATATTATTGGTCTGTTCCAGGATGAGGATGATCACCTCCGAAACAGGGACAGAGACAAGGCAGAGGTGTTTAACACTTCCTTTGCCTATGTCTTCAGCACGGATGACAGACCAAGGTGGTCTCAGTGCCTTGAGCTGGCAGACCTTGACTGAGAAAACCATCAACTCCCAGTTGACCCTGACATTGTGTGGAATCTGCTGTTCCAGCTGTATCTCTACAAATCTATGCAGCCTGGTGGAACTGTCTCAGTTTAAAAGAAACCGGGATGTCTGTTGCGGTCCGAAAGGGAAACAGGATCGGTCCACGCAGGGAAGGGTGTGAACGGCGTGAACACTTTATTAAGGAGAGCATGGGATACTTATAGGGTTCAGGCGGAGAGTTCTAGAACTTGGGTGGAGATAGGGGCAGAATGCAACACAAAAGGAGAAGGGAAGGAGGGTTTATAACTTATAAGGAAGAACTGGGGATGGCCCAGCTCCACAGGGTGGAGCAGCATTGCTCCACTGACCAGCCAATGAGGTTTTGGGGTACATCAACCAATCAGGGGGCTGTAACCGGGGTTTCCATAACTAAGCAGAACAGTTGGACATACAGAAGTAATAGAATGGTATTAATTACCTATCTAATACAGCTTTTTGTCCTAACTATAACATTTAAACAGTATAAAAACTTGCAGAAACAGCAGCTCCATGGCAAGGGATATACAACAGGTGTCTGTGACAGCAGCAAACAGTTTCATCCATAAGTAAACATATTCTCTTGGCAGTCTCTGACAGGTGCCTATCCTGACAGATGTCTATCAAGGAAAATGAGGAACCATTCTGAACTAGGAAGGGGCCTCTCCCCAAAAACCACAACCTTTGAAATTAAGAGACTTAATCAGAAAATGTAGAGGAAAGAAAATAATAGTTCTTTACTACAAATCTATGTATGTATAACCAAAACCAGAAAAGAACAAACAGCAGCACCATAACCAAAACTTTCAAACAAATAAGGTCCTCTCTGCCCCTTTGGTGCAGTCATATTTACAGATAGCAGATTAGGAGATATTTACAGATGCTGTGCCTCGGAGGTCAGTGAGTTACTCACAGGCTCTAGTGAGGCAAAGACTGGGGTAGGAAGAGGTGCTGACTCTGAATCTTTGTCTAAAAGCATTAGGAGTGGGTTAGCAACTCCTCCACAGATGGCATCGGCCCCTGGAGGAGTCTGCAGTGAATCCAGGCAGCAGTGACTGTTCTCTCAGAAGAGTGGCACAGGGTATGTGGAGCCTGGGGGCAAGCCAGGAAACCCCCTCTAAGTGCTTCTGCCAGCCCAGCAAAATGGTGACTGGGCACCCAAGCAGCTGGAAAAGAGAAGTGTGTAAAGCACCAGAAAATCCTCTCTCTCCCCTCACTTCCCCCAATTCTCTCCGCAGCCATCACGTTGGAATGCAAAGCTATTAACCATCTCATTGTTTAGACTTTAGACAGTTACCTGGCTCTGGGAGCAGGTAGTGAGGGGCTGAGTTTCAACAAGCCACCTCATCCTGGCTCTCTAACTGCCAAACCACTGTGTTGGTAAGGGAGAGGAAAGAAGATTCCATGAAAAATTTTGAAACTATAAGAGGGATTCATCCCAGAATCCTAAAAGGGCTGGCCAGTGTCATCACAAAATTTCTTTTGACTTTTAAGCAGTCATGGAAATCCAGAGAGGTCTCAGATGACTGGAAGCTGGCAAGTGTCCCAGTTTTCAAGAAGGGCAGGAAGGACGATCCTGGAAACTCCAGGCCTGTCAGTCTCACTTCAGTGCCTGGTAAAGTTATGGAGAAGATTATTCTGGGAAGTATTGAATAATGTCTGAAAGACAATTCAGTCATTGGTCACAAGTAGAACAGCTTCAGGAGAGGAGAGTTCTGCTTATCAAGCCTGATTTCCTTTTACGACAAGGTAACCCACCTGGTTGATCAAGGGAAGCCAGTTGCTGAAATAATTTTGGGTTCCAGTAAAACTTTTGATCCTGTCTCTCACAGGATCCTTCTGGAGAAACTGTCCAGCCCACAGCTGGATAAACACCTCATGTGGTGGGTGAGCAATTGGCTCATGGGTCGAGCACAAAGAGTTATAGTGAATGGGATGACATCAGACTGCTGACCTGTCACTAGTGGGATTTCACAGGGCTCTGTCTTAGGCCCAGTTCTCTTCAACATCTTCATAAATGACCTATTTTGCATCCCTTCCAGTCCTGCATCAAAATTTGCAGACCCTACAAAACTGGGAGGAGCTGTTGACTTTAAGACCAGGAGGCCCTGCAGAGAAAGATCGACAGATCAGAGGGCTGGCTACTCCCCAACCACAGGAAGTTCAACAAGGGAAAGTGCCAGATTCTGCACCTGGTATGGGGCAACTCTGGATGTATGGACAGATGAGGGAATGAGATGCTGGAAAGCAGTGCAATGGAAAGTAACCTGGGCTCCTGGTCTATGGCAAGCTGATTATGAGTCAGCAGTGCCTTGGAGCCGGGAAGGACCATCCCTGTCCTGGGAGCCGTCAGGCCTAGCATCGCCGGTCAGGTGAGGGAGGGGATTGCTCCACTCTGGCCTGCAATGGGGTGGCCCCACCTGCAATATTAGGGCAGTTTTGGGCACTGCAATATAAGGAAGATATGAAGCCATTAGAGAGTGTCCAAAGGAGGGCAATGAAGATGGGGAGGGGCCTTGAGGGGAAGCAGTGTGAGGACACTGAGGGCACTTGGTATGTTCAACTGGAGAAGAGGAGACTGAGGGGAGACCTCATTGCAGGTCCAACTTCCTTGGGAGGGGCAGAGGAGGAGCAGGCACTGATCTCTGCTCTGTGGTGACCAGTGACAGGATCAAGGGAATGGCCTCAAGTTGTGTCAGGGAACATTTTTGTGAGAAATGTGGGCTTAATTTGTATCAAAATTACAACGAAGTATACTGTATGGTTTGCCAAATTATTCAATGGGATTCTGAAAGCATTTGAATATTGTACATCTGGGTGTTGTGCAATATGCCGTAAAGATTTAGCAACTAAAAGCAAGACATGAACTTAGTTTAACATATAAAAAGGCGTAAATGAAGAAAGCCAAAGTTAATGACTAAACAGCCTTTTGATACAAGATGGATACAATGTAAATGAAGATTAGGCCGGGTACCTCAGCACAATAGGGTGACAGACCAATCAAGATAAGGAGGGAAGTACCCTCAGGCGAAAGAGATAGAACTTGAACAATAGAATATCTCTAGTCAAATTTTAAGCTAAGAATATCGTAATCCTTCCTGACCCAAAATTACCAAAAGATTTGAAAGAGCAATCATTAAACAAGAAATAAAGAATATGTATGTTTTCACTGTGTATAAGGAGAGCCTGCGAGCTCTAACGGTGTGCTACTGACAGAGTGGTGACTCTGCAGTATACCCAGTGCTGTTTTACTCTGTAATCTTTTCATTATCTATACAATTAAAACTACCCTTTCGCTGAGTGACTTGGTCATTCCATGTGGTCATTTATAACAGTTTTGGTGACCCCGACGTGATATAGATTGATAGAGTGGGACTCTATCCCTTGGGGAGGCGCCCCACGTTTTGTGGCCCTGAGAGGAACAGATTGTCTCAAACTATCAACTATAATCCTAACTATGAAAAATTACAGATTAAAAAAACCGAGCTCCCCAGGTAGACTACAGTTCTCACCTGTAATTCTTGTGCACGAAGACCCAGACGAGAAATTGAGCTGTGAGTATCGTTCAGTTGGGTGGAGGGGTCAGTGTCCGTGTGTCAGTATGCATGTGAATGAGACACAACAGGAGTTGAGAAGTGAGAGGGACCTCTTTTAGGTGCGGTTCCAATTTCCCCGTGAGGGGTTTGGCCACCGACGGAGGGACACGAGTGTGAACTGTGAGAAAGAAATTCACACCTGACAGAGAAACAGTAAGGTTTCTGACCCAAGAAGGGACCCATGGAGAGGTCCCAAGAATAAGGGGAGCGATTTACCGGATATACCCATAGAGAGCCCGTTGGGTATAATGCTAAAACATTGCAGGGAGCTGGCCCTCCCAAAAGAGGAAGAGTAAAGAGAAAATGGTACATTATTGTATAGAAGTTTAGGGAAGCAAAGAAGTTAGACCCAACTCCCTATATTGGCCCATGTTTGGGTGGTTTGATGATTGGGTCTGTCAAGCATTATATTTATATTTAAGCAGTAAGGAGCCCTTTCAGTCAGGAAAAAACGATTATGCTAAATTATAGAAGAGATCATCATTAGAAGTTTTATTTTTCTCCTTAAGAGAAAAGAATAAGGATGAAGAGGAATGGGAACTTTTAGATTATCTTCCCCCATCCTATAATGACCCAGGAAGGGGGGAAGAAACCGTGAGAAGGAGAGGTCCTACGGCCCCCCGCTGCTTCTTTCGACACCGGTGAGTAGGACACAGAGTAAAACCTGGTGGCAAGACAAAGAGCAGAAAGAAAATGCTCAGTATATGAGCAAGACTTGTTTTTAAAACTTAGTTGATTCTAGCTAGCACTGCAAAATGCTAAAATTATTCTTGCATTCTGTCACTGTGTCTTGTTACCTGAAGAACAGCTTCTTCAGTTTTACACAGCAATATTTATATTCAGTATTATCAGTAGAAGAACTGAATCTCTTTGTTAATTTTCTTTGAGATTTCAGTTTGACTGCTCTGCAGACAATAAATACCTGAGTGGTTCATTTTCTAACAATGCAATCAAAGTTAAATATACCATCTACTTACAAATGATTTTTATGCAAATTTTTGGCTCTGTGAACTTGAGTCTTTCAGGGTGAGCCAGTTTGTTAGTTTTTTTTTTTTGTTNTGAGCCAGTTTGTTAGTTTTTTTTTTTGTTTGTTTTTTTTTTTTTTTTTGTTTGTTTGTTTTGTTTTGTTTTGTTTTTGTTTTTTTTTTCTTTCCTCTGAAGTCAAACTTGGCAGTCAGTTCTGCTCTGTATGTGTGATCAGAAATTGACTTGTGTTCCATTTGTAGTAAGAAGAAAACCCTTCTACATCAAAAGTACTGCAGTTTTTAAGCGTTTATCACTGAGTCTCAGTTGTAAGTGGCAGCAGTGGTGCCTTCTGAGACAAAGCAAAGCAAAAAAAAAGGTGTTTTAGCATCCTTGCAGTAGAGGTGAGAAAAAGAAGTAGTTTAGATGTTGTCTCCCACTTAAGGTTTTAATCACCCTTCTGTGTTCAGATTGTTAGGTGACTAAAGAGAAACCTCAGACTTTTTTCATACATCTGTAGGTTGTCAGTCAGGTTTAATACTTTAGATCTTTCCAGACCTCCTGTCTTTCTGCATCTATTCTGTTCTGATGTGAAATTAGCTTTGCCAGGTCTCTACCACTAGAAAACAAAAGTATTTTAAGTGATGACAGAACACCTTTACCTTGCCAGGCTTCTGGGCCTGTGTCAAGGATGCCCTGACATAGGTAAATTGTTGTTGAAAACTTAATTTTTTTAATTTATTCTTTGATAATTTTCTTATCATTCAAGAATACCAATTTTTATTTCTGTTAGCTTAAATTAAGAGCCAGATTAACCTTAGTGCATCTCTGTGCACTTCAGCAGAGCTGTGAAACTTAACTGAGTCTACCTGTGTGACTGTACGTCTGCAGAGTAACTATTTTCTAAGTAATTTATTTTTTATTGAACAGAGAGTAGTCTATAGACATTACAAGTGTTAAGAAAATAAAAAAAAGGAGACTACAGGAGTAATAAAGTATACGTATTTGTAGGTGGCATCTGCAGTCATTAACAATTGTATACACTATAGACCAGCTTAGTAATGTTGACTAACTTAATAAGGAAAGCCACCAGAAGAAAGAATGCAAAGTTGTGTATTGTGACTACTGTAGTGTAGGTAAAGCTGGGAATATCTGGAAATCTGCTGCTCTTACTTATCTTACTTTGATTTGCAGCAGCACAGAGTTACAAAGGTGGGCCCATGTTTGAGTTTCCACCATGTGTAGATTCCAGGAGTGATGCGCCAAACACATTGGAGCCCTGTGATTCCATGCCTGTAGAAATACCCTCCTTTAGTGAGAAGAGCAAGAGGAGAATGTAAATGAATTATTTCCCTTAATGGAGGTTCCCCTCGGAGGGAATGCAGGGGGTATAAGATTTGTATCAGTACCTCTTCACACTAATGATGTGAGAAACTTTAAAAAAGAAATGAGAAAACTGTTAGAAGACCCCCTGGGAGTCTCAGAAAGACTAGACCAGTTTCTAGGACTTAACATGTATACTTGGGAAGAGATGCAATCAGTACTCACTATACTATTCCCAGCCGAGAAACAGGCGATGATTAGACAAGTGGAGATAAGAGATTGGGAAAAAAGGCACCAACAAGGGCCACTGGGAGACCAGAAGTGGCCTAATCAAAACCCTAATTGAGATAATCAGAACCCGAACCTATAGACAACATATGAGAGATTTGAAGAGCAAGAGATCCTAAGGAATCTTACTATAATTACTGGAAACAAGTAGCAGGACCAAATGTTAAAGGAGAGACTGGTCCTGAAGAGGAATTTAATTGTTGTTATTACTGTGGGAAAGGAGAACATTTAAAGCAGAATTGTAAAAAGAAATTACAGGATAAACAAAGGTTCAAAGAAAAGTAGGGGTGTCAGGAGTTCTATATTTTAGAGACCTGTAGAATTGTTGGGACAACCCGGAA